>JAWLRI010000988.1:560816-599351 GCA_034781795.1 Crypturellus tataupa | reverse complement strand
TTCTGTCACGGGCCTGGCCCATCAAGACCACTCCATGCTGCTGTTCCTGGAGGAGAGGAAGGTAAAGCTCATTCCATCTTACCCGTTTAGCAATTTTATTAATTCGGAGAGGACACAGAGAGCTGTACCACAAGAAAAAGAAGGAACTGGGGAACACTAATGATCACCACGATGGGTGCAGTTAGCTTGAACAAGCCGCCAAGCACTTTGCACAGCTTAGACGGAACAGTTTGCACACAAGCATCACCGTTCGCAAACTCATGATTTTTTGAAACCAAACTCCTGTCTCAACAGCAGAATTTGATCTCCACCTTTTATTGACGGTTCCTCCAATCCCCGGACAAGGAGGCTGCAGTAAGAGCCCGGAGGCATCGCGCAGAGCTGCCGTCTCCGTCCCTCCTCCGGGCTCACTGACAGCCACGGGCACCGCAAGGGCCCACCGACCTGCAGGGAGCCTTGGGCCTGCCTCCCCACGCTCAGCTTTCCTCTGCAAGCTCACCAGGTCATTTCCAAATTGGAGACCCAAAGCATCTCTCTGCCCACAGCCTGGAAAGGGCCAGAAAAACGAATAAAGGCAGGAAGCGATGCCGAGGGCCAGTCCTGCTAGGCGAGAGTTTAGAGCATGCACTCAGGTTTGTTTTCTAATGACAAAGTTGACACCCTCAACCTACTTAACCAGTTATGGAGGCCAAGGGGAAGGCAACGCTCTTCCAAGAGCTGCTTAATTAGAAACCAAATCTCCAGTCCTGCAACCTGGTTTCCAGATCTGTAAAGAAAGTTCTGCAGGATTCCTGCGCAGCACCCACTTAGGCAGCATGGGGTTTGCTCACTGTGTATGTATTAGTGCAGTAACATTTAGCCTGTTCGCAAAACATCACTGGGACTTTGCAATATTCTCAAGTACTACAAACCTGGCACAGTCAGCCCTGCTGTTAGACCTTGCCTAAAGCATCAACAGGGGTTTAGAATGCAAGTTTCCAACTATATTGTTACTATTAAAACATTAATCAGGAATACCTCATTATGGATTGTTTTTATCATAGCATCAAATTCTTGAGTCATATGCTTAAATGAGACTGCATTCACTAGAAGAAAAAAAGCAAGTTTCTGTTAGTTGACATTCATAAATCCTAGTGGAAGGTGGAAATGGGATTGATTTTTAATAGCAGAGTTAACAAATTAGAATGATGGCACTTAAATGTCAGCATTGTAAATTCTGCCCTAGAAGTTTTGAAGCACAGCTTCAAATATTTTCCATGTTTGTTTGCTTTAACTTTACCATGGTCTAGAAATCAAACTTACTTATTTTAATTAGTAGCTAAAATCTAAATTGTCATTTTAATTAGATGTTTTGGATTGATTATAAACACCATAAAACTAATTTTAAAAACTTGAATAAAAACATAAGTAATTTGTAGAGCTGTTTAACATTTTATAGAAAGCATGTTAAGTAATTCTTTCAATCTGTTCATACTATCATCCAAAAAATATGGAATGAAATGAAAGTAATTTGTTGCTCCTTAAAATTATATATTTCTTCCCAAATTCTGAATGTAAAATTTCTGATATTCAATTTCTATCCTAATAAAATATTGTCTTAGAAATATCTACATGCATTTCATCTCTTTAAATAGACACTTTTAGTGATAAGTGCCTTTTTTGGAAAGAGATGATTTTAATGCATTAAAAAGCAACTACAGGTTAAACTTACAAATAAAAGAATGAACTAGATGAAAAATGCTCAAGATCCATGAAAGCCAACCTAAAGTTATGACAGAGTAGAGAAAAATAACCCAAATTATCCAGGTAGACTCTATCGCTAACTCTCAATATTTTGAGAAAAAAAAAAAAAAATCCTAATAGCACCTTTACGAGGTCTAATTTCCAGACACAAGGATTTATATGAAAGTTAAAATTTGAAATGGTTCTTGTGTCCACCTTTTATGATATCTTCTCTCAACTCCTAAATTCAGGGGCTCTTTTTGGGGGGGGGAAACATTGTCAAATCGCACACCTTATATGAAAGGTGGTTAATTCCTCAAAATACACATACACCTGCTGCAACCTGACCCTCTGTGGCCCTTCACTGAATAGAGCTCATCCCTTAGTCTTCATCTTTAATGTGATGAAGCTGCATGGCTAATTTCTGAAAGAAGATCAAAGTCTTCCTCCACAGCCTGCTTCTCTCGTTGGCTGTTCAGTCAAAGTGCTTCTCTGGTCACGTGCTCACTACTGAGAGCTGCATTCAAAACTGCCAAAATTGCAGGGCTTTCCAGTGTCTCTGCAACCCATGAAAACAAAATGGAAACTTGTGCTTTGCCTTTCCTTAAAATCCAAGCGGAACAATGTCACCCAGACCCACTTCCAGGAGTAGTTCATTTTTGCACTGGAGTTTCCTGGAGCGTCTGTAAGAAAAGGACATGCAAGAGCAATGAACAGAGGTGACGGGGAAGATCATGCCATGAGTGTTATTTTCAGAGCATGCAAAAAGCAAACTTTAGGAACCGGCTTTGCAGAGCTTTATTGCTCTAACAGCTAAAATTATGCCAACTACAGGAAGCACACGATCTTCCTGCACGTTGCGGCTCTGCACAAGCACAGCAGGCTTCTCCCTGCATCTCTGCACGCTGTGTGTTCGTCTGCCTGGAAACCAGCCACAGCTCCGACTGTTCTCCAGCACTGGCAGCTCCCATTCTGGGAGCCTTTCTCAGCACAGGGCACAAGGAAGCCCTGCCAGAGCTGCGGGATGGATATTTAGCTATAAATTTGTAGAACAAAATAAATGAAGGAAAAACATATTAGAGAGCGATAAAAAAAAAAGGAGAGGAGGTCACTATGACAGGACATGAAGGGACAAAGTGACCTTACAGAATAAATGCAAGACACTTGCAGGGAGGAAGAAGCGTGACTACATAAAGGAAGGACATACTCAAGTTTAACAACTACAGCATACCCCAGTGATAGGAAATAAGCCAGGTATGATAAATAAGATAAATGGAAAACTTACAAGGTCTACTGATCATGGTAAAATTAGCTTTAAAATTTTCCTGAGGCTGTAGTTTCAGAAGAAGCAATTCAAACATATTAGGGCTCGTAAAAAAAAAAAAAAAAGAAAGAAATCATTTAAGAGAACATGAATGGAAAAAAAACAGACTATAATCAATTATTCTCTACAATAGTTGGAATATAATAATTAAAAAAAAAACCATTTAATTCAGGTTTAAAGATTGAGAACTACAATTAGCTCATAAACATCACCTGAGCAAATTTGACTGAGTCAAACCACACAAACCTTAGTCACAATCATACCAAAATTGCTGGGATTTGTGCTTAGTAGCTGAATTATCACATAAATATAGTATCATAAAACCTGTGAAAATCAGTAGTGAGTAAATTAACATAGAGATAAATAAATACACGGAGGAGCCAAATTCTTAGAAAAACACTTAGTTCTGGAATTGATGAGGCCTGTCTTAGACAAAATTGCAGACCATTTTGATTACAGGCTGTGAAGACACAAGTCTTTCCACCTTGATTCTCTGGTTCGTATCAAAACCAACATCTTTACAATGCTGGCAGCACTAAGGAGATTATCCTAGAGCAGCAGCTTCTCTGTGGTAAGCTTCCAGCCCCTATCCTCAGAGTGGAAAGCACTGGCCAACACCTTTAGTGATCACCTGCAATTGGAACCTGACTCCAAAGAAGTCACACTGTGGTCATCACTTGCTCCAGGCCCAAGGACCCATAGCCTGCCCTGATGCAAAGCCAGCTATTTGGGTTAGAGTATAAACAACTGAAAGAACTATGATGAACAGAAGAGTCATCTTGCACATGAATGTCTGCAGTTTGACTTGAAGAATATGGCCTTCTTGTTTATATTTCATGAATATCTGTTTCTTTGGGACCAGATTCTCAACTGATGCAAGTCAGTAGAACCATATTAATTTCTGCAGACCAATGGTGACCAGTAGTATACAAGTGGACCCACTGTGGCTTTCTTTGGAGCTGCCAACACTTGATGGCTTTTCCCTAAAGTTCTAGAGACCTCTTATTCCCTAAATGTAGCTGAAGTGCATTCTCCGCACTTCATAATAAAAGGGACAGCAACATCCTTGTTTCCTGGCCATTATCTAAGGGGAAAAAAGAAAATCACTCTCTAAACAAGTAATCCAGACTTACACAAGATCAGGGGAGGTTAGCCTGCATGGATGTTTCACTCGGACAAATTCAGGATGCTTCACATAGCAATTTATCCAACTACTTGCCAGAGTATCAGTCATAATATTTAATTCCTCGTTCATATATAAATTCTCTTTAAAAAGTAAGCATAATAGCAATGGAAAGCCTTATTTCTATGGCAGTAGTAATGATAACAAGAGCCTCCCAAGTAACTGGGACGCTGTTGTACTCCGCGAGCCCCACTCACCTTTCCCACGCCGCCGTCAAGGACAAGCAAACACGAGGAGCCCCGCGCAAGGCAGTTTCTAAGCAACGCTGTATTTCAGTATCCCACTCACAGACACTAGCAGTATTTTGCTTTGCTTCAGGCACTGAAAAAGAATACAAAAGGTTTGTGGCACTGTCTGTTATGCAAAACACAACTTCCTGTGTCACCTTATAAAATTATATTCCTCCTAGGTCTCTATTATCAATCTGTATGATGAAAATTATTGCAGTCTTGCACTGGGTTTTCCTCTAGCCTTTGTTTCTCACCTGTCTGTCCAACAGCAGGGCAGTGCTCAGACATTCCTGCTCTCCTCCAAGGCCAGGAAAAGGAAGCCCAAAATTCAAAGGGGGGGAAGGTTTCCAAAGATCACTGCAATATATAACATAACACGGGCGAGTTAGCCCGTGTGCCGGGATTCATTAAACTCTTAGCAAGTTGATTGCACCTGTTACATGCCACAGTGTAGTGGGACCTGCAAAAACAGGAGTATCTGCCACCTGGCAAGGAAGTTGTGACACATCTGACAATAATCCAGGTGACCAAAATTCACATTTTTGTAGGTACCACTACAGTATTACAGCAAACAGTAAGCAATGACATATACCACTGAAACACAACAGGTGCAGATCGATGAATCAAATAAAAAGATATCTTTGCTAACATGTACCTAAAGTCACATTCTTTAATTGCACAAAGCTCCATGAACAATTTCCTAGAAGGATGTTTTTTTCTTTTTGGAGCGTGATCATACCATTTTCTAGTAATTGTATTTGTCCATCTGTTAACCAGCATGTTCCCATTTCCAAAGGCACAGTACATATTGCCATATGCTAGGAGGAACTTGGGATTCTTGCATCAGTGCATTGATCATAATGAAATATGGCAAAAATCTCCCTAGTTCACATGCTGAGACATTTCAAGGATTCACAGCTGAAGAGCTCTTAAAAGATTAAAAAACTCTACTTCAAGTCATATTAGATTTGAGTATCACCACAGTAACTTTTCTCAGAAATACAATGTTTTTTATAAGTAATGAGCGATGTAAATTTATGAAAGCTAAAGCATAAAATCCTACTTGTATGAATAATAACTACTTACAAAAGCAAGTCCTTTGACCTCAATACAGTTATTTTACACAGAGGGATACTCTTCTCAATGAAAGGTTTATTTGTTCTGGTTTCAGTTCTTCTAATGATGACCTATTATAATCACAAATGGAAACAGAGCTGCTTGGAACACTTTCTTTTGCTCCTAAAATGGGAGATTTACCTCTAAGCATCATTGCACAAATTCTAAGCTGCTCCACTGTATGACTTGCATCATAATGGAAGTAGATAATGCCTCCTACTGACATTTTTCCCATATCATTTATATTTTTATAGCAAAAATACCAGTTACTAATCATAGAAATTATCACCTTAATATTAAAAAGGTCTAGATATTGAGTCTAGATAGCGAGCCTAGATTCACCCAAGTGACAACGCATACACACACTCAAGCGTAATCCAGTTCTCACCTAATTTGTTGAAATGCAGGGCACTCCTGCCCGTCGTTGTCTGTCTGAAAACGTCACCTGCGTCTCTGAAGCACCAGATACAAATGGATCAAATTTAACATTTAGCTAGATGTTTTCAGTATAGGCAATGGCACGGTTCAACCGTAATGACTTTAACCTAGTCTAGATGAGCCAGTGTTTCAAGTGGTTAAAGGTAATTTAGATTACATGCTAATTTATATCTGGGGCTCTCCTGTGAGCTGCTTGTGCCAAATTGAATATGGTACTCTTGTGATATGGGATTACAGTTAGAAGAATTAAGGAGGAACTAGCTAATTAATTTCAGTTAATTTTATTAAAAGGCGCATGGCTGTATGCAAACCAGCTTCCCAGTGGTAAAAGCCTGCAACAGCATTTCATTTACCAAGCTACTGAGTTTCCATAACACATCCTAATTAACAGACATGTTAGCCCTGCCGCAGAGCGGTATTTGCATATCTAAACAGCACACATGGGTATCTCGTCCTCTCCTTCAGCACAGGACTTGAGAGGAGACACTGCTGCCTGCTTAGAAAAGCACTGCAAGCAACTAAATTATGATGAGAGAGAGAGAGAGAAAAAAAAAAAAAAGAAGATAAAATTAGTAAAGGTCTTAAAAATGCTGCTTTCAAGCTGTTGCATTCTTACAATAGCCCCTGAGTCACACTTTACACCAAGGCACCTTGAAGCCATCCATCCCCACTTGCTTCTGTCCCAGAGCACAGCCTGCGTTGCTGTCCCGGCACTTCAGGCACGTTCGATACGGAGCCCCAAAACAGCAGCACTGAACAGCAGCAGGCACTGCTCTTAATATGCTAATTTGCACACCTACAAAAAGTCATTTCAGTTATTGCGAGTCAAAAATAATCTTTCTGCTGCAGAAGGTTATCTGAACAAGGGGCTTTGGTAATAAGCTCCCCTCTCATTTGGCACGCGAGCTCTCTGAATGTGGGGCTGCTGGCAAGCCCGGGTGCAGGGCCTGCGCCAGGACCTGTGCCGCAAGGGGATGGCCCCGGCGCAGACGACACAGAGCGGGCACGAGCGGCACAACCAGCCACCAACCCAGAGCAGCGGCTCCGGGTACGCTCAGCCTGGCTCGAGTCCTGACCTGTCCTCAACAGGCAGGGCTGCATCCCACGGATCCCATGGGCTCTTAGGGCAGACCCACCGCAGACGCCAGCAATTGATCCTGAATTCTCCCCTCATGTTTCCCTGCCCTCCACATTAGCAATCCCAAACTGTATCTTTTTTTTTTCCCCCCTCTCTCCTGCAAAGGAAATTGAATTCACATAAAGGCAGTTATTGGTGTCAGAAGTTACACAGCTTTTTTAATGCACACTAAAAATTCCATAAAAGTGAAAGATTTGCAAAGAGAGCAACATTTGAAGAAAAACAGGATCTCCACTAAAAACTGATTTTGAAAGCTTGTCATATTATTCTGCAGGGCGCTACCATTTCTCTTCTTACAGAAAAACAGCACTGCAGAAAGTCAGATCCTCCCTCTCCTCTCAGAGGTTACAGAATATAACCATTCGGAGACATGAAGCCAGTTATTTTAAATGTCACTGAATCCAAACTGCAATCCTAATGGAATTATTTGCTGTATTTATGCTCCATGCGTGCCAAAACATTTGCTCGGTCATCAACAGCACTTGTTTATTCTGCTCTTAATTTACTAAGTTTGAAACTCATAGATGGGTAAAGTGAGTTTAGACTACACAGTAAGCACTACAGAAGAAAAAGTACCGTAATGAGCAATTCCTTTAACAAGTCATGCTTAAAGGAGATCAATAACATCTAATTTTTGCAAAGAATGCAGTAAATCCTTCTTAACTGTGGCATTCATGTGCTTACAGATACTCACTGCAATCTCAGTTGATTTGGATAGACTGAAAACATAAAACTAATATTTTAAATTAGAAAAAACAGATTTTGTCATTTAATAATTCAAAACATGGAAATTTTGCACCCTGCATAAGAAATTACTGATGATAAACAAGCACTAGGCTTTAGCCAGGATAAATAAAAGTTTTAATTTAAGCTAGTACAGTAAGGCTAGTCTTATTCCAGACTAAATTCATACAATTTTCACACAAAACTAAATTAGATCCCTAATGTTTAAATTACTTAGCGGTTAACAAAGCAAAAAATAAGCCAAATCACCAAGTTCCACAGATCAAACTGCACCTGTGAACACTAGTGCAATATTTCATAAAAGTCGATTATTATCGATAGTGTAAACCAAAATTTTAAAAGTATCCTCCCATTAGAGGTGATAAGGTTATAGCCTTGCATTGATGCTCCCCTCATTCAATTAAGATTTTTAATTTCACCAAAACATGACTTTTATGGAAATTCAAATCAAGGATTTACTCCTGAGTTGCATTTGGTATTTATAAACTTCATACAGAAAATGCAGCAAGGTTGATATTTTATTGTCATTTTAAGCCTGTTGTAATCTACAGAATATGATCAGTTATTGTGGCAGCTTTAAGTATTTAAAGCAAAATCCATTCTTCTTTGTCAAAAGCTTTATACGATCCAAGATGTTAGACACACAGACTGAGTAATTTTCTCATTAGCTCAGCCAAGTATATATGTCTTTTCACATCCTCTCCTTGAATTTATGTTATGAGAAGATACATACATTGAAGCAAATAATTTTCTCTGCATGTTAAAAACAAAGAGAAGTTGGAGACTGAGAAGAGGAGAAATGAACAGCTATAAATAAGCTGAATCCCAGAATTTATTTAAAGGGAAGCGCAACGCACGTTTCGGGGTGGGGGAGATAAGGCGCACGGCGCTTATTGGGAAGCAGCCCTTGGACAGCACCATTTCTATGCAGCTTAACGATAAAGGAACGATGCTTCTTGCTCCCCCTCTCTAATCCTTCAAATGGGTAGCTTTAAAACATACTGTAAATTAAGTATGAACTTATGATCAGAAATCAGGTACATTTTTTACTGTTAACTGTATCGAGAGTATTGAGGAGACCAGCGCATGCCAGTGCTCTCTATAGACAAGCAGCCCCAGCCACACCGCTCACCCGTAGCCCTGCGCACCCTGCTCTTTGCAGGGCTCCTGCACCCAACAGGGCTCTGCAAAACCTCATTCCTTGGGTTCCTGCTGCATTTCCTTTAAGACTACAGGCATTAAAGCTTTAATTTAATAAGATGCAAACCCATGAAAGGACTGGAATCAAGTCAGGGCTAGAAACTGGAAGATTCCAAGTGAGAGGAGTCAGCGTCATCCCCCAGACAGACTCTGATCCCGGGTAAGAGAGGGTACCAGCACCCGAGTAACTTTGACACATGACCAGTCCCACTGAGGCCACAGGGTACGTGCTTGCTTGATGAGGACCACACACGTTTAGCCACATCCATTTATCAGTGAGCGAAGATTTATTGACCCATTAAGTCAATGGCCAACATCTGACTTGGGGCAGAGCGGGACAGGGCTGCAGTGGCAGCTCCACAGGGAGCTCCAGGGAGCTGCCCCGGGGCACTCAGGGCACAGATCCAAGGGGCAGGTGGCCTTTGGCTTCTGTAAGTTATAAAACTTCCTCACGTGGTACTTCAGTACTTGTTGTTCAACAAGGTGTACTTCCATGCAAAAATATAATGCAATATTCAGTGCAGACGTACTTCAAACTGGATTTCAGGGGAACAATGGCTCGCTGTACTTCTGCACTTCAGAAGCAATTTGGAGATTTAAAAGCACAAAGTGTATAAGCATCAGCCATTAATGCCTGCTTGTGCTGCTTTATAATATTTTAGCTGGAGATCTGCCAGATGCTTTGTCTGAATTCAGCTAGAGCTTGATGATCACAAGCAGAATGGCTATTTTTGTACCCAACATGCTTATTATCAGGAATAAAAAGAAAGATTACTAAGTGAATTGCTCTGTTGTTATAAAGGTGATATTTAAACAATTGAAAAAGTTTGAAGCAAACAGGAGGCAACTAGCGAACAAGGAACTTCTTACAAAGCTGCATTTTTCAGGATGTGCGAGAGCCCATGGGCTCGGGACCCCATGCCAGTCTGAATATGGCACTCCAGAGGCCTGCAAGACTTAAGGAGACTTTAAAGAATCTTTTTAAGTTGCAAAAGGTATAAGAGCAATATTCAGGCACAAACACAGCTTTCTGGTTGTTTACCACTGATGTCAAACAAATGCTAGCAATGCCCAGCATGGCACCACCCCTTATCTTTATTCTTTAAATTCCATTACATGACTGAAATGGGACTCTCCAAGCAGAACATTTCTAAAACGATTATTGTTGTGGAAGGCCAAACTAGTTCATAGAAATGAGAAACAGACTGTACATTTCACCCAAGTGCTTCCACTAAAGGATAGGGGAAAAAAACCCTCCTACATCCTATCTCATCTACTACTTCTAGTTTATGTAAGCCCATACAGCATGCCAGAATATGCTCTCCCACTTTCCTACAACTCCGCCAATTCAGATACCCTTATACCGGCCTCGATCCCATGCAACCTCTCAGGTCCCCCACAGTTCCTTTTTTTTGCGGCACAGTTGGCACCTAGAAACATCATTCAGAGATGTCTACAGATGCCCTACAAGCCCCACTTGTCCTCGCTGCTCTTCACAGGAGCTACGTTATCTAGAACTACAGGTTGCTGGAGGGCAGAAAAGGGGAATTACAGGAATTGTGGGAAGACAGGCAAGAAGTGACAAATAAGTCATCTTGTTCCATTTCTTCACATTGTTAGACACACTGATAAAGGCTTTCTCCAATTAAAAGAACAGAAAAATCATTGTTTTTAAGCTCTGCTTACTAAAGCAATGCTCTCCACCCATCTCCTCCCTATTCCCCGCAGTGTCTCAGCTATCTGAGACGCAGGAGGGCACAAGGGTTCAGCAGAACTCGTTTAAAGAGCCACTACGAAGAGTATGTGAGAACATGGACTCCAGAGGCATAAAAGGCACCGGAGCTCTCTTGAGCAGCAGCTGCCGTAAGGGTGCAGGTTCACCAAGCAACTGACGACATCCCTAAGTCATCTTTGACTTATCCACCAAGATTTATCTTTCCCTTGCAGCTACTTTTTGGAAGGGAGGAGAAATCACAGATAAGATGATCATATTTTGTCTTTATCTCTGCATGTTTCAACCTTCCTTCTTTTAAAACTTAACCCACTCATCTTTAATATGCACAGCTTCTTTCATCAGCCACAGACTGCCTAGACACATGCTCGGTTACACGTACCCACCTGGGCACAACACCCAAAATTTCCAAATCCTGACACATTACAGCCGGAGATTATTCTGTTCCGCATGCCGTTGACCTGGGGCAGCCCGCGGTCGTGGTCCTGCACCTTAGGGGTTTGCAAACAGGATTTAATGGGAGACACAACCCTAGGTGTTCCTGCCGAGCCCTGGAAGCTCCAAGGCTGCTGGCGGGCCCTCGAGCTGCTGCTGTGACCCCAGGTGCCTGCATGTTCCCTGCCAGACCTGCACCTCCTCTTACACATCAGCTCCTGCCCGCGGCACTCGCATCTCCTGGTGTGCCCTGCACCTCGTCATGAAGGCACCAACTCAACCAGGCTTGTGGTTCCAGGCTGGTAGAAGTCCAGCAGCATGAAAATACAACACATAATTACATTCCAACTGCGATAAGCTAGGTAACGTACCTGCAACAAAGCAATTAAATTGAAATATACTAAAAAATCAGCATTGATAGCAACAGGTTGGAAGACGGAAAAAAAATATCACCAGGATATTTACCTTCATATCTCCCAAAAACCCTAAATGACAGATCTAAGAACAATTGTCACAGATGCAAGGGCTTGGGGAAGAGTATTTAAGTGGCAAAATAAACAGATCTTTCGTCAAATTTAAAACTCTCTGGAGAAACAAAGCCAATAACAAAGTCAACAACAAAAACTACATCCCCAGGTAAAGCAGCAGTATCAACTGCTATAGATCCTACTGTGCAATTATACAGTTGTTTAGTAAATGGTCATCACAGACAAGTCCTACTAACTTTATTCATTTTATTAGATAGGAGAATCCTAAGAAAAATGACATTCTCTTGAGAAGTCATTAGTGTGTCAAGGTAGAATAAAGGAAGATTATGCAAAGTAAAATGGAACATTCCCCCCTAAAACCTGCTGCAGTGCTAAGTGGTAACAGGAAAAAGCTTCCCTACAGCAAAGAGAACTTCTGTGGTGATTAAAGCAAAAACAGAGGCTAGCCGTGGGAGGAGGCCATCTCTAAACACGCTCTGTTCTTTTCCCCTGCCCCTACCCACAGCAAGAGGCAAAAATCAGGTACTTCATGCTCTTCCATACCGCTGTAACCCCTCTCAGAACATACCTCAAATGAGAATATTCATTACAAACCAGCACTATAGAGAGTAACGCCAGGGCAGCACAGCGAGGTCTGATCTCGGCCTGTTGGGACAGGTGAGGAAGCAGAAGGAGGAGGAGGATGGTGGCACCGCAGGCGGCCCCGTCCGCTCTGCTCCAGGCTCCCGTGGCACAAGGGAGGGCTCGGTTCCTTGGCCAGATTTTGTTACTCGTCCAACCCCACGGAACACCTGGGTCCCTCCTGCCTTGCCGGCTCCCAGGCTGCAGCATGCAATGCCGGGTAAGGGCATTTTCACTCTCTAAAGATTATGATTATGTTGGTGGGAGTGATGATCCCCTCCCAGCAGCATCATTAGTCAAAGCTCACTATGACAAAGATAGTCATTTAATTATCCACTGGGCGTTTAGAAAATGTTTTTGTTGGATGCATAAATCCTAATGAAAGAGCAGCTATCCGTAGATCAATTAAGTATCATTACCGAGGTGATTGCAACGTGCTTCCATGATGCTTGCTAAATTACAGATAAGAGAGCAAAAATGTGCGTTTTCTTTAAAACACCTTCTCTTCCCTCCGTCAGTGAGGCCGGTTTCATCTTCATTATCTTGTAAAACTCAAGTGTCCACCTTGTGTGTTCCAGTCAGGAATCCCGTTCAGGCGCCTATCCTAAAATGTTAGCGCAGTATCCATGGGAAAGAAAATTAGAAAAGTAAAAGCAGTTTGGAGTCACAGTGAGGGAAGTCCTCAACTGCACAGCAATGTTCTGCAACATGTGCAGCAGTTAAGCGAGTGAAGAGTGTATCAGACTTCTGCAATGCCCCTTGCCTATTTGGAAATCAAATTACATGGTCTCCTTGAATCTTAAACCAGAAAATACTAGATTAGGCCAAATAATTTCAAGGAGCTTATTTCCCTTCCCAACTCTATGGGATTGCAAAACAACCTAAACATAAAGTAATTATTCTGAATATATAAATATAATAGTGTCTGAAGAACTGACTGCTTATTTAAAATAACACTTTCTTATTGCTATCAACTGTATCAAGCAGGACTAGTTCATATATATGTATATAAATATACACTTTAAACATTTAAGTAGATCAAATAAAATATGCATTTTTGAGGGATTTAAAAAAAAAAACCCACAAATGACAGCCACCCTCGCTCCAATGCAACAAAGGTTATGAATGTGGTAAGAACTGTTCTCAGTTGTAAAGACTTTAACAGGATCAGGTTAGGAGAAAGAAATTAGATAGAAAATAGAAATTCACATTTCTATTGTCACTCGTCTCCTGCCCAAGAGCTGTGCTGAATACTTATTTCAGTACTCAGGGCTTTCACTTCCCTTCTTCCCTATTGAAGAAAGGGCACCTTAAGCGTAATCACTGTATGGCATGCGGGCACACACAATAGCTGAAGAGGCAGCTCTGCTCTTCTACTAATCTTTAATTATAAAACAGTCTTTGCTTTTAATCAATATTATTAAAAGGGTGCGAAAAAGGTCCGAGATAGTTAGAACTGCAAAATAGATATCTCATATTTTGCTTTTTGGCATGCTTAGAAAGCAAAGAAACACAAATGGGAGTGAGCCAGTGAATGATATCTAGAAATCTCTCAAAACTAACAGATTGAGGAGGGTAAAAAGATCACACCCAATTCTCCCCTACATACAGGGATCTAACCCCTTTCTCAAAAAGGTTAATGTCACTGCTGCTGAAAGGAGCCACATGCCCTTTGAAAGTAATGGAATTGACTCAATCAACAGTAGCAATTTTGGCCCCTATTGTAATTTGCTACAACTTTCATTTTAAAGTCCACCTTTGTGCTGTTGCATCTCCACTTCAAAGAAAGAAACAACAACAAGAAGTTTTTTAGCCATTTTCCAACACCAAGTATTTGCAGGTGCCAAGTCATAGGGAAAACAAGGGTTATTCGCCTATGATAACTTTTTCCTGCTATACCTAGTTGGGTTGTATTTGGCTGTACTTAGTGCAAGCTCATTCACCTACTACCATTTGTCTGCATTTTTATTTTATATATCAACTTATATATATATACACACACACACACATATGCACAGGTATATGTCTAATAACCATAGCTTAATCTTCCAGATTTTAATAGTTTAGCTGAAATTCTTAATGAGGCTTTGAAGGAGTATTTCTAGGCAGAACAGAAACATTGAATGTATCATGATATTATCAGGCCTAAATATTTTAAATATTAGAGTATGCTCAGCATACTCAGACTGGAGAGACTCAAGCAACGACATCATTGCGGAAGATTATTTTTATCAATTATTTACTCTGCTCTAGTGTGTCAGTACCATAAAAAGTTATCACAAATTTCTGGAAAAATCACTCATCTCTATAGTTCAACCCAAGCACAGCTCAAAGATGACAAACCTGCTGCCCATAGCACACACCTACTAAAGCCCTTCCTTCTCCTCCAGATCTTTATATTTTAAATCGGGTTTCTGGCCAAGGCCCAGTCCCAAGCCTTGGGCAGCATAAACCTGGAGAGCCTAGTTGCAAACACAACAGAAATTTGGGAGGTTTGCCAACTCTTTGCCACACGCGATTGTGGCAGATGGACCACATCACTGGAACAAGCAAGTTGCAGGGTCAGCTTGCACCAAGAGCTGCTGGGGGTGCAGATTTCCGTACGGAGGCTCTATCATTCTCCAATCTTACCAATCCTCAGGTATTCAACACTAGCACTGACCAAACGTGTAAAGGTCGTTTAAAGCCCTGCTAAGCTTAATGCTCAGGTACGAGCCCTATGGTGAGAGATTCCAAAAGATAATGGCATATTATGGTGCTTAAAAGGAAGAAAAAAAAAAGCAGCAGCCACGAAGCACCAACTTCATCTATTACATGAGATAAGTAACATGTAAGAGCTAGAACAAAAAATTTTTGATCATTTTCTTTTACTCTGCAGAGTTATCCTCACTGAAGCAATCTTTATACCTCAGATATGGAGAAAAACAGCCCCACCTGTTCAAGCAGCTGTGAGGAACCAAAGAGATCACATCAGCCATTCTCAGAACAGGCTGAACAATTCAAAAAACTGACTGTATTGCATTCTGTGTTGGTGAATATAGCACTGTGGTCTAACTCCTGCAAAACATCACAGATTAAACTGACATAGGAACAAGCCTTAGACACAACTAGGATTCTGTCCTCAATTCAAAGAGCTGCCCCCTGAAACGGATATGAGCAGCCTACTTGTAATAACAGTAGGCTACAGATTTGTGGGTAAGTTTCTGCCCTGGACTCCCAAGATATTTAATAATGTACCTCACAGCTTAGATATATAGTGTGCCTGGAGAACCTAGTGCTTTAGGGGCTTTACTCTCTTCAGCTCCTTGGATTATCCCAGCATTCCCCCCTTTCCTCTGCCTCAAACTACACAATGCAGGAGAGGACCAAGTCAGCTGAGCCACCTCCAGCCAACCTCCATCAGCAAGAACACAGATAATGGGAGGCAGTGGCAAAGACCAAGAAATTTTTCCTAATGGATTATAAATTATAGAAAGAACATTCTTTGCTATGTAATTAATGGAAATTTACCATTTTTAAGCTTCCTGAGGGAAATTTTCCATGTCAAATCAATTTGTAGATAGGACCCAAGAGGCAGAAAATCACAACCACTTCAGTATGCTTCTTCATTAGAGTGTTGCTGGGGGTTTAATTTTCAGTCACGTTCCGTGGTGACTTTGATCTTTGCTGACAGTGTTAACTCTATTTGGTCCGCAGTACCACATTGATTTTAAACAGCCTTTTGAGATACCCTCACTAATTATTTCACTGGAAGTTTAATTAAATCTTGTCACACAGGAATAAGCTTCTTGGAATAGCTGCTAAACATTGTAAAGCATGTAACTGGGGGAAAAAAAAGGAGGATGGATAATTATAGCTGGACAGACAAGTGCATGCAGAAAAAGCAAGAGGCTGTTTCTATATATGAATTTAAGTACAAGCATCTGAATCTTCTCAGCTTCCTCTGTGCATGGATGCAACAGGCTTCATGGGTTTTTAAGAACAAAAAGGACATCTGAAAAGAAAAAACTACATTTGTTCTGTTTTCTCTCTAGATATTTCTGTATCACACATTTCGATTCTCAAATCTCATCGTATTGTTATGTAGGCAACATTGTTATTTACAAATTTCTTATGGTTCCTTTACATTGGGAAAGCGATTGTTAAAATTAGTTAAGAATCTTATGAGCAGTTATCTTCATTCAGACAACTGCTCTGCTTATGTTCGCCTATACACAGCTGCAAAGGAAAGATTGCCACCATTTCTTTTGTAATAAAGTTTTTCCATCTACTAGTCCTGCCTGTTGATCTGTAACTGCCTTTTATTTTCAAAATGAAGTCCTGTATGTAAAAGACACAATATAATGGCAGAGGCTGAAGTTATTCCAGATACACATGCCTTTTTTTTTTTTTCTTTTTTTAAATTAGACATTTCACTGTCTCTCCATTTTCCTTTTGCTTCTTGGTTTTCCTAGACCAAATGTACAAGTGTTTTGCTACAAGCAATTCACCCAACTGTAATGTTTAAGTTAGTTGTGTGCACTTCATGCTGAACCAGTAGGCAGTTAGCTGCTCCAATTGGAAAACTAAGCAAAAGAGGAAATGAAGTTGTAAAAGTCTTAGATTAAGCAAAGTTGTTTTTTCTTTCTTTTTTTTTTTTGCCAGCCAGTATATTTTCATGTTATTTGTCTAAGTATGACACAAGTATATGTATTCATACACAAATATCATTTTTAAGAATACATCATTTAAAAAAGGCATTTAAATGAGCTTTAGAGCAGAAGAAACCATTTGGAAAGGTTAATCAACCATAACAAGGCAGCAGAAAGTAAAATTAAAGCTTAATGATAGGTGAAATAAAGTAGTAAAATATATTCATTTCCTAATCTGAATTTTAATATTTGAAATATATAAGAGATTGCAGGATCAGATTTAAGATTTCTTAGAAACCAAATAAAGCCTCTGGAGCTTCATACAGTAAGGAGAAACAGTGAAACCAGACTGGGTGCAAGGACACAAACACGGCTGTTCGGGAGAGAGGAGCAACAGCGGCGTTAGCAGCAGAGACTGATGCTGAAAGAACTGAAGACAAACGCCAGACCTTGGTCTACACTAACAGACACATTGGGGAAATGAATCATGAATAAAAACATTGTATAACTTGAACACTGAAGAAAAAGAGTTGTTCTCTAATCCTTGAACAAATGATCTTGGTCATCAAGGCAGATTGCTCCCTATCCAGTTTAGGTCTCCAAGAATAGGCAGTGCTGCTTGGAAAGACAAAATCAAACATCCGCTCTCAATACTTAACTCCAATCTCGGGTCTAGCAGAAGCACCAGTACAGAAATTCCTCTCTCATTTTCAAAATATTTCCTGTCTTACTCATTTCTGTACTAGCTCTCTACCTGCAGATTAGTTTTGATTTTCCTCATCTGTAGTGATTATCTTATAATCAGCTTCTCCTCCTCTGGAACTACATTTAACAAGTCCTCCCCTCAGGAGGAGCATCCGTGACGCTGTCACGCTCCTTGTGCCTGAGGCGACTTCCAGCATGGCGGCTGCTGCGGCCCCGAGCTGCAAACCTTGAGGCAGGGGACCTAGTGCCCAGTCACTCACTCTGAGTTTCCAGAGCTGAATAACTGGCTTTAAGGGGTTATTTCAAATGAAAAGGAAAAAAAAAAAAAAAATCAGACCACTCCTCCCTAACAGTTCCTACTCCCACACAGTTTTCAAGCGCACAGCACTTAAAAGATGGAGCCAAAGAGCTCCACAGGCAGCTTGCACAGGGCCCGGCCCCAACGGCTGCCACTGCAGTACAGCTATTCAGGCAGACTAGATGCTAGCTGGGAAAAACTCTCTCTACTCCTTGGTTCACATTTACAGAATTGCTGCACTTCCACCCCATAGCCCTCCTCCCCGGAACACCACATCAGCTTAGCGGCAAACATCCGAGTGCTCCCGACATCCACGTTCTCTGTCCCGACATCCATGTTCACCGTCCACGACGCTCTGCTCGAGCAAAGGTGGCCACCAACACAAGTGATACGAGGAGACCAGAGCACCTCTCGCACCCTAACTTGTCATTAACCTGTCAGGCCAAAAGCATCCACTCGCCCTTTAACAGCGAATCCACCTCGTCTTCGTCCCGCTGAAGCGGTAAGGAAAACTCAGAGCGATTCACAGAAAATAAAATCTGCACAGAAATCTGCAGACTTCTTAATTTTGAAGAAGTCTATGATATTCTGAAATTAAAAGACAAAGAAATGGGTTCTACACTGGTTGGTTTTATTATTCACACAACTGCCTCAGGCTCTTTTGGAGTGGTAGGTTCTCAATTCTTCTCTTTTTGAATTATTTATTTCCTGATGCTCAAGGTATTTTTGCAGGGAAAGGGAGAAGAAAAGTCTAGAATAACCTCTGCAATCTGTGAGGGTGTGATATGATACAGACAGCAAAAATCGTGATATATCAGTCACCTACACCCAGGATAGAGTATCTTGATTTCTGTTAAACTACTGAAGAAATAGCACATAAATACAGACCCAAGAAAGCACATTTAACAGTATATTTCAACCATTCATTTTGCTGCTTTACAAAATCTGTAGTGCATTTTCAGCCTACAGCGTGCCTTTCTAAAGAAGTAGTAATTATCCCATGCCCACAAAAGTGAATTCATAATATCAACAAGAGAACAAGTAAACAGGGGATAAATTTTATTATTTATATAACTCTGTCAACTGTATGTTTTACAGCAGCTGAAGATGATAGAACCCCTAAGCCTCCGGAATTTGAGAACTTTACATAAACTCACAGAATCTTACAAGGAAAGACCTTCTCAAGTAATTAATGAGAAAGGAAATTATGTTTTTAAACCTGCTGAAGGCCACATGTTTGACCTGCAGCAATACCAGGGACAGTATCATACAAGCAAAGAGAAAATTCCTAGGTATTTTTAAAATAACTTACTTGTTGCTCTTCCATTTACAAGAATTTTATTACCCTTTTTTTATGCATCACACACAAGCAACCCAGCATGATACAACTCAGGAAAAAAAAGGAGAAAAAAAAAAAAGGCATAACTGCAAATCTATGCTATTTAGATGTTCTGAGATCTGTGGGAAACCAAAGATGCTCTTGAAAGTAATATACCTAAAGCAAATTCTTCCAAAACCATTCTCTTCCTAGGACATCCTAGCTCTTTTTCATCTAGACTTATCTGTGATTAATGAATTAGAAATGCCTCAAACAAATAGATTTACTAATAATAAAGTTGAACATTTTTTTCTCCTCCTCCCCTGAAGATATCTGGCCATAACTTCCATATTAATTGAAATAATAATATGAAAAAAAATACGGGAGCAGCTCACACAGTAAGTTTCATGGACAGTCACACAGCTATTTCATCAACCAGAATTCTGGAAAAAAATTATTTCTATTTTATAGAAACAGAATACATTAAAAGAGCCTGTTTTATAGCTGTTTTTCTGGTGTTTCAATTTTAACTTCAGTATATGCTGAACTGAGGGGCACTTTATGTGAAATCAGTGCCTTTTGTGTATGGACAGGCTTTTCCAAGTATCAGCGTGCAGAGTGGCACATGTTCTAATAGAAAAGTCATTTACAGTAAGTGGCCAGCTGTAACACCTCAGAAGGATGTGCTTATATTGGCACTACTAATAGTATAGAGATACTGCGGGTATTCTCATGTGCTTGTGAACTGAAAGCTGTAATGGCTTAAGAGAAATAGTCTCATATTCAAACACTTGATGCAGCAGAGAGGTAATTAAAAGAACAATTATTGCTATTCCAAAATGCAAGAAAACAAACAAAATCCCATGTTATCTGAAGGGACCCATCAGGAGGATATCTCCAAGGAAAGCTCTCTGGGTCACCTTTAATTGCTCACTTGCTCTGAAGTAGAAGACTCCAGCCTCATGACTCATGCACTCAGCTGGGCGCCAAGGATCTAGGGGCAGCTCCTAGATACACAGGATTGGGTGCATCACTTACCCATTCTAGTTGTAAAATACCCCTGTGGACATCAGGGGTAAGAGACTTAACATCTCTCTCTGTTCTGCTGCACCATTTGGAGTATATTCCGCTGTACCCAGAGCCTTTTGCCCTGCAGGAGCAGCAGAAATCACACTGCTGGCATTAACAAATTCCCTGCATCATATTGGTTATTACTTACCTCTGTTCATCTGGCACAGCTTAAATTCATAGAGGACACGCTGTCCAGCAGTACTTCAGGAAAAAAGAAAGGCCCCCCAGACTAGTGCCAAACACCAAAATTGTTAAAATCCTGCCTAAATTCAACCTGTGATCACAGCCCTCCCACCCCAGCTGCTGCCTATTGGAGAAAACTCCTATTAGAGAAAACAGGAGCCAGGTGCCCATTTGTTTCTGGGAAAGCCTTAACAGTCTGCAGGATGAGCTGATTAAACTAAATTAAGTGCTTAAATGCAATCTTAAATCAGACACAGGGTGAATGAGTGTAAGCACAGATGGAAAGGTCAGCACTTAGACACATACTGACACAGCAATGCCTTCAGTAAGGACGTTAATAAATTCAATGGTTTTTATTTTCTCATGCACCTGTCCAAGCAAAATGCACTGTGCAGGCACACCTGCCCATGGGTACCAACCTCCCCCATTCCTGCACCAAGCAACACAGACACTAACCTGTGCTCCTGCTGCTATTTCTCTGTCTCGTTCACTTATTTGGAGCATGTTTAGCTACAATTAAATTATATCAATGTGATGTTTAAACAATTTCTGTATGATTTGCCCACAGGGCCACCAGTCAACTACCTGTTCCTGTTCAAACAAACAAAACACAGAGTTTTCACTGAGGAGCCATATTTCAACTTTCTTTTAATAACAGAAGAATGAGTATTTTATAGTAGCAGTTTCTATTTTAAATGAGATACTCTTATAGAGATTGAGAGTGTCCTGTAATAGGCTCAATTCACAGCTGGTAGAACTGTAATTAGGTGTTTTTCTAATCACTTGGTACTTTCAAATTTTTGGCAGTTTAGTCTCCTTGAAGCTGAATAAGCAAATCACTGCAATGTTTCAGAGGTAAGGAATTGATCCGCCTGATCAAAAATACACTGTAACTGTTTGTGAATCTCCTTTTCCAAATTGCTTATCGAATGTGTATTTGCATCTTTGAACCAGATAGAAAATATATAGGTTTACCTTACATAACAGTGTAATCAGCAAATTTATCAAAAATACAAGATGTTATTCAAAGTGTATTCTCCTGAAAATTTAGCTTTATGCCTAAAAGAAATTTGGACAATTTTAGAAATTTAACACAAAGAAAATATTTTGTACCGAACAACTGCAGAGCTAACCATATGGAAAGAAACATTCATTTCCTGCGAATCTACTTATATTTGGGAATAAGTGAGTTCTAGACATTGATTTTTTTCTCTTAAAAATATCATGTCCTAACAAATTCTTAAGTCTGCATGTACACGTGCTTGCCAGGAATTAACATGAAAGTAGAGTGCTAAATACTCTTGCAATGAGACCTAATTGAGGTCTAATCCAAGTTATATTGAAAAGCTGAAAGCCATATGTTAGCATTTCATGAAAATATTATTTGTTCAGAACAGTAATGTGCATATGGATAGTCTATAAATTTCTGGGATCTGAAACATTTATCAGAGGAACCTCTTGCCATAATCATATACATGAGAAAAGAGTTAAGTCTTATATTCCCTTTCCACTTTTCTCCATGCCCATTTGATATTCCAGTATGTCCCATTTTCCATCAAGATACCTAACAAACCCTTCTGAGAAGAACAAAAAAAAAAAATTATTTAGGGGCATAAAAAAGGTAATAAAGCTCTCCAAAGGAGATAGTTATAGTTAAAGATGACAGAAAAATCTGTGTAGCATATAAAACCTCAGAACAAAAGGTAATTCCTGGCCCTAATAGTCAGCCTGTCCAGATTGATTATTTTGGAAAGGAAGGAATCGAATGGAAGATTTTGCAGTCATATTTTTAAATTTATTTTGGCAGACAATAATATAGACAACCAGTGAGACTTTCAAAATGCCCGGCCACAAACGTTAGTTGCTTCAGAACTGATCCATATGTGCAGACAGTAACTTAGGAATTGAAGGGTTTAACTTAAGTGCTTTTCTTAAACAAACATTCCTTACACAAGCAGCTTAAAGTCATTAAGTGGTCTGAACTACAGACATCTAACACCCAGCATCTAAATTACCTGTTTATTTAACACCACTTGGGAAAAATTGGCCTGGGGCCTATGGTCTTAATTAAAAGAAAGCTCTTTGCCATTTAATCTATAGCTACCAAGACAGTAATTGCAGAATTCCACATAATAATCTCTCCTATTGGTAGCTGCTTAAATACAGAACATCGAATAGAAGCACCTTCGTAAAGCTCCCTGCATGAAGCCAAGCCCTGACTACTACCCTAGCACCATTTCTGCTCCAAAAAATGCTGATTGTCCCCTCTGCGAAGCCCTGCATCCTTCTTTCAGTAAAAATAATAACAAAAATCCCTTGGAATCGGAGTGGCAGCACATAGCACGCTGGACAAACAGCAGTTCCCTACTCTCAGTAAAGAGCAGCAATGAGAAAGCTTTAAAATCCCCGATTTTAATCAAATACGCAGTAATTGAAGGCAAACAGGATGGAGAACAGTTTAATCTGAACACACAGAAACCCTGCACTCGTGCTTCAAGAAACAACCCCGATCTAAAGATTACCAGAGCTAGCTTTGTCTGGGCGTCCATTGCTCTGATCTCTCCCACAGGGCTGACCCATAGCTCCAAGTGACCCTGGGGAGCTGCCTTGAGGGCAGCATTTTCATTACGAGCAGCCAGGTCCTGCCCTGCGCTACGGCTGGAGCCCAAAAGGTTTTATGAGCCAAGGATGTGGCTCCCAGCAGCGATACTAAGAGGGGAATTGTTATTCCCTGGGAAAAGGTTACTGCCCCGCGCGGCCTCAGCACGCAGCCGCGGTTGGTGAGCACTGACTGCGGTAGCTCTTGGCGCCTGGACAACAGGAGACCAACACTGCCCAAATTAAACCCACCCACATTAGCACTGTCAATTGGAAATCACTATTATGGCCATCATGAGAAGATAATTTAAATAAAACAAGTTACTAAAAGATCCCATCAAGTTTGACCTTGAATAATTAAGCTTCTACTGCATAACAAGGGCACTAATAAGCTCCTGGGAAAGCAGAAATTCAAATGCTTTTCTTGCAAGCAGTAGGCAGAATTGAGAGGAAACACATTGCTTTTGCAGGGCCTTTAATTTTCAATACTGTGTCTGCACGAGCTGCTAATAATCATAGAGTCTGCCATCAGGGTTTTGCACCTATTTACATATAAATAGTTCTGACCTGACTTGGCTACCAACAACGGTTAATTTAATTTATTGTCCTTTGGCAAGTGAATAGTCATTGGTTTTCTAGCACTTTTAACCTTGGCAAACCCTTGGGAAATAAAAATTAGATTGAAAGAAAATTACTAGTGGTAGAAAACAGTAAGAAAGTGACAGTAGTATATATAAACCTCAGGCAGCAGTGGAATAAAGTGTCATATTATTGTAAGCTGTCTTCTGAAGTTCAATATTACTTTCTTGATTTACACTTTTGTAATTTTTTCCCAGTAATTTTTCTTGCTTTGGGGATTTTTGCACCTACCTTTATGTTTTTCAGCTGGGAGGGAGGATTAACCCATTTAGCATAAAAATCTATCAGAATTCATGAGAGTAACCCAGTCATGTGCAACCAAAAGCAGCTAAAGTGACAGCTGGGTGATGGGTTTTGACCATCAATGACTTAATATTAGAGTAATATTTTTTGATAACTGCTCCTATACCACTCACATGATAATATATTTGAATTGCTGCATGTCAGCTTTTGGGGTCTAGTGAGAAAATACCAAGGCCGGCAGCACTGCTTTCCTCTCCAAACGCACCGAGCTGTCTCCCGACGTTCACTTCAGATGCAAAGTGCTCAATTCAGCGCACACACGATGAACCGCTATTGACAGAGTTGTGTCAATGGAGTCCAGATAATGAAGATCAGGACTTTAATAAAAGGAATTGACAGTTCAAGGGTTTGCTGGGAGTGCTAATCACTATAAAATGTTGCTTTTACAGCAACGGGCTTCATTTTACAGACTTTAAGAGTGACCATTTGTAATAAAACATGAAGAAAATGAACCCATGAGAATGTCCCATGAGTTAAGTACAAGCAGCACTGTCCTTGGCTGTGCCACTACCTGCAACTGAGCTGCAAATCTGCAGCTGAGCTGCAGAAGGGCTCATGATGGGGTGCCAAGAAAGCAGCGAGTTGGCTCCTGCCCTTGCAGTGCTGCCGCTGGGCACAGCAGCAGGAGCAATGGTGTTGGATAGAGGCAGTTACGGAATTGGCTTCCATGGACTTCTTAATTATTCCTAGATTCCCCAAAATTTCTAGCTTTGCAGAATTCCTGTCTGCTCTGATGCTTATCCTGGACTTTAATTTATGGTGATTACAACTCATACTACTCTGAAAGACAGTAAATTCAGTCACTTCCATGCAGTATCGATGCAGGGAGTGTTTGGTTCCTGTTCTTTGATGGTAAAATCTTGCATTTTAGTATTCGACGAAATGTCACACTGTGCAGAAATAGAAAATTCAAGAGAATGACTTGAACACACAAAACTGTAACCTTCATATAAATCATTGGTGTAGATACAAAATAAGATTTGAAATTGTTCAAGGAAAATAGGAGTCCTCAGATAGATCCAAGTTGTTATAATGCTTTCTCAGTACCTGCTTCAAAAAGGTTATGTGTATTTCACCTTTTGCATACCCTAGCTATCTACATGTGTTTCAAAAGTATAATAAAATCTATTTCTGTAATTAAAATGCTGCATAGTATAAATTATCTGACAGGATCTTGCTTGCTCTTTATTAGGGGGTCACTTACAGGTGCAAATAATAATCAGCACTGAAAATCATGATGGATAATGCTAGGAAAAATTCTATACATCAATAAAACTGCATTGAAATGACTGTGCTGTTTCATCAAAAACAAGCAAAAAGACATATATTATGTGACGGCTGAAAAGGTTATGTAGGTATCTGCAAAACTATCTGTGGTGTCGTCCATTTACTAGGTATATATTTTTTAAGAAGAAAGGGGAAAAAAGGCATTCCTAGATCAAGGCTAGCTATGATTTTTTTTTATAGACTTTTGGGTACTACCTCCAACCATGTCCAGAAAGCAGGACCTATTTAATAAGATCCAGACTGGTATTACTTGTCAACTTTCGGTTTTAAAATCATCTTTTGAATATGTGTTGTTTTCAAAAGGATCTTTATAGGATACTTAGTGCTTTGAGCTTGTGCATTGTTTGCTACTCCTGCAATAACCCAACAACTTGTGTCACAGTGCTGGGAGTCCTCAACTTCTCTAAGATTCTTCCATTAAAAAGAAAAATATAAAGAAAATGGATTTAGCCATTTAGTTATTCCCAAGTGATCGATTTCTAAAGCCCATAAGGGCCTTGCTTCTTCTACAGCCTGCAAACTCCCATCCAGCTGGATCTGCCTTCTAATGAAAATACCCCCTTATGACGTCCAGAATTGCTTTGGCTAAAGGCAAATCTGAGCAGTAAAACTGGTACTGTTCTTGTGTTAGCACTGACTATAAACTTCCCATTGTAAATATTTTTGAGTAAAATTGTAATTTCCATGTAATCAACAGTTTCTCCCAAAAAATCCATTTCAACATCAAGAAAATTTGATTTTGGAAAATCAGATTAAATGATGCCACATGAAGCTACATGATAGCTGTTGGTGAACCTAAGTGAAATGCTTCATTCAAGACCAGTGCAACAATACATAAACCTACATGAACAGCAAACAGTGTGCCCCTTTGAAAAACTGAGTCTGAATAATGAGATTAATTTCACTGAAAAAATATTGAACAAGCAGAAAAAGTGCCAATTCTAAATTTACTTTTTAACTCTCCATTCTATTAGAAAAATAAACTTCAATATTTTCATTCAATTTGGGCTGAAAATAAACATTACAAGTTGTCATTTATCCTAGAAAATAAATTGTAAATTTTGGCCAGCTTGGACAGATTTAGGCCAGTCCCCTTTGACAAAGGGGATGAGGAGTCCAAGTCCTACAGAAAGTAGACATGAGAAGCTCCTAAAGGTCTATGTCGCTTCTGAAGATCAAAACCAAGCTCCTACATGACCCAGGTATTTTCTAAATGTTTACTGTGAACCCAATGGGTCAGAAGTAAACCTAGGACAAGGCCATGAGTTAAAACCAGGTTTCCTGTCCCACCTCTGTTCTGACAACACTGCAGTGTCCTGCTTCACATAGCTTTTTTAGGAGTGTATGAAGTTGACCATGCATTTCAGTTACTCGCTTTACTACCAGAAGCTGTTATAGGTAGTTTGACATTAGGCAAAGTGAACATATATTAACTTTCCATTTCAAAATCAGCATGAAAGTTGCTTTTGATTACACCAATTTCTTAGAAGATAGTAGCCTTGTAATCAGTTTGGCTTTGGTACAAAAGGTATCATGAGCCACAGCAGCTTCCAAGTAGAATATTTACAGCAAATTAGGATCTGAAGGGAGAGCAGCAAATGGAGAGGATTAGGAGTCTGTGGCTATATTCTGCACTCATTATTAGGTTTTGCATACATTATAAAAGTTAGGGTGGCATTTGTGTAGGTGTGATATATTGTGCAGTTTATGAAGGTCCTATAGGTAATGAGAGGCATGACTGTAAGCTGACTTATTTGATGAACAGCTTCATTACAAAAAGAGCAGATTTTGCTCATTTTTAAAGACAGCGCTTTCAGTCTGTTGCACAAAACAACTCTGATTCTCCAGAGCAGCCACTGTGCTCACATGAAATTAGTGGGGTTTTAATGGACATCGGGGTCTGTCTGCATTGCTTCTGTAGGAACAAGGACCTGTGTTAACTACCAGTGTTCATACATATGCTGAGGGTTAAATTCAAGTTCCTGATGAAATCCTGTTTAAAGTATAACTCATACTGAGGAATATGGATTGCACTGTAGTAATGAAAGACGAGGTTGTAAGATGGTGTGATCTGTAGTCTATCAAAATCAGTTACATTGATGACTCAATAAATCAGAACCTACAAAAGCAAAGCAGTGTCCTCTCTTTTACCTATTCATTTGTCTTTGAGATATTTGGATAGACTACAAATGCTACACAAAGTGGTTCCTAAAGTCCTTGGCTATTGGTATATTTAAGCTTGTCTTGCATAGAGTTTAATAGAATTCCACATTGTGTTAGGAACTCAAACACATTAATCTTAAACTGAGCTCTGATAATGATTTATAGCCTGGAAAATCCTCTCACTCCCACCGGTGAGTTGGATGGCAGGCACGCAGACTCGGAGCCCGCACAGACACTGCAGCGTTGCCTCAGGAAGCAGCTCTGCTGCTCCGCAGAGAAAGTAAGGGGAAAGTTAAAGGCTGCAGTCAAGTTCTGAAGAAAACTGAACATAAAAGATTAACTTCCTAAGCATAAAAAAAGCCCTATTTGCTTTCCAGAGCTGAAGCATTAATTAACTGTGGAAGTAAAGGGTAAAAAGGAAGAGACCTCAGGCTTAGAGTATTTGATTGCAGAAAGAAGCAAAACTATTATCAGCATTAATACGGAAAGATGAGAAGCCTCAGCATGAGAGCCCTAGGAGTGCACACAGCATTGATCCGCAGGTTTACCATGGTAATCACAGAGTCAAAGAAGCTGGTTCAGACAACGGTGCTTGCAGACATTCTGGGTGCTGCATCTTCTGGCTCATTAAATAGATTCTGATGGCATGAATGTTGACTGACAGCTTCATTTCAGCAATTTGCCACGGCACGCTGACATTTTATTAGAGCTCAGTAGAAGACACATTGAAATTAATGGGAGAGACTCTCTTGCTTTCAGCAGTCTTTGGGTAAACTAATATTGTATTGTATTTCTGTAAGATGGTAGGAAACACTCATAAAGCCACAGTCGCTTCAAATTTTTCAGAAAATCATAGAATATATTTCTATTTTTCAAGAAGTTTTATGCCCGAGTCCTATTCGTGCTTTCGAAAACCTCTTTTCTCTATAATTATGCAAAACATTTGTCAGAACGGAAAGTTAAAGAGAGAATCATGCCAAATGTTTTACCTCCATTCCAGTATGTCTCTCCTCACCTCGGGATGCTTAGCCAGACTCACCTGCTGTCCCCTCTCGTGTCATGTATCTGTAGTCTTGAAGGTGACAGCTTCTGATCTACATGTTCACCAACTCCGTGTGGCTAACAGCGATGTCAAAGTGCCACGGTTCCTTCCATTTCAAACAACTTTAAGGCAGGATTCCCTCCATGAACTAGTTCCAAAGGCTACTGAAATCAAAAGAAAGACTCTGATTAACCCTGCTGAGATTTAATCAATCTATTACAGAAAGCTTTCCAGAGAGAGACCAGAATAGGATTGACTCCCTTATCAAAAAGAAACTCAAAACATAGCTGTTACTAATTCCTCTTCCTCCTAATCCCACCCTAAATAGTTCCAGTTTCACTTCATTTCACTCTCCCCTCATGAAGAAAATCCTCTAGAGGTTTTACAGACATTCTGTGTCAAAAGATCACTGGAGGGACCAGCAGAAGTTTAAGGATCAGTAACTAGACCAGGATAGGAGAAAGCTTCAATAAAAATTGCTCACTTGTGAGCACTAATTTAGCAGCCACTACAGTTATTTTTCTTTACTAGGTTGATATTTGAAAAGAAGGCTGAGGAAATAAAAGGCAGAAGAAAATAAGAGGGAAAAAAAAAAAGAGTATGAAACTTATCAGGTAAAAATGTTAATTACACTTTGAAACTCTTAGTCACCTACGCCTGTATTTACAATAACAAGCCTTCCAAATTAGCTCTGCAGCTTTGTAAAACGGTGATTATAGTTCTGTTTGCTCCTGTTCCTTCATTATCTTTATTCTAACTAGAGAAATATCAGGCATTTGTAATGTCATTACAGGTTTCTCACTCAAATTTGCATGGGCTTGTATGTATTTCTAATGAAAATACCAAAACTAAAAATCATTTGTCATTGCAAAGACCAGAATAATCCTCTCACCTCTACCCACAGTACAAGTTTTGGAGTTTTCTTTTAGTATGTCAAAATTTCAGAAGAGAAAGGATTAAATGAGCAAGCAAAGTAATGCAAAGCCCAGCAAAGAACTTTGGTGCAAGGCGGCCCTCTGTACCCACCCAGCAGCCAGGTAAGCGCGAGGTCCCTTCAGACTGCGCTGACAGAGACAAACCTGAGCATAAGCCCTAAGCTCTGGAGCCTCCGCAGTTTTTTTTCTTATTCAGTGACTTGATCTCAGCAGGGCACTGTTGGATTGGTCTTGCAATAGTCGTAGGCCAAGCAAAATGGAACTACAGATGCATTCTAATTACTTTAGTGAAACACACCTGCAAAGGCAATTACTTCTGGCTTTTTAGCCTGTGAAATTTCTTGAGAATATGGATTCCTAAGCAGAACTCCTAGCTGAAATGACTGGTTTGAACCTTGGTATAGACCCTAATTTTTAATATTCAGTTTCTTCTCAGTCATTCTCTGCACTCTCCCCTTTCTCCCTGTCAGCCTTGATTCTCCTATTAAATACCTCATCATTGCAACAGTCCTTCTTAAGTGCAAAAAGTAACTCATACATATAAAATGAATAAATTCTGAAGTAGATTTATATAAAAGTAAATCACCACAGGACCTAAATAAACCATATTTTAGTGTTTATTTAGCATTGTATTTAGCAAAACTGCATCTCCCTGGAAACTTCCCAGCTTTCCTGATCAGCAAACAAGCATCTCCCTCACTAAGGAAGACCACCAGGCAAATCCGTTTAAACCCAGGTCTTGAACAAAGTCAGTCTCCTCTGCGAAAGCAGCGGCGAGCTCGAGAAGAGATGGGCACGGGCGCCTGCATGGAGGGGAGGGCGTGCAGGTGCTCAGAGCTGTGCCACAAAAGGCCCTTCACAGGGGAGAGGACACACAAGAAGGGGAGCAGCCAGTCACAGGCCCTTAGAGGGGACAGGTGACAGTGTCTCCCAAATGCTTCAGGTTATCAGTGCAGAGTGGAAAGAGAAGGCTGCTCTGGGCATCCTGGCTCTGCAGCTGCGACTCTCATGGTGGCACTGAAAAAAACACTGCGCTCCCAAGCACGGAGAGCGCTCGGCCCATGCGCACACAGAGTGGCCTCAGCCAAACACATTCCCTTGAGCACAGGGGACTGACTGTTATTACTGCAGGCTTCATTAACCACCCTAGACACAACCACTCTGTTTGGTTTTCAGCAATATTGCCATGGAGCTTTCTTGGGGCATAAAGGTAAGTCCCTCGTCATCATAGCTCTGTCTGGCTCAGTCACCTAGTTCAGGAAGAGCTGCCAGACCTCAAAAAGCTAATACACATTTGATGATTCTGTATGATAGCCTCTGAAATGGATATTTCCGTGGAAATAAATAAAAGGCATTGCATGTGTGCACTGAGTGAAACCAAAGCCCCTCTGCTGCAGGCTGCTGCTAGGGTTTCACATGAAATATTAAAAAGAAGCCTTCATGCCTGGAGTCCTTACTGGGTCACCTCAGCCTCCAGCTATTCTGCTAGCTCAGTCCTCTCCTCAGGGTGTAATTAAATAAGGGCAAAATGGTATGAACTTGCTAATGGCTTCACATTGCCCAAAAGGAAATCGCTGAATTACCCTGGGACGCCTGCTCTGATTAAGAATAGCACTTGCTTGATCGAGGAACTTCATTTGGCAGCGAGGCTAACAGAGCATAAGCCGTGGAACTGAGCAGCATTAAAGAGAAACCACCTCAGAAAAGGCAGTTGCAAAGATTAGCAGGAAGATTTAAAGGATCATGAAGTATAGACCCACGGCCTTTCTGAAAGTCCTGCATACAGATTTTGATTTCAAGTTGCCTGGCATAAAATTGAGCTTTTGAGTGCAGTTACCTGGAATTAAATCACTGTAACAGAGACCCAGTGCCAGGTTCTTTGCAATAAAAATTAACAGTTTGATCCATCCAGATAGTTCACATATGCTTTACAGTATATGCCAAGCTCTAAATATTAAAATGTTAGAGGGAAACTTTCTCCTCTCCTCTTCTCTGAGACCTCTGTTTCTGGTCACTCTTGGGGAGAGAAGAGAGGACTCGACAGATGCAGTCCATCCAATCTTAGGTTTTGCTTTTATAACGTGGTGCAAGCAAAAAGGAGACTTCATTTCTGCTGTGGAGACACTTAAAAAATAAAAGGAAAATAAAGGTTCCGAAAGGGTTTTGATAGCCCTTTTTCAGCTATAATTATCTTCAAAGTAATTATCTCTGGAGGAATATAGCTCTGCTCTTCCATTGCATTAAACCAACTCTGTTCTTCCTTTTGAGATGCGGACTAAATCTTAATTGCAAGGCACATATTTAGGAAGTGGGAAAAAACTCTCATGATTATAAAAGATCAGCTTAAATTTTTGCTAGAAGACAGGAATGAGAAAGGAATGAGGAACAGCAATAGTGTTTTGTTTGCTCTTTTTTTAACAGAAGCATTTCTTGGGATGAAGTTAGTAACACTTACACGGAAAGAATTTATGGTACGGCAGCACCTAGTTTTACCTCAGACTTCCATCTGGGAGCTAAGACTATCTTTTGCTGAAAAATCATGAGGGATGCTCAAAAATGATGGTCCATCAGGACACAGTCAGATGGCTCTGGGACACAGAATGTTTTCTTTGCAAGAAATGTATTTATATCAAGAGCTCAGAGACTCTAGTATTTTCTGAAGCATATAGAAGCAAAGTTTATCATCAACTTTGAGTCTGAACTGATGACAAACACTAGGGCACATACGGGAGAAAAAAGGTATGCTTGTATGCAGATGAAATCTGTACTTTCAGTTTGCCTCATAAAACACACACCTAAACTGTGCAGCTTAGTCTGCATGAGTTCTCAAGCCTTCTGCATTAAGCCTCATCGCTTTTCTTCTGCTCTAAATCTCTTTCAAAATCAGTATGAAACACTGAACTTGGGAAGCTGCTTTTTCTTCTTAGCTAGTTGGTAACTTTCCACTTTCAGAGTCCCCAGCCTAACGCATGCCTGCTGTAATGACCAGGACGCTCTTCCATTGCCCAAATGCCAAACTCCAGTCGTGGTGCTTGAACCTCAGCCCTGTCATTTAATTCTCTCCTTATACTTGACAATCCAGCTGTCTCTCCCTCTTTTTAGACAGCAGTGGTTTTCCAGGCTGCTAATGGTGAAATTTGGTAATAAAGTGCATGTTATTTGATTCTGAACAGGCAATTAGACTTCCTCATTTACTTTTTAGGGCTTTAAATGCCTGACTTGACAGTAATGTGAATTAACCAGCATCCCATCCTGCTATGCCACAGCCATTAATGCCGGTGCAGTGTGCACAATAATTATGATATATTACATCACTGGCAGTTCATCTCCATATCATTCACTTTCTTTTTCCCAAATTGGTCTGACGGTAGGATCATGTATTCCCTAATTAACACTGTCCTTCTGCGGTTACTGATGAGTCTGTTTATACTACTCCTTCAGGTTGCTGTTGTTATAATAGTGTCTTGTGGGTATCCAGCTCCAACTGTCCGCTTTAATTAAGAGACAGATGTCATTGACTTTTTCTCATTTAATGCTTAACAGACACGTATTCCCCTGGATAATAACTGAGGAAGGGAAATGCTCCACGTTCCAACTCCTTCATTGTTTGTTTCATAAAACTTGGCAGGACTCTGGAAAACATTAAAGATTTGGGAAATAAGAACAGATACCTGAAAAAGCACCATCTGGGAGGTCAGCCTCGGATTTTCTTAAAAAAAAATGGAGCTAAGGCAGAACATAGTGAATTTATGGAAGGAACAGGGGATGAAATAGTTTATGGAGAAGATCTACACAAATCACAGGAGAATACAACTCTAACATTTAACATGATTTGTCAGGTTCTCCTGTGGCTCCTTCTGCAGCTCCATAAAAAACTAGGAAGAGCCAGCTGTGTTCATCCAATATTTTGGGGACAAAGGATCTGACCCAAAGCCCAGCAAGAAAGGGAACTAGTATCATTCATGACTCATCTGCTCTTTTTTTTTTTTTTCTAAGAGCTCTGCTAATGGATAGCCCCATTATAGCTACAATACAGAAATCTAACTTGTGAGCCCTCTCTGAAAAACAACCCAGCCTTCAGATTTTACCTCCTCTCCAGGTTTAATATAGGGCCATTGAACTGCTACATATCAAAGCTTAATATCTTCAGCAAGAAAAGTATAGGTGAGGATAAAAACAAGATTTCCACCATTGCTATTTCGTAATAAAATTTCACCTTCCCAAAGACAGTTGAAGGGCTGTCACACTTAAGATGCTGACCCATATTTCCCATAGCAGACATGTTAATTTCTTGCTCGTTGACTTTTCTTTATTTAAACATGATGATTTACTTCTCCATACCAGGCTCTCAGGGTGATTTGTGATTATTAAATCACTGCCTATTAGAATAGCTAAGGGCAGTTGATGGGAACTGCCTCCCCAGGAAGCTGGATTCCAGAAGGGATGCGTGGACTTAGAAAAGGCTTCTGCTATGGAGGAGGCAGTTTGTTTGCCAAGAGTCACTGCAGAGACACAGCCGCTAATAACACAGGCATATCTAAGTATTGCTTCGGGATATGCACGCCTTGGTCCTCTATTATTTATTTCAGATTGCCAGTCTAATAAAACACTCTTATTGCTCCAGTCTTGTATCCAATAAAGTAGTCTCTCTGTTCCATGATTTTTTGAAACTAGATTTATCTAAGTTTTTATCTAAGCTTTTATCTGATTTATGCAAGTGAATTGGGGCTATTCATACTCAGCAGAGCAGCCTGAGAAGCCCTGCTTTATAGTGAATGCTTGATCAGACCAGAGCTTTAACAGAGAAACGCCCAGCTCTTCCCTCCTTAGCCACATGCATCCTCTTCGTACTTGCATACTTGCACACTGCAGTGCATCTACTCAGTACAGTCACCTGCCACGTCTGCTGCTGGCAGAGCTGGGGACCAGTGCTGGAGCCCCCTGCTCCAGAAGGGAGAAGGGGACAGGCTGATGTCCCCCGAGGGCATTTTGCAGTAAACATCCTCCAGAAACACGGCCACCAGTGGGTACATCCAGGTTACAGTCACACCTTCACGCGCAGCAGATCCAAGCTGCATGATGGCTCTGGTACAGTCACAGTTTAGAATAAAGCTATTTTTGCTTCAAAACAGTGTTCAAAAGTAAAATTGCTCTTTTACTGGCAGTGTAGTAACCAGCAAATACATTTATTCCCCAATGATGGGAGTTATTAAATCGAGAATTCTCCATCTTCTCCAGCCTGTGCCTGGCAACAGAAATATTTTGTAAGTGTGCGAGATGGATGCAATTTGCATCAAGAATAGAATATGTGGATGAAAGACAAAAGGCAGATTTTAAAGAATTCACAGTAAAAGCATTTCTAAGAGATAAAAACAAAAGTTCATTTGGGGGTATTCTGGATACCAAAGCAGGCTTAGAAGGATGGCATTCGAAAAGGTGCTGACTTAGAGGGCAGTTGAACACTTTATCTCTGCCAAGGCTGCATCCTGCACTACAAGGTACAGACTACGGGCAGAAAGGCCTCAGAATCCAGAGGGCCACACAGATATAGGTATATAGGGACACTGCACTGCAGGGAAGAACTGGTTGAAGTCAAGCTGCTTTGGAAGTCTGAGGAAATGGAACGATTCTTAGTTGCATAAAATTAATTTCATTAAGACGTATGGAGGTCTGGGCAACTACAGAACTCTCCCCTGAGGGGACAACTGTGTTGACTGATATAATGATATTTCCTCCTTGAAAAATATGAGTAAAGTATAAACAAGCGCAAGAGACACAGAAGGAGCTTTTCCATGGCAATACAGTGAGCTTCAGGAGAGCTGAGTTCCCAGACATGTGGGGCTGTCAGGGGAGAGGAGAAGGAAAAACCCAAGAGCCCAAAGTCAGATGGGGTTCGGCAGCCCCTGCAGCTCCAGCCTCTCCAAGTGCTCCTCACGGGCCAGGAGGGCGCCGCACGGCCGCACCAGAGCCCTGAGCCCGTAGTCTCCGCATCTTGGTTCCGTAACACGAACGCAGCCGTGCGTGTGCTCCTCCCTTGCAAACCTGCCAGCCAGGCTCGCTGCATTATTTAGGGCAGCCTGGGGGCTGTGGGTGAAGTCAGCATCGCTGCCTCACCGCACAAACACGGTGCGGCCGGCTGCAGCCTCTGCCTTGTTATCTCCCAAAGACGAGTTCTTTAGACAAACCTACTCAAAAACTCGCACTGGCTTCGCATCCCAGCACATGTATGGGCTAGGGAACAAACCTTACCTGCTTAGATTCCTTTCTGATGAAAGCAAACAGGCCTAAGTCAATTCCAAATGAGTGAACCTAGATGCTGTCATCCAAAAGCCTTTCCCAGGCAGTGGCTGAAGACCTAGACGTTCCCCTGCTCACACTGCTGACCCGAGAGGGGCTGTCCTTGCCCCAGGAGAACCAGCTGCCCTCTCTGCAGAGGGCTGAGCATCTGTTCTAGACATGACTTTTATCCCTGTCTCAAAGTTAGTTCTGAAGATCCTTCAGAATGCACCAAGCAGAGGTTTTATTTTTAAAAAAACTCTATGAGCCATCCTGAACTCCCCATTGGCTTTAGTTTCTCTCTTCCTTTGCTCCTGATGAGGAAAAAAATAAGAACAGTCTCCATTTTATAACAGTCCTTGTATTCATTCTTGTCTATGCTGGAGTCACCTCAGCGGACCAGCCTGCCCTTTCATTGCAGGCTTGGAGGAAGTGACTCCTGGCTAAGGAAAAAAACTGCTTTCATAAAGAATCCAATTTAGAGGGACAGACCATCACATCTGGACTCAAGACACTAAGCGACAGGGACTATAAACTGAAAAATAAAAGATTTCGTGGCTTGAGGTCCAGCAGGCAGCATAAATCCTTCAAATTACACAAGATTCTGGTTAAACTCATTACTTGCTGCTCAGAAGTCTTCCAGCAGATTTCATCCTTTGCTAAATTTATCATCACTAAATCCCCTCCTTGACATCAAAGTCTTTTGGGAAACAGAAGCTGAAAGACTTAAAAGTGGTATGATCCCAGGGGACACTCTGATGAAAACAGGCTCCAGTAATGCAGCCTCCTAATTGTTACCATAAATCAGCATTATCCGCTACCTCAATGTCAGCGGCAACAAAAGGCCTTTGCAGGAAATACTGAGGTAGGGGATCCACCGCTGCCTTACGGGCTGGTGCGGATGCACGGGCAGCTTTGCTTCAGAGATCTCTTGGAATAATTAACTTACAAAAAATGGTAGGCTTTTCTCTCATAAATCATCTGAGTAGAGATTCTTCTGTAGTATATCTCATGTCCAATACTAGAGAGCAAAATACACATTTCTTCATATATATTTTTGCCTCCAGAGCAATACTTCACATCTTAAGTAGCAAGGCTTGCATTCCAATGGAGCTCCAGTCCAAAAATCTATTAAATCAATTGGAAACGATGGAGGAGTTAATGTATTTTTTATTTTCCCTGTTTTTTTTTCTAGAAACATTCAAGGAATACAATATCAGCCAAGGGGAGAGAGCAGCAATCAACAATACAAAAAGCAGCCTGCCAGTCTAAGATACTTCTCTATCGATCACTTCCATAGTATCCAGGCACTATGGTCAATATCCAATTCAAAATACTAATTCAGGCAGGCATTCCCCAGCTGTGCTATTGCTTCCCTAATGGATATTTTAATTCTCTGAATTTTACAGGGCTTTTGTAATTTCTCTGTATACTTTGAGCAAGAGAGACAGAACTATAGAGAGCCCAAGTTTAGACTTCATTACCAAAAGAGGCAGGTTTCAAGGTGGCTCATTTATTTCTCCAGGGAAAAATAAGTTTATTTGATATGGACCTAATATTTGCTCAAAATCATTCTTCAAGTCTATTCCTTAGAAATCCGGCCTCTTTCCACCTCCCCTCAAGAGCTCCCGGCGTCTGCACACATTTGCTGGGCTGACACCAGCTGTCAACACTTGCACAGTTTGTCAGGAAAGGCACCGTGGCTCCTCGTCCTTGGGGATCTCAGGCTGGGCCATGGTGTGATGGCCTCCTCTCTCAGGATACTGGCAATCTAGAGCATTGAACCCACAGGACATCTGACTCATCCTCAAACTCTGAAGTTTGCTGGAAAAAGAGATCCAAACCATTCCAGCAAAGTCAGAGTAACCCTGGGATGTTGCTTCCCTTTGGCCATTATCCCTTCTCTGAACTAACAGGAACTTCTTTGAAACATTCCTGTCATTTTCCCTTGTACCACAACAACTTGACAGCTCCAGCAAAACACCTCCAGCCTTACCAGGATTAGTCCTGAATTGTGCCAGGAACACAGTCCAGAATAAGAACTTCTGTCGATGCTGTAGAAGTCAAGTCTTTATCAAAAGGCAATAAAAATTTCATATAAAAAGCTACAAGCACAAACAATAACACCAAAGTATAGGAAAACTCCATTTTCCTTAAGAAAAACTGAGAACCAGCTGACATCGACCAGGGAATCCTGTTTCATGATTTATACAGAGACAGATGGGAATTAAACGTGAATTCTTGACAGGTTGTAGCGCGAGCAGATAACCTAACTTCTCCCCGTGCTTTTGCAAATCTACTCCTCAATTTCTAAAATGTGATAACTAGCAACAAGGCCCACGTAGCAGTTTCATGATGCCAGAAGGAAAGCAGCTCCACATTTTGTGAACCCAATTATGGACATAAATAAGGCAGCTCCGCTTGAACTTGTGCAGACCTGGAGAGTTTGCTTCACTGCAGCAGGATTCCCTCCTTTCCACAAACCAGCTGCTACACAGGAGACCAGCTCTGCCCTCACAGCACTGGATGCTGGAGGGACCACACTGAGGTTCTGTGTTTGGGAACCATTTTCCTCTCACTAATATTTGAGAAGTTCTACAGCACCGGTTAAGTTTCCCTTGTTTCTAGCAAACTGAAGTAGTTCATCATTAGCCACTTCAATCCAGTAAGGTCCAATCTCAAAGACACTATGGACAAGGAATATCACAGGGATTT
>JAWLRI010000988.1:544188-560716 GCA_034781795.1 Crypturellus tataupa | reverse complement strand
GTGCCTGTGTGAGAGTCCAGCTGGAGACTTCATCTTACAGAAGCACCAATTACAGCACAAGCTGAAATACTGGGAGCCAGAGGTTATCGGCATTTCCTGAAATCTAATTAAAGAGAATAAAATGAATTTATTGTGATAATTTAGACATGCAAAAATAAGTGATTGCTTGGGAAAAGATATGGCTCACCTCTCACTCAAGGGCGCACAGTGTATCTACTGCACAGGAGGGAGCAGAGCCCACATCTCCCGGGTTTAGAAAGCAGATTTTAACAGAACTTATGGAAACTGGGCTAATTGCTCAGCTGGGGGCTTTGCACTACCATGTCTCCAGTGCATAATCTGAATGACACCGATGAAGCATCATCATCTTCTCATAATCATCCATACCAATGCAGGCTCTGTAGTGCACTGGAGACATTTATGAAGTCAGTTAGGAAATACTCATGGGCTCCCTCTTCACACTATTTACAGAGAAAAAAAAAAAAAAAAAAAAACAGAGGAACCACGTACTGGCTATTTCTTTTTTTCAGGGTTTCACTGAAGCATGAAAAATGTAAGATGGGGAAGGACAAATTCTTGATGTGGAATGAAAAGCGAGACAACAGTATAATTCACATATACAGGTATTCTGGTTTGGGTGAGTAGCAAAAAATCACAGACCCAAACAACCATAACTGTAGTTCCTCTCCTTTCTAATACTTAAAATATTCATAATTCCTGATAACGGGTCTACACAAAATATACAGAAGCAACCATGGCTCCTGTTAAAAAAAGCCTTTATAATCAGACCCTATATGAAAACCCAAGCAAACACATTATTATTTATGTTATTATTTATGTTACATTATTTATGTTACTGAAATTGGCATTTTCAGACCAACATCATGGAAAAATCAGAAAGAACAAAAAATAATACTAAAGATCAGATGCAATAAAGAAACACTGAGAAACACTCCTTGAATTCTGTGCAACACATACACTTGCATTTGTTGGAGCAGCCTTTCCTCGGACCTGGTCCCTTTGCAAAGGAGGAAAACAGGAGTATCTAGCGATACCTCTTCAGGAAGGCAAATTGAGTTTAGTTACCTAGCAGGTAGGCTAAGAAATCCTCCCATTTTTGCTCTTGCTAAGTTATATCTGTTTATAACAGTTCGGTAATTCTAAAGAACAAACCTAGAATATGTAGAGTAAAAAGCTTTCAATGCCATAATCATTTTCACAGGGTCAGAAAAAAAGCTCACTGGGGTGAGTGACTGGAAAATCTTCCCTCCTCTGTTCCTCTGCCTCGCACTCACAGTCTCATAACATCTGTGAGGTGGATCTCACAGATAAACTACACTTTTTAATGTAAAACAAAAAATATGGCATAATATTAAATATATTTTAAAAGATAGACAATAGAGAAATTAAAAATACTTCTTTTGTACCACAGGTAAATGTTGTGTAGATGCCTTTGCTCCTTTTGCCCATATAAAAACTTCTGCAACATTTGGGAAGCAAGGGCTAAAGTACTAATAAAGTTGTCTGTACGCTTGGACCCCAAATTACCTTCTTCCAACTGTTATCAGTATTCTGTAAATGAATTTAAGAGACAAATTTAGGAAGAAAGAGTTAAATTTCTTTTTAGTTGCTCTTTTCTATTATTCATAGCTCTTCTGCATAATGCTATTTCGATACAATTCTTTATAAGTATTATAGTGTCTTCCATTAGTATTAAAACTGAAATTTATTAGAGCCCACATGGTCAACTAATGTAAATCCGAGTAGCTATAGAAATAAAAATAAAAGTTAAAGACTAAAAATAAGGCTGAACACTAGAACAATACAGTTTCTCTCCATCTGATAGGCAAAAAGAAATTTGGAACTTCTCCGTAAAAGTGATACGAAGAATATTTGTTCACAAAATGGGCTTCTCTTCTTCGGAAGAAAGCAAAGCATAAATTCACTTCTGCAATACATACTTATTGAGAATAATCCTCACTTGGAAAGGAAATAAATGCTACACTAAATTACCTCTTCAGGCTTGTGTATGCTCAGAAAAACAAATCCAAACCAGCTAAGAATGTACAGCTGAAAACAAGCGCATTCTCATAATTTTAAAAGAGGAAGGTTTAATATTAATAATAAAACCAATGCCACATGCTATTTTTCAAGCATACACGTGACAGGTGTCATAATTAGTAGCAGGGGCTGTTCATTAGAGGCTGAGCTCTTCCATAAATAAGAAGTATGGAGAGGGCGATGTGCAGGAATGGCTCTTGGGGGTAGGACAGAGCAGCCCGCAACCGTAAGAGGCCGCGAGCCGCCCTCATGAGCAGGTCCCCAGCGCCCCTGCAGCGTGCAGGTCCTGAACGTGTTCCGGGCGCCGCACTAACAGCCCCGTGCAAGGCACTGCTTGCACGCGGGGATGCAGACGAGTAGCAAGCCCGTTCAGCTTGTGCCCATTCAAAGCACTGAAATGTAACCTTACAATCCTGCCTTCCTTTCCGGGAGGACAAACCCAAGACAAAAATAGCTGCCATTCCCAGGAGAGCACCGCACAGACCCCATCCAGGAACGGCACTGATACGCCTTTCATCTCACCTAGTTAAAGAAAAACAAAATATGCAGCATCTTCCCACAATTTGGATCAGAAAGGAAAATTAAGACAGATTATTTTGCAGTGCGATCCTATTCATAATTCCCTACACCAGGAGGAGTCAAACAGGAAGGGACAGTTTCTGCGTGCCTTGGCCCCGTGGCTGCGCCAGGAGGGCGCTGGACTCCATACGCTCCGGCTCCCTCTCCCCTCTGCTGCTCTCAGCCAAGGGGGTGACCGTGGGCGAACACGGAGGGCAAGCCGTGGGGGAGATGGAGGAATTAGAAACCAGATGGAGCAACCTTGGTTGGAATACATTATTCTCCAGCTATTCTCAACAGTTTTGAGCTACAGCATATTTGCCAGCAGCCTTAGCAATGCCTGATATACCTCTAACTCACTACAGACATGATTTTCCTTAAGGAAAGACCTGCAGCCCCCCTATAGCAGGGAGAAAAGGTAGCCAGCAAGATTCAAGTTGCCTTTCCTAAGAAAGTAGGACCAGTCCCTGTCCCAGCACTTGAGAATAACCAGCACTATCCCATTGGGCTGAGCATTCCCTTTTACCAATGCTGCCGTAAACGCAGTACAAATCACTGTCTTTGGTGGACTTGCAGCCCATATGTTAATGGCACTCTGCCTCTCCAGGTTGTTATTCACTTTTATGGTGCTGTAGCAAGAGCACAATCTGGGGAAATAGTTGATCCTATGCTTGTGCTCTGTGTTTGGGGAATGGGTAATTGGTTTTATAGCTTTTTATGAAGTCTCATTTATAATAGCAGCCAGCTGCTTTATCAGCCACTATATCCTCTTGTGCTGTTTCTACACACTGATAAATTTTACTCTTGACCCCGACTCGGTCAGCGCTCACGAGACACATTCTCTTGTGCCAAATCTCCCCCAAGTGCTGTTTTCACAAAATCCAGCACAGCAAGAGATGTTCTCAAGGAAGGAAGACCCCGACCGCAGCAGCAATCCACTCTCTGTGTTTTCATATAATCACATCTGGGTTACTGTAACACATTCCTCATGTCTGTAGAACTGCAGCCTTTGAACTTTGCTATTTATAAACAGTGATTTAAGCATCACCCAGAATTTGACCTTCCTCTCTGCAATCTGTCTCCACTAAGCACCACAGCGCACAGAGCAAGTGCTCCGTGCAGCCCACCCACATATAAAACCGTCTGTCCACCTCCCTCCTGTATCACATTAGTTCTCACTAGATATGAATTGCAGAGCAGAACTTGACAATTATAGAGAGCTACTGGGTGGCCTTAGGTACTTATAATTAGTGGTGAATTCAGACTACCAAATTCATGTCCCTTATGTGCTAATTGAGCCTGTAACATTTACCTGCAGCTTGCCTCTCATCCAACTAGCCACCTTTAAAAAAAAAAAAAAATACAAGGCATTCTTTTGCCCAAGGAGCTTCATGCATTGAGATAAGGGTGTTTTTTTTTCCTGAAGGAGAATGTTAGGAAAAGCTCCAGCTATTAATTTGATGAAAGAGCTGCTAGAAATTACAGCAAATGGCTACATCAATCCATGTAAAAGCTCTGCAGTGTTTTTATTCCAAGCTCATGCATCCAGGCAATGTAGAGTGTGTGTGTTTTTCACAGCCACTCCACTTATCTTCTGCCACATGTCAGTGGCACCTGATTTCCATCTTTTGATTTGAGATCTTTCTCACATTTTGCATCACACTCCAGGAAAGGACTGGCAGTCATTCCCAAGCCCTAATATGGTAATTATTCCCAGGTAACAAGCACCAAATATCTGGTAGCAAAATAAAGAAAACTGAGATAAATACTCATTTTCTTATATTTGAGATGCATGTTTTCATTTAGTCATCACCATCATCATCCCAATAGGTACATTCAGCTTTTCAGAATGCTGGGGACTAAACATAGAATGGACAGTTCTGGAGAGGAGCTCTCACAAAGTAACAAAAAGAGCAAAAAGACAGAAGGAAAAAGAAGATGATCCTTGCTCCTGAAACTACCAAGGAAGTGCAAGTAAAGAATGCTGAAATAAATAGTTGCGGTGCTAACAGCATTGGTTTAGCTGATTGAAGGCATCAGCTCTAATGCCAAGTCCTGCTGTGCCCACACACAGGTCAGACACAAAACCTTCACTTCCCACTGAGAACTAACTGGTGGAAAATAGTAAACAGGGATTTCTGGAGAGTTTAAACCTTGCACATACCTTTTCCCTCCTGGTTAAATACCTAACCTTTTGCTGAAGCCCTTGAATATTTGCAGTAGGTCCAAGAGTTAACTCCTTGGTAGGTTTCTGTCATTAATGTTGCTACAGACAGCATCTCTATAGAAACCACATGCAGTGAAAAACAGTCTGGTCAGTGAAATGTTTTGCTGATAGATTTGACACCAAAGAAATTCATATTTAAGGCAGCAGCCAAACCGCTTGCCTATAGCCAAGGTCCCCCAACCAATTTACTCTTCCAGTCCCCAGGCCACGCACACAGGGAGGCAGCAGAGCCCAGGCCAGCCCGATGCCGCATGTCGAGGGCAGCTGCTGAGGTGCGGCTGAGCGGGACTCTCCTGCTCTCCCTCCGCTGCTGCGCGAGGGGCTCGGGATGACTCCCACGCGGCAACGTGGTGACGGAACAGCCCCTCTACGCACGGTGCTGCTCCCTTGCCGCCTGGAAGATCCATGTGGCACAGCCGTAGAATTGTTTTTTCCAACTCCTAGAGGGTTTATTTTAACCCCTCTAGGGGTGAAAGAAGGGAAGAGTTGCAACTCCCCCAGATCCATCAGATGAGCAAGCCCAGCACCTGCTGGGATTCCCTGCACCCACTCAGGGCCCAAGCAGGCGCTGCAGGCCCCTATCTCCCCAAATCAGGACAGTGTTAGAAAAACCTGACAAACCTTGCAGCACAGTTTGAATCCCAACTGCTGCCGAGACGCGTGAACGGAGCGTGAGAGCTGCTTGGTGGGTTTCATCAACTCCCAGAGTCTTTGTGCCCGAAGATCCCTGGCCCCAGGAGACGCACAGACCGACCCTTTACACCCAGCTCAGCTCCACCTGCACGGCCCCCTCGGCAGCCCACCCGGCTGGCCCCAAACCCTCAGCCTGCCTTCACCAGCCTGGCCACGAACGTCTCCAGCTTGCACAGGCCTGCGCGTCTCATTAGTCCTGTTTCCTGAATAAGGTTTTCTGTTCAAAAAGCAATTAAAGTTTCATAAAAGCAAAACTTCCTGAATACAAACTGCTTCCCATGCATATAATGCCTCCTTCTTTTAATGAAAGCATAGCCCTTCACATCAATAAAACACAGTGAATTCTGGGCTTTTGTGCTTGGCCAAAGGGCGATGTATTGAATGTATTCTCCAATGTTAAAATGTTTTTCTCTTTTGTTAGAAAAGCTCCCTTTCCGCTTGTTGTTTTAATAAAACATGGCAAAAAGCATTAAGAGGAGTGGAACCACACTCTATATTTCTGTACACAGGCCAGCAGAGCACACTTGGTCAACTTCTGCCACCAAGAAATCAGGAGTTCCCAGGCTTATCCTCATCTTATAAGCAATTCTCTTGCTGCCTGCAAAATGTTTAAAATTTAGGAGCGGAGTTTTGAAATCTATTCTCCGATTTCACATCATAAAAGTATTAAGCTTGAAATGCAAGAACAGCTTTATCATATAATTTATTGCTGTCTCTACAACTTGCTTTCTATAAGAACTACATGATAGTGTTTGGATGGTGAGTTTTTATGGTGAGAAGGCATTTGCATTACCCCAGTTCCGTAAGTATTATCAGAAGTTCGGTAGTCTTTGGGGTGGTTGCTGAAGCTCTAGTGCCCAGGCTGATGTAATTACTTGAGAAGTTCCCCATTTTTAGCCCTCAAGGATGCTGAGAAAAGGTTGCAAATATGACTCACATGCAGACTGAAAGTTCAAAAGCAGAGAGCTCATCATGATAAAATAAGCATGAATCATGCCTGTAATGGCCCAAAATCACAGACTACGGTTACTTTCAAAGTCTTAACTTTGTACTGAGCAGAGATTCTGAAAAAGGGAGTTCCAGAATGTGAGAGAGGATGAGATGTGCAAAAATCTTTTTAAGCAAGGAGATGGCAAATGAGCCTTGGATTTGCCTGGGCTGAAGACTTGACTCTTCCTTCACTTTTTTTTTTTTTTTCCCCTCTTCTTTTTGGCCTTTAAAGTAACTCACAGCTTTCTTTGATGTCTTGACCTCATGAAATTACCTGCTCTGCTGAAGCTGTCTGAACAATTGCTACGGTGCTGTTAAGGGCTGCTTGTAACTGCTTTTACTGCCACTGCCTCCAAGATGTTTGCTGGGGTTTCTCCATCCCAAGCGATGGCCTCGTTCCCTGACTTTTGTGTGTTCCGAGTCTTTGCTCCCTTGCCATTTGTACTTGCTTTTCTTTGCCTTACAGACTTCTTTTTGCTCCCAGCCCGATTTTTCAGTCTGCTAGAGCCGTGTGCGTGTGGCTAGAACAACTCCTCCAGGTGCCCCAAAGGAGGGAGCCTTTTCAAATACCAGGCTGCATTTTCACTCTGAATTCACTTTGCTAAAGTTAATTTCTTATGTAAGTGAACTTACCTGTGACAAAAGATCAACATTCCTTGTTCTTAGAGTGAAACTGTCTAACAAAGAAACCCCAAAAGCTTTCAGAAGATTTATTTCTTTCCACCACATTTTAGATTTCCTAATACAATCTTAGGTACTCCTCAACTGGAGATATCACGTTACAGTTAATTTCAGCTTGAAAATGCCCACACATTGTAGTTCATCCTTAAGGCAACCACCATATCCCTTGAGACAATGTTCTTAGCTGTATTTTCAGACCACACTAGGTAATGTTGGGAACCGCAAAGAGCCACACTTTGTTATTACTTGGTACATGTTGAGGAGGTAATAAAAGACAGGCAGATAAAACCACTAGATGGATACAATATCATAACATAGTATTTTTTGAAGGAAAATTAAAGTTCACTAACTAGAAGAATGCCAAAACCTTGCAACATTGCACAAACCAGCATAATAGGTGCTCCTGAAACACTTGCTCAAGCTGGAACTGCTGACAGCTAAGAATGCAGAGATGGACAAAAGCATCAGAGACCTTCACAGAAATGGAGAAACCGTATTTTCCCTAAGAAAATGTTAGTAAAAAAGTAAATCTGATAGAAGTACACAGAAGAAAGAATGACAGAGAAGACTCTTGTGTCCAAACAGTTACCATACCTTATCACTGCCCATAGAAAAGACATCCAGTGAACGGGTTTACATTTAAACAGATTTAAAACTTGAAATAGAAAGGTCACATTTGCAATTTACTGCCACACAACACAATTTACTTCTAAAAAACAACACAAGTTGAAAAAAAACAGACATTTATATGAATAGAGAAAGCTTCCACAGGCCTTCAAAGAAGACAGGAAGAGCATCTTAAATTTCCTTGGGAAAAAAAGAAAAAAAAGAAAAAAAGAGCACACCTATTTGCAATCCACCCCCTCAGCCTACCAGCCCTTGTAATCAAAACACGGTCACAGTTAAGCTCATTGGCCTGTAATCATCAACACATCTGTAGACCTGCACTGCACAAACAAAACACGGCCAAGGTTCCTACGGGTTGGAAGCTCCTCTACCACGGAGCAGTGCTGCCCAGGCCAGCACAGGGACCCTTCCCTGTGTACACCCTGCGCGCTGCTCCGTATTTGAGAAACACTCTAGGAAGTGCAGCCTTCCGAGCGTTCTGGGACCTGCTGAACTTGTACCAGCCAGACAGATCCCAACAGCATCTTCTTAAATTGCACTGAGGACCATTTCCCTACCACAAAGCCCAGGGGCCTGTGATAGTATGATAGCCCGAAGGCAGTAGATATCACTATTATCTTGCTGGGGCTTCCCCTCCACTTTTATTTTGTCTAAAAGCAGGATATTAATTCAAAGCCTCAATTCTCGTAATTCGGACATAAACTCCTGCAAAGTTTGACAGCAAAGATGGCAAGTCAGGAGTAACCCAGCACGGCACGCATTGCTTTTTTCTGCTTTTCTCTTTTTCCTTCCCAAATCCTGACTGCTGTGCACAGCCCAAATTAGCTAAGGAAATCCTCTAAAGGTAGGATCAAAAGCTCTCGTGCTGCCACTGCTCTAGCTTGGGTCAGAGCAGCAGATCATTATCTGCCCACTCCCTGTGCTTCCCCACGCAGGGAAGCGCGAGCCAGCACGGATGCAGCAGGAGCCCCTGCCCTTAGCAGTGCCCTGCTCAGCCCTGCGCACCCTCCCCGCTCCTTGGCAAAGCACAGCTCTGCATTTGGGCTCTGCAAGGCTTTGCTGCTGAACTAACACTTTTTCATCTCCTAGAAAATTGTTATGTGAATAGCTCCAGCTATCTAACGATTTGGCTAGCGCAGGGATTAGGATGCAGATATAAGGTGGCTTGCAGAAAAGTATATACAAAACAAGAGTATTACAGTAAAAATGGATTAGATATTGTCCTTATTAATTACAATAACTTTAACTTGAGGAATCATTGACTATGCAGAGTTAGCATGGGGAAGATCACATATATACTTCGCCCTTTGAGAAGTCTGAATAATCATTACATCTGTAAACATAAGAGTTGTTTATGCCTTAACTGCAAAAATGAGATATAATCTCTTCCCGTGGAGACAGGAGTGTTACAAATAAATTATAACTATTGTTTCACTCAGTGAGATGGGTCTGCGGTTACATCCTTCATTCTAACCAGACAGCGGATGTCTCCAAAGCAAGCTACCAACAACATCTAAATGTATGTCCATCTAAACTTGCAATTAAAGTGGACTCAGAGGTGAAGAGGTTTCAGAGAAAAGAAAAATAAACACGCAAACCAACATCCAAGTGACTAGCAGGCTGGACAGCAAAAAGGAGTTGTTTTGACAGAGAATCTCTATTATTTCTCCGTGACCTGAGCACAGGAAAGAACTGTCAGCATGGACAAGGGATTTCAAATTCTCCAAGTTTTCCTAGCTGCTCCCCAGAAGTGCAGAGAAGGAGGCACTGCCCAGGCAGGAGGGCTGCAATGCTCTCTTTGTGCAGAACAGTTTCCTCTGTGTCCTTTGCAGGGGTGAGCAGGGAACACACGCAGCAGAACTACACCTTACAAGAGAAAACAAGCCCCAAACTTGGACTTCTCTGAATTTATTAATGAGGAAAGGAACTGTGGGGAATTGCTTGCTTTGCTGACCTGGGCATGCACAAGTGGACATGTTTCAATATACCTAAGGTCAGAGGAAAGACTCTGGATGTTGGTAGCATCTTTATACTGGTCTAAACTGACATCACCTCAAAAGCAGTGGACTGAAAAAGCAGATTCCAAAGCTCTGAAATAATACATCTCCAGAAAGACACTGTTCAGAGAGGAAATCTTGATTTCTCAGAGACCTTCAGTTTCTGAACTGATTAAGGAACAGCTCTAGGGACAATTCAGATATTGTAAATATGCAGTGCTAACACTTGCACTATTTAATACAGATATAATTGCATACTAGCACACATTGCCAGTATTGATAACGTACAACTGTAGAAAAATTCTCATCTTTCCCAAAGTAGCATGCTGCAAAACAAGGACTTTGCGTAATAACATGTGGTGCCCGTTAAGATGTCTAATCCATGTATAACCTGTTTCTGATCTACAGCACAGTGAAGAAATACAGAAGAGCAGAGGAAGGACGGTCTTGCCGCTGAAGCACCACTTGGACTTTGAAGAAAGGAAGATCCAGATCCCAAATTTCACACATGACCTTGAGCTGGTCCTTAAACATGGTATCCTGCCTTCTCTCCCTGATTATCTGGGAGTACAGGGAACACGGGTGTCGCCTTTCGCATCGGCCTGACGGCCTAGCTCAGGAAGCGGCTCAGCGACCCCCCCAGGGTCGCTCGGACCATCTGCACCCGGACACCAACGAGGCAGGTGGCAAATGGCCATTTATTGATAGATAACACGTGCTTATATATCGAAGGCTTATACGTCACTTCCGTCCGCTTATGTCATTAGGCGGAGGAATTCCATCTTCCCGTACATCGCGATATCTTCCGGTCACCTGACCCCTATCAAAACTGAAACATACTGCAACAATCCTAGAGGGAGGAGTAGGTCTGGAAGAGCTTGGATCCTGAGCAGTACAGACAAAACCTCTTAGTAGTCATCCCCATCTTGCAGAACAGAGTCTTCCCCATCCCTAATGACATATGTTGCATTTACAGGATGTAGGTTTTCCTGCCACAGTTGGTTATAGTGAAAGTAGTGCTCAAGTATACCTATTCCTGTATTTAACCCCTTCTCTTAAATGATGATGATATCAAAATCACTTTTTATCCATAGCTTTTTGACCAAATGAACAGATTCTTCACCAATAACATAACATAAGAAAATATATATATCTTAATATGACTAAAAAACATTATTTTGCCTTTTGCTATTCCAGACCCCAGTGCAAAGACTCATGTTATTTCAAGTAAACATTTCTATATTAGCTAACAAGTAATAGAGGAAAAAAAATATTAATTTATTTGCACTTTTGCACTCTAATGAATGCAGCAGATCATCATGCTTTCTTTCTTTCTCCCCTTCCTTTCCTTCTTTCTCTTTCTTTTTTTTTTTTTTTTTTTTTTTAATTTTGTGTGTGTGTTTCTTCCTAAAGGGATGCTTGAATAGATCTGGTTTAGAAGATGAGGCTGACTGATTACTGTAATTCATAGGGCTTTATTAGCTGCACAAACCATTAGTTACAATTAGACTATTATCAAACTGTGCTATGTCAACTATGGGGGCTCATTTATTCTTGTGGCAGGGAAGGGAGGGGGGAAGGGGAAGAGAGAGCACTGTACAGCCGAGCATGCTAATAAAGAATGATTTTTGATTTAAGATGTTGCCGATAGTGCCTCAAAATTAATCTCAATAGCTGTCTAATTTGTGTCGGTGGATGGTATATTTATTGTAAAATGACACCAAAGCTAAATGAGTTACCTGAAGCAGGACTGCTAATGTCAGCGCCTGGAGACGCAGCTCCATATGCCGTAATACAGCAAGGCACTGGGGCTGAATACTCCCAACGGAGCACTTTGCTTCATCTGTCTCTGAAAATGCAGCAACCTGACTTCCACTTTATGATCCTTAAATAATAATAATAAAAAATATATAGATAGGAGAAACAAATTCTGGAACAGCTTTCAAAGGTTAGGGGGGTTTACAAGGGCATGGTACAACTGAAATCCTTATTGAAATCAGGCTTATGTAGAAGTGGAAATTATGAGATTTGCCTTTAAGGGTGGAAAGAGAGAGGAAATAATACAGATAAGGAGGATTTTCTAATGGGCTTAACACAATGAGAGTGACATTCTTTAGCTTAGAGATGCCTTTTTTGTTTGTTTTCCTATTGTATTTTCTAATTCATATTTTATTGATCCAAGTTTCTAGTTGCAAATTGCTGGAAATACATTTATAGATTTTTTTTAATTTTCATTTTTAGCCTTGATTAATTTCCTGCCTAGCCCCTTTGCAAATGAAAGTCAGAAACTTAAAAAAGTAGAGATGGATTCAATAATGCATGGTACTTGGTTTTTCTAGTGTTGTGTATGAAAGTGCAAACCATCAAGGAGAAGGAAGCAGAATGTGTAGTTTATGTGTTGGATTGGGAATGAGAGACCTTTTTTTCTGTTCCTGTTGTGCCCCACATGACTTAGGGCAAATCCATAGCTCTGCACTTTTTTGTAACATTGGGACAGTCATACCTTTTGTCTTATTATGCCTTATCAACTCTATCACCTAGATGCACGAAGTTAAATCAGGGTACTTCTTTGTAATAGACCAGGAAGAACAGAATTAGTTTTGTGGATCGGGATTTGAGTTGTTGGAACACAGACTGCCTATTGGTCTGGGAAAATACGGCACTTTTAGCATCAGAGACCAAATGTCATTTAGGAACTCTAAATACTGCTGCAAAGAAAATGTCACTAATAGAATGGAACTGTTATGTTGCATACACTGTGATTAAGTAACTGATGATCTTCATTGATGCTGCAGCTGCCAATACACTTTGTACCATCCTTAGCCATTAATAACTCTGCAGAAGCAGAGCTCAGATTGTGAAGCCCCAAAATTACAAGCCTCTGTCTCTGGATCCAAAGGAAGGTGAGTCACTGATAATTTGCAGTTTGGTGTCCTGTCTCTCCCTTAGGATGCTAAGCACTATTCCTCTCCCAGGAATCAGAGGCAAAGAATTGAGGCATGATGCTCATCTCTCTAGTTATACAGTGCAACAGAAATGTTAGGTGATAGCTAAGTTGCTGCCTTACCTGCCTCAGAGAGGGATGTGGTAGCCACTATTTCTCATGTGCAAAAGTCTCTTATTGTTCATTATGAGTCTGAGCTGACTGTTGAGCATTACCTGCGCTGAGCATCTCTCTGTGTGCACGTGAAAGCTGGCAGTCCTAATCTCTCCCGTAACACCACATCTAACTTTGCTTCTTTGTGCATCTAAATGCCAAAGAGAGCACTCTCATAACTTTAATATTTTAACTAAAATTAATAGGTTTTATACAATCATCAGTATGAAAATTTTCATCATATCTTAAGTGGAAAATCTTGGCTTCCTTGAGAGAAAAAAAAAGGAAAAGAAATAAAAAATATAGAACATTATGGAAGGCAAAAAGAAAACAAAATTACTACAGATTTTTTTCCCCCTACCCACATATATATATAATTTGGTTTGTACACTTAAAAAGAACATTTTCATATAACTAATAACTGATCTTCCATTCAAAACATAAAAGAAATACTAAGCTTTTTAGTCTACTTGTTCAAAAATAGATGGTTGTAGAGTTCTAGTTAGTTTGGTATCAGGGAGAATTTATTAATTAGTAGTTAATTGTAAAAAAGGACTTCTTTAGAGATGAAAAAGTATCTTCTGGTTGATGAAGGAAAGTTAATCAAGGGTGACCAAGAGCTCAGTTCAATCTAGTAGCATGATGGCAATTAACAATTACACTCATAAATAGCACTCCGTTTAGATTTGAGGAAATACCCTAGCCTTATAGAAAAGAAAGGTTAAGTTTCGCTGTAGATTGATAAGGAGGGACAGCTGATATTTGCAAAAATGAAGAAATAAGTCTTTTGCTTTAGAACTAATTATCAACATCTTCCAAAGAAACCATGGTCTACACAAATGACTGCAGGGGTATTCTAAATAAATTGACTTCCAGTACTTTATTAGAAAAAATCAGGAAGCAGCCTGGACAGAATAGGTATAGTGGGTGGCCTCTCTGACAGAAAGATAGCTCCCATAAGGTGGAAAGATATATTCAAAGTCAGTCGTCCTTTGAAATTTATTAAGCATTGTTGTAAAAAATCACTATTCAAGTAGTTGTTTGTTCATTTTCCAGGCAGTATCATTTAAATAGTGATAACAGAAAACATGACTGTCTCAGGTGTTGTTGCCTGAGGAACTTTTAGCCAGTCTTCTCAAGGTCCCCAGAATGCGGTGGGTGACTTGGCCATATGAGATTGAGATGACTCTCTGTTCTCAGCACAAAGGGAGCACTGAGAGAATCAGGAAACTACCTTAACGTACACTTCATCAAATCCACATGAAATGACCTAGTCTTTCTGAGTATTTTAAGCGCCTCTCCATGGTTCCCCACGTTTTGGATTTCCATTTCTGAAGGAATGCTTGTTTGGCTTGAATAACCACTCAACAGAGTAATTTGCATTTTTCCTCCCTTCTTCCTTTCATGTCAAAGGGTATGCAGGCCTTCTATGACTTTGTTATGGCTATGGTACATTTACATGAAAAGGAGATGAAGGTTCTCAGGAGGATGTTTTCAAAAGCTCAAATGGCAGGCAGGCGTGAGATTCCTATTAAAGATCTATGTGCACTGAGGGTCTGCAAGAATCTTGCCTTTAATTTCCTGGCTTCCGGAGTTAACATCATCCTGCTTTCTATTTTCTTTCCTTTTTCTCCTAACTTACCATTCAATAGTTTAAGCTTGCAATGTTATTTTTAGTAGAGTTTCTTTCTCCCTTTTTCTTCTTCCTTTTTAAATACCCCTGGGATGTCAAACTTTTATTGTAGAGAGTATTACTTAGTGATTCATCTATAGTTCCTTCTTGAACCAATTCTTGCTTGTTGCTTAGGTCTTACAGATGTTTCATACAGATATTGTTAAAAGCAAAGAGTTCTCAGCCTCCAACCATACAGATTTTAAAGTCCTAAGCGCTTCAGCTTCAGAGCAAAGAATGGAGCACACACACAAAGAGAAAAGGTAGGAGGGGGGAAGATTAAGGAGAGGAAGAAAAATACCACCTTTCTTATTTACTAGTTTTGACTTAGATTTCATAAGTTTTGCTTAATTCAATATTGTCATTTCTTCTTGTTCCAAAGGAAATAAGGTTTATCAGGTCAAAATTTAGCACAATCAAAATAAAAAATGTAACAGACCAGCATCAAACATTTAACAGTAACAGTTAATAATGTATACAATAAAATATTGCATTAATATATTGACAAATACAGTAATAAAGTATTAATGTGATTATGCATCATCAGAGCAGCAGACATTCCTTCTTGCCTTTGAAAAGGTTTGAAAAACAGCCCTTCCAACAAGGAGAAAAAAAAAGAAAAAAAAAAAAAAAAAAAGAGAAACTGCACCACACTCTTAAAAAAAAAAAGAAATAATTTTAAATAAAGATTCCCCACGTGATCCCCCTGTGACATATCTTATACATGTATGAAATAAGGTAATGTCAGTGAAAAAAATTTATTCTCAGTTTACACAGGAGTTAGTGTAATGCCATCTTAATCAAGAAAAGGTTGTAACTGAAGTCCTTTAGTATTCATTTTCAACACTCTTAGGAAAGAGTAAATGATACTCGTACCATTTTTAGATGCTAACTGATGCACAGAGAGAAGGAAGAGGGCAGTTCCTAACTGAGACCCACTCTCCATGTTACTCCTGTGGAGCGATGGCTAAGGGCAGCTAGGCCCCTGAGACAGTCTTGAGCTCTTGAAGTGGCATATGGGTAAGACACAGGCACCTAAGAGTACAATTCATAAAAGCCAAGATTTGGATATCTATTCAGAGTCAGTTCATAGGCAGAACCTGACTGTAGGCTTCTAGAGGCCCTTCTGAGCTATACATCTTCTCCCATAAAGAAACAAGCCATGTCAGCTCTTTCTCATACACAAAAGCAAAAGCTTCTTAGGATGAAAGCACTCATATAGATTGTAGCTGGTGGTCATTCAAGTCCTGTTTTTCTCTGAATATCTAAACACTTTAGATATAAAAGATTCTTCTTAGTACATGGAAATTAAAGGGAAGAAAGGATAACTGAGAACTCTTACTTTTTAACTGAATAATTTAATATCTTCTATTTTTATCACCAGATATTAGCAGTAGATGTATGTCCTAAATATGTCATATTTCCTAAGTATCTTATGGAATTGAATGTTTAAGGAGGATAAGCCCTCCTAAAGCTCCAGCTGCATTTCCTGCTTGTCACTGAGAAGGTACCACATGTTATTTCCCATAATCACAGAATGGTTAAAGTTGGAAGGGACCTCTAGAGATCATCTAGTCCAACCTCAGTGTTCCAGCAGTGACACCCAGAGCACGGGGCACAGGGTGGCATCCAGGCGGGTTTGAAGATCTCCAGAGAAGGAGCCTCCACAGCATCTCTGGGCAGCCTGTGCCAGGGCTCTGTCACCCTGACAGCTACCCCTAGTCCTGTCACTGGCCACCACGGAGAAGAGTTTGGCCCCATCCTCCCTACAATCACCCCTCATGAATATGTTAATCAAATCTCCTCCCAGCCTTCTCTTCTCCAGAATAAACAGGCCCAGCTCGTTTACTCTTTCCTCATATGACAAACACTCCAGTCCCTTAATCGTCTTTGTGGCTCTCTGCTCGACCCTCTCTAGAAGCTCA
>JAWLRI010000988.1:431353-544088 GCA_034781795.1 Crypturellus tataupa | reverse complement strand
AGGAATTCCATCTTCCCGTACATCGCGATATCTTCCGGTCGCCTGACCCCTATCAAAACTGAAACATACTGCAACACATGGGTGAGCATTACAGTTTTTGTATTTAGATAACAAATTATTTGGAAATTACTCCAAGTAACAGACACAGCTTTCCACTATGATTTACTGGAGCACTGAAAGCAAGGAGCTTGCTGTCAAGGAGAGGCCTCTCAGGTGCTGCTCAGATTCAATACAGTAACAATCAGCAGTGATTTAGCTTCTGTGCTCAACTAACCAGGGATCCATGGCTTCTTATATATTATTTTTAATACTGAATATATACTATTTTCATTCTTACTGACTTCCTCCACAAGGCTTTCTAGTCATAAGGGATTTTTAGACTTATAATTTAATCATATGAACAGTTTTTGCCAATTGATGTTCACATCCCACGATGATACATTTTTAGATTGGAGCTTTGACAGGATAAACATTTCTTGAAGCTGTTTAATGAAGAGTTTAAGCAATGCACAATTTATTTTTATCTTACTCGTGCCATGAGGGCAGGTGAAGGGGATGATAACCATCTTCACATTAATTATAAACACAGCACTACAAACGCAGGCTGCATCTTCAGCCTTTCAGGCTGCCTAAACCTGCCTATGTCCCTATAACCTAGAAATTCTAACTCGCTTTATGCTGTTTCACCCAACTCTATGAAACTAATCTTTCCTGCTTTCTTTTCTTATATAAGCTCAAATCACTCAAGCAAAATTGTTTTCTTTTAGTTTCTCCTTCATCACTTACTGTATCCTAGTTGAGTCCACTGGACTCAGATTCTATAACTAGGACATATTACCTAACCTTACAAGGCCAATTTTATCAAAGTCCTTTTCCTTTTGGAAACAAAAATTGTATTTTAACCATTTTTTCATTTCATGGATATATTACACAATGATAATAAAATATGTCTTCATAGATATATGTTGAACGAATACTCCAAAACTTTTCATGGCATTTGCTATAACACTAGCATACACTATTTCTGATTGCATAGGCTTATTCCAGGCAGTCAAGTAATCAGCATGACTAAGGAGAGTTTATATTCAGGATGGTTGAGATTAGCAGAATTTTCTTTTCTTTGAAGACAAAATGCAGTTTCGTTCTACAATAATTTCTTTCAATGACGCATATTAAATAGAGATCCTAAACTGTAACATTTTCATTTAACAAAAATACATATAAAGAGAATAAAGGATGTGAGCACTGACTTATAGCAACTACCTGAGCAATGTTGCAAATACGTGTTCAGTAATCTTGACATTAATTTTGTCTATCTGGGAAAAAGCAGCATGGGCTTAAAATGCCTGGTGAAGCCCTCTGCAAGTGTATTTCCATAGTTCAGGATGGATGCAAGATAAAGGCTGACAGTTTTTCATCCGCTGGAAGAATATTTACTGTATTTCTAAATGGGTTAGATGGAACAATGTACCTTACCAGAACATCCTGCAGAAGATACTCGTTAGATATCATGGACAGCCTGGCAAATTCCAGCTTGGGGATCCTGCAAGATCTGGACTTAATTTTCTTTGTCAGTCTCGGGACAAACTCCATAGGAATGTAATTTGCATTACATTTTGTATTTAAGGTTACTTTCCTGCTGCCAAGAGTACTCTTAAAAACTCAAAACCAGGTAATGTTCTTTCCAGAACTGTTTCCTGCTACACGAGGTGGTGACCGCAGGCCTGCTGGCAGCAAGGGGAGCCCAGACATGTCCCCTGCGTCACCGAGGGCACCGCGGTGCCAAGGAGCCCGGCGGGCAGCGCTCCTTGCGCTTGTCCCAGTCCTTCCTGTCCCGTGGTACCTGCCCTGCTCCTCTAAAACCAGGACAGCTACGTGTTTAACACGCTCAGTAAATATAAATCAGCTTACACGATAGATCACATAACCTTGAGCTCTATTAGAATGTTAGCACGTACATTACAAGCAGAAAAGTAACACACATTTTTACTAGTGAGAAGTCAGTCTTGAAAATCTTACTCTGATCTTTTGTTTTCAGAAAAAAATCTGTTTCAGCTTCAACAGAGTAAACTATAGCACAGAGCCATGCCCAGACTTCCAACGACCTAAGGTACAAGCACAGCACAAAGGACCGTCTCGGGTGAGCCAAATGATCGAGTTTCACTTGCAGAGGACAACAAAGCGTGTAAGCATTGATTTTTTTTTTCTTAAGAAACTCACAGTTCTCCTTGTGGAAGTGTGATCAGCAGCTTAAATTCCAGAGTTAGTTCTGTCTATCTAAAGAAACAGTCTGTATAGATTAGAGTAAGTCTTGGGTTCATAACGTCAGAACAGATGAGAAAAGGGTTGTCAGATCATTCATTCTTGGAGGAAAGAACAAAGGAAAGATCTGCCTTTGTAACCCATACTAGCTCTTTTTGGTATTTCTTTTTTGAACTTAGAGGCATTTTCTTCTGCTGGAACAAAAACCAGTCTCAGCACTAATACAGAACCCGATCAGCGGTTGGGAAACCACCAGAAAAGGAGGAGCTGGAAAGGAAGCTGAAAGAAAGAGCTGAAGGGAGTTTATTAGCTCATGGCTTGTGAAAAAGGTTGCAGGAGACTTGTCATTCTCTTCTCTAATGCAGTACCATACAATGGTACCACTTACTGACTTATGGTGATAGGACCCACAATCATCTTAGTTCATCCAGCAGCGAGAAGAGCAGGCCCAAGTCAGACTCGGGACAGAGACCATCTGCAACCACAGAATAGGACCATTGCTCAATGCAGCAAAATAGTCAAAACTGTTTTAACATATATAATTTTGGTTTTTCTTTATTTTTTCCTTTTTCGTTATTATAAATGGGCTAGATTTCTTTTCCTTCAGCAGCTCTGACTGCCATTTTTACCATTGGTGGTTAGTGACAAGCAGAGAAAGTCTGAGAATGCACTGACTGTTTAAAAATAGAAGTCTCCAACTATTTAAAACAAAAAAAAGCAGCAGATGTTTCTGCTCCAAGCCCAGCTGCACATGGCAATAAATTTTCAAGAAGAAAATCTTAATTCAAAATACATTATAGCAACAGAAAAGATATTTTTAAGACTCAAACTAATAGAAGGCAAAAATGATTATTCTCCTGTTCCCTTTCTGCACATCATCTCTGGCTTTTTGCCAATCTCCTTGCCACATCAGCTCTTGCTCACGCCAATGCTTCCAGTGACTGCCGAGTCAAATTTACCCCGAGTCACTAACACATTTAGCCTGCACAAGGACCTCAATTTAATTCCAAAAGAGCAAAGAGATGTAACTTAATGTTTCTGCCAATTGAATGAGAGAGTTGGAGCTGACTCAGCCCAGCCGGGTGGGCTCCGCTCCTGCAGCACTCAAGTGACAGATCCAGACTTAGACAGACAGATTTTGAGCAAAGGCCGTTACTGTATGAAGTATTAGTGTCTGTGCAGGGCTCCTGAGGAAGGGACAGCAGCCAGCACCGATGGAGGACTAACAACAGGGCCAGCACCAGAGCAAGAAGCCTCTGGTTTGGCTAAGGATTAACTGCCTGCGTCCTGGTTGCAGAGAGCCATCTACCTGGCGCCCAGACATCCCTGCCATTCTGCTGCTGCCACAAAGTCTCCTGGGAGCCTCAAAATTTCCTCCATATCTTTCTCTCCCATCATTTTCCTGTCTGTGGTCCTGCTGTATGTATAACCATCAGGGTCTGCTAAGAAGGAAATGAAAAATGAACAAGAATTGGCAAAAATGCTTATCCTTTTAATCCCTCAAGTTGGTCGTTTGTATCACCTGTATCAGCTCGGCGAAGTTTCCATTCACATTACTTGGGAAGACAAGTCTGGATGTACCGTAAGAGATCAGGATGCAGTGGAAAAATAAATAGAACCTGGGCTTAGTGTTGATACAAGAAGCAATATTTTGGTTGTTGTGTTATTACTTTTCTAGTTCTTCTAAGCTTAACTTAGTTACATGGTCCTTACACTCTTCTCTCCTTATACGTATGTAGTCAAAGTGTTGGCTTTGGAATTATGCTCCACTTCTTTATTAACTGTGTAATGATGTATAGAAAGGGCTGTGGCAGGGTAAATCTGCTGCCCCTGGTTCTCTCAAAACCTTCAGCATGACAGCTATTGTAGCTGTTTCTCAAAGTCCTGATCAACACGTCCCATATAAGTAATGTAGAGCTTCACGAATCAACTCTTTTAAGGCATTTTGGGAGTTTCATTAGTATTTTCTAGCAGAGGACCTCAAAACATCACTTCCTCTCCTATGGCAAACTCCTCTGTTTCATGGACAGGCTCACATCTCTTGCAGATCAGTAGCTAATATTGGTATACAACCTCATTAGATGCCTGGACGGTATATTAGTATAAAATCCATTAATAATGTTTGTTGAATTCCAAGCTCCATTTCCAGCAGTTCCACCTATTTATCAATCATTTTCCACACAATCTTCTCCCCTACTTCAAATAGGAACTATATCAAGCTGCACACCCTGCTTAAAGGCTCTGATCCAGAAAGCCATTTAATACATGTTAAATTTAAGTGCATGCTTTACGCCTTCCTAGATGAAGGTTGAAATCCTGCGATGCTCAAGAAAAATGGCAGTTTTTGAACAGCTGCTCTGTAGCTCTGACTCCGTGTAGGCGAGCGCAGACGAGGAGCCCCACGACGGGCCTGCGCACGTGCGCTCAGCAGCAGGCCGAGCACCTGAGGTGACACCAGGCACAAATCCGAGCTCCTCTTCCTCCCCCAGCAGTGACACCGCATGGCGGGGGAGCGTGACAGTGACTCCTTCCCCAGCGACAGCGCGGTCGGCGGGCTCCCTGCGGCAGGCGCAGGCCGATGCCGGCGCAGCTGGAACGCGCGAGAACAGCGCGTCGCCGAGGCGAGTCCTGTGCCTCGCCAAGGAGGGAAACAGGCCTCTCTGCAACGTGCGCTGTCCTGGGCGCTACCACCACTACTGCTATTTATTAATTTACTAGCAGTTAATTACTGCTACTTTTATCCTAGCGATTAATGCAAAGTGTTACTAAGAGCTAATTTATCGTTCTTTGTGCTGAAAGCACTTGACAAAGGTTATGCTAGCCCCACACAAGCAGTGCACTACCAAGACAAAGGGAAATACTTTTATATTCTTATGCCCCATGCTGGGAATTACATCAACGACTCCCACATGCTGTGAAGACCCCGACTGTTCTCTCTCTGCCTTTTACTCGTTGTCAGCTGTCAAGACACCCGTTGTCTTGGGTCCAGCTCACCACCCCGCGCTCACAAGCACCGGCCTTTCCAAAGCGCTGCCTGTCTCTCACACCTGGGGACAGTTTTCTTTGAATTCTCTTGATGATCGTGTCATTCCCATGTCTAAACACGGTGGCTGATGCACAGCTCCTGCTCTGGAGTTTATACCCCTGTCAGGCCCGTGTTGTTCGAGCAGAAAGGTCCCACTTCACTGTTTTCAAAATTCTCCCTGCCAAGAAAACGTCCCAGTTTCGGCTCTCTAAATGCTGCTCATCAAAGAGGGATTCACAAGACTCATATCCACAATACAGGAATCCTGCATTTGAAAAGACCCCAGCATGATGCAGCCTTTGTGTTCCATGAGATGCACCCCACGAGACTTCTGGGGCAAATTCTATCATCCTCTGAATTACACAATTCCTTTGGTGAAACAGTAGGGAAAGTATGTCTAAATCTTTCAATAATTGTGTTCTTTTTCATAATGAAGTTGATCATAAAAAATATTTTATTAAATTCCCCTTCTTTTGAGCCCAAAGGAATTCATCTCTAAACAGACAACTTTTAATTGCTAACAGCACCAGTAAACGCAACCCATGAGGTGCGTGACGCACTGAGCGTTAGGTACCTCTGTCCATACTACCTGCTCTCCTGGCAGCACAAGGACAACAGGAGGGTGCTGAGTAGGTAGTTCTGGCCTCTGAGATACAAATCCCAGGTGATTCCAACTTCTGCCTTTACCAGCACAGCAGGGAACTCGTTAGTGCATGTTTATACGTGTGGCAATTACACATTAAAAAAATTTGGCATTTAGGCAATTTCTCAACATTAATATAACTACTTTTCTAAATCCCACTCTTTTAAATTTAGTATCTAAACTTTATCATCAGCTAATCGATTTCACAAGAGTTCCTGATGAAATTCTAAATGGCTCATGGCATAGTAATTTTTCCTTGTTAATATTCTGTTTTCTTCTGGAAATCGGACAATGTTTGAAAAAGAAATTGGTAGACTGATTTATAAATTCAAGAGTTCATTTTTTTTCCTTTAGCATATGAGGAATAAAAGCAGTTTACTAAATAAAAGACTTAATATCTTATGATTCCTCACCATGCAGCTTCTACCTGGCATTTGTAACTAATGCTGCATGGCTAGAGCTCCTCTGGCTGCTGTCACAGGCCTGCCTGCCCTCCCTGCAGTCTCCCCCAGAATTTCAGATATTGCCCTTCTATAAAACCACAGTTTTCTGCAGAAGCACCACAACCACTGACTGAGATCACTGCCTTTCTTTTAATCAAACTATCCATACTTCCATACGAGATGTGATTACTGGCAAAAAAAAATTAATGTCCCATTCAGTAAGTGGGCAAGTAGTAGGATCCAAAATATTCTGAATACTTCTTAACGTAGCAATTAGGGCAGATGGGTGAACAAGAAAAAAAGAATCACAGACGGATCAGACACATGAAACTGGTGAGGAAAGCTGAAGACCAGCTACTTCCTTCACCTGCTTCCCACATAAATCATGTTTAAGCTGGTTTCAATCTATGAATCTGCAATAAAATAGGATTTAAGAACAATTACATGGCAAGATTTAGACATAAAAGTGACTGATGCTCCACATGAGTCAGTCATTTCCTGCAAGCACCTCCCAGGGCTCTGCTCAGGCTTCATGTTTGAGCAGTGAGCAACTCCTCCTTGCAGAGAAGAATGAAACCTGTATTCAACCAGAGAAATTCAACCTGAGAAAAGGAATCAGCAGCGCCCTGCAAAGCGGTGAGGAAACCATCCCAAACGCGGATGCAGAGAAGAACCCAGCAGTCTCCAACTATGCCTAAACCAGGCTCCTGGCAGGAGCAGGAAGCACACACTACATCCTACCTGGGGCAGCTTTCCAGGGACACAACCGTGCCAACGGGGCCAAGCAGACCCCATTCCAAGTGGCAACCTCTGCCCAGCAAAAGCAGAAAGCAGGACTCACCCCAGGCAACGGGCTCCAAAAACCTACGTATGCAATGGCATTGCCAAGAGCAACAGGAGGCTTGGCTGCAAACATCAGTAAATAGAGTTTTTGCTGATATTCTAATCTCTTCTACAAATCAGACAATGTTTTAAAAAGAAATTAGGAGATGCAACAGGAAGAGGTGCCCTTGAGTTGTGCTCATGGGAACATACGTGTGATGCTGCTCTACGTGGCCCTCATCTTGAAAGCGCATCTTGTTTCGAGAGCGTTTGCCCACGTCGCACTGAGATTCTCCAAACAGCATGTGCTGAGCTACAATGATGGTAGAAAAGGTAGATGTGATCAAAGATACCTAAAATCCCGAGTAAGTGCTCTGAAAGACAGACATATTGTAAAGGTCGATAATCGACATCCGGCTAAAATCTGAGTTTTCCGAAGAATACAAATATACATTAAACACTTAGCATGCCATGTGAAAACCAAGATCAAAACTCTGATGTTATCTGATATTATCCCATCAGCAATTCATCACAATAACAATACCAGAAAAAAACAACAGCCTCACACACAAGCTAAGCAAGGTATATTTTCTGAAGTCAATTTTTCAACCAAATAAATAAGAAGAAGGTCAAACCCAAAGATGATGCAAGTGTTCCATTTCATGAAAAAAGTGGGGGTTTTTTTGGTTAGTTGGTTTTTTTCCTTCTTAGTTGGCAGCACTGCATGTAATTTCAGGATGAAAACTGTTGTTTTTCTCCAGTAAAAACTAGTACATAACCAAAATGAGTAGATAATAAATACATTCAAAGCTATTTCATCGACTTAAAAACAGAATTTTACCCCGGTTGTTTGCTTTTAGCAAATATTTATGAGGTCTCTATCTTGTTCAAACAACTGGGTGCTGAAAGTGAAGACTAGGACAGTATTTCTGACTCATTTCATTCGCGTGTGCCCAGGGGCATGAGTAGTTTGAGAACATCCAAAACAGCAAGCAACCCCGTGTAATAGGTGATTGTCATTTTCCTTTTCGACACCATCTCTTTTCTGAGGCAAAGCAATGAATTCCACAGATTTATATAATTTACTAGAGGCAGCTCAAGATGTTTGAGAAACATGAGCAAAACTCTAGAGCTCCCAAATCGTGCAAAGTGCACTGAAAAGCAGCAGTTGGGCCCAATTTGTCCCTCTCATCCAGTGAAAGGGAACGCTGGGCACGGAGGAACATCATTATTTTCCACTGCAAGCTCCGCTCCGGGACCCGGCTGAGGCGAGTCCCACACGCGGCGTCACTCGGCCATGCACAGGCTCTGCCGTGGCGGCTCTGCCACCTGCGGCCCTTTCATATTTCATCACGGAGCAAAAGTGAAGGAGCTGCTCAATATCATCATTAGCAAACCATCGATCCAATTATCTGCCTTTCTATTTCATTTCAAATTTACAATCCTGTTAGCGCTTCTGTGGCAGGAATAGATTTTCAGATGATTTCAGAAGTAGGTAGGATGCCGTTACGACTCAACATGTGATCAAATGTCCTTCTGAATGATTCTGTTGGATTAATAAAGTAATTTGATGAATTGAGACCAATATTACAATAAGGAGCCGATGATAATATTCCAAAAAGGCATTTCTTACACAAGCTCTGGTGTTTTCAATGTCATTCACTATTAGGGACAAACTTCCATTATTAGAGGCTTTGAAAGTCAAAACACAGGAACTCTTCGATTATTGATGGGACTCCTGCCTAAAAGCCACTTCCCCCAGGCACAGCTGGGCAGGGACAACTCGAGTGTTGAGTACATGAATTTAAAACTTTATTGCACAAAAAGATAGAATGGAGTTTTCTGATTCGCAATTGTTTGCAGGAGCATATCCTGAAATGGGGCAGCTCTGTGCATAAACATCCTTATGATTTTCAACATCCTTCCAAGCTATAGCTATTACCATGCTATTTATACTAACACTACATACAGCAGAAGGGACTTCTTGCATAGGTTTTATTTGTAATGAAACTTAAGCTGCAGAGTTGCACTATCTGAATGTGTCGACCGTATTATCTGTGTTATCTTATCAAAGTCTTTGCTTCCACATAAAGTGTGTTTTCAAAAGGGAATTTGAGATTAGAACCTGCTCTGATGTCTTAAAGCCAGAGTGACACCAGTGTGAGCAAGTCCAGGCTGTCTTACAGGACCCTTAGTAATTCTCTTAAAGCTGGGGCAAGACTGACTTTCAAATCTGCTCCAGATAAATTCAGGTTCTCCTCACATTTTGCTCCCCAGTAAGTGGAGACTGTGGTGTCAAACATAAGCAGGCAAATGCAAATCTTGCTCATGCAACTTAAGTCTACTAGCTGCATGGTGAAAAGCTATGCAAATACTGAACAAAAGCCTTGCTGGTAGGTGCTGAGTATCTGAGATGAAATGCACAGGGATCCTGAGGTTTGTCTGCATTGCTTCACCTTGACTCAGAGCAAAAACCGATGGTCTTTCATCACCAAGGAACTGATGGGAGCCAAGATGCAACATTCCTGCCAGCTCTGACCATCTCTGTTGGGAATCTAATTCCCAACATAATACAGATACAGGAACAAAGTATTACAAAGCAAATCACATCCCTATTGCTCATATTCAGGAGGCTTCTAGGACTCTACTGCTTCAAACAGTTGAGTAGGGAGTAAGTACTTGACTTGGATTTATTAGAGTTACAGAAACTTGATAGGATTGGCTGATATAAGATTGCTCTACCATATTTCTTCAAAAGCAATGGATACTAAAAGTACTTCAACTAAATCTGTCTGGCTCCAACATGAGGGAATATACCTAAGTAAAAAGTGAAAAAACAACTCTGAACATCACATCGACTCCTCAATTTTCATCAGAAAAATAACTTATTATATTCAGAAGATCAACTGATCTCATTTTTAGATGACAGAGGGGCTCTACATCTGTTCTAGCCAACTTCCACAGGAGGGGCCTCATACCTGACAGTCTAATCAGACGACTTGATAAAGTTGGCACATTCTGCATCTTTAACTTGGACCTCAGAAGATGAAGTTAACCTGAAGGGGTAGTGAAGCCGTCTAACCAGACTGTGACCTCCAACCTTCATAGTTTCTGCAGGTATCACTTCTTCTAAATTCTGTCTGTAACACCGTTCTGCAATTGTCAAGGAAAAGTTTAGTCAATCAAATCAGCAGAAACTTTTGGCACATTTCTTGCAGAACAGACCACAAACACTTTTGGAAATTCAATAAATTGATTATGCTCTTTTAACTAAGCTCATTTTTTCTTCTCTCCCTGTTTCAGCATTTGAAGCACTGTTTTTTGTGTGTCCGGCTCTTGTGTGCTATGTTAGACCAATCAATAAGAAATTATACTTTTGCCTTTTTACATTCCACGAAAGGCAAATGCAACATATTTCTCACTCATTGATATCGATCGCAAAGCAAAAGCCAAGAAAACAAATGGAAATTCCTTGTGGTGTTCCTAATGCTGCCATCCAGTTCTGGGGAATTGCCTTGTCAATGCTAACTCCATTTGCAGAGAACATTATTTTTTAACAATGTGCACATCTGGAGTTACTGTATGCAGCTCTTCATTATCAGTAAAATAAACTAATTTTCATAAGATTAATTTCACCCAAAGAAGCTTGCTCAGTTAGGACGCAGCACCAGTGTGAGCTACCTGATTACCCCAAGGATGAGCTGAGCAGCTGCAACCCGCAGCCGCTGCTTACAGATCAGGGAGATGCTTCTTCATTTTTGTAAAGTGACTGTTACTGGCTACAGGTTGGTAACCAAAATAATACATTTTGAAACACAATTTTCTTGGTATTTTGGGGAGAATAACCAAAAGTAAGGCCAGGAGTAAAGTGACAGGTATATCTTTACTCCCATGTTTGCACACAAGTGAAAACAGCTGCATCCTAGAGCACCCAGGGCCTCTCCCTGCAGCCTGGGGATGTCAAATGGGAAGAGGGTGAAAGAAGCAGGGAGCCAAGTCCCCTGCACCAAGAGGAATGGCTCATTTGCTTTTAACTCACACCATTCTCCAGGAACTGGAGCCACTTCCACCTGAATTGCTGCAGTGACAACCAGTAACTGCAGATCCTTTGATATTTCACCATAGCATCGCTTTGTTCCATTAAGCCTAACAAAGTTGTGGCGGGATGTTGCAGAAATCTCAAGAGTGTCTCTCTCAAATCTCCCTGGAATTACCACACTATTCACCCCTGAACAGTGCTGCAGAAGAGGCCTGCTCTCCTCCTGCCCTCTGTTCACCTCTGCCAAAACAAAAAGATCTGCGTTTCATCAACACACGTGTATCAACGGAGGGCCATAACAGATGATATTTCAGTTCAGTAACTAAGATGCATCATTTCTTCCACTTCTGCATTAGTGTTCTGTAGTTTGACTCTGTCCTTATTTACTCTACATAAAAGGTTATGCTTTTTCTGATAAGACTTCACTTAAGCAATAACTTAATTTATTGGCATAAGATACTCACATAAACATGATTGAAGCCCTTATGTCAATGATCCTAATCAAGCCTGTCACACAGTTGTTTTTATAACAACTAATTGCATTTCCTGACAAACAGTAACAGTTATATTACTAATGCTTGGGCCTCTTGCAGTGATTCAAACACCGTATAAATTTGATTTTAGCAAATGTTTTATACTTAGTGTATAAGCTTTGCAGTTCTCTACACTGGTAAGAAACATGTATTATTTTTACTACTAGCATTAACATTTACTACAAACATTATATTTTTACTACTATTGCTGCTGCCTGAAAGTTTACCTGCTTTACCTGGTGGTTTTGGTCAGACAAATTTTGCAAACATCACTACTTTTACCGGCTTAGAGCACGGCGACTGCAACCCCATTGCTCCTGATTTAAAGCACTGCCAATAGGGGCACGTTCATCTGCAGTTGCTAATGCAGAATCCAGCACAGGCTGGACCTCACTGCAAACGGTGCCACGTAAATACCCAGGAAATGACAATCCCTGCTTCAGCCTATTTTTATGATTAAAAAATTGTCTCTAGTTTGGACAATTGGATTTTGAAAGCAGTTTTAGCTTGACAGTATCGTTTTAAATAAGATCTTGTCACCAGCATCATTCCTTTCAAGCCAAGCGTGCTATAACTGAGAACACCTTTATGAGACAAACACTGTGTCAATATTTAAAACAGAACAACAACATGGAAGAAAAAAGCCTTTCCTGCAACCAGCACCTACATTGTGTATGACTTGAAAACCTCAGTCATCCCCTATATTTCACCCATTTCTTCCACCTAAGCATTTATGTAATTGGTTCCTAAAACTGTCTTTGCTCGTACAAGTGCTCCACCATCTTCTGGAACAGCTCTTAGCTGCAGATTAACACTACAGGACAGTAAAGCAGAAGTGTCCTCTAAACTTTTACAAGAAGGGAATGAAGGGAATTAGGCTAGAACTGAAGGTTACAGGAAATGTGATCCTGGCCACGATTATTCTCTTGGGAGTCACATTGTCCTGAGAGCAGAGAAGAATTTAGCTACCATGGCAATGTATGTACAGCAAATATATTACACCCAAGGATCTCCTATCATATGGCGAGGCTATTTCAGGACCTTGCTTCAGCACTGGAGAGGTGACTGACAGCCACAGAGAAGGCCACGGCCTGGCTGCAGGTCACACCAAGTCAGCAGGGCGCGAGCGGAGCGCCGTGAGCCCCAGTGCAGCTGCTGGGCTGAGCTCCATCTCCCGTTAACACGGGATTACTGCAGCACGTGCTGTATCACCACCACTGAATTACAGAGATAATTCAGTGATAATTAGAGATAAATGAACCTGCGAAAGAATAAGAGCTTTTTAAATGGTCCTATATCATGCAATAACAGAGCTGCTCTTATCACTTTTGCACAGGTAAAATATGATTTTTATGGACAGAAATATATTTAATAATATTAAAAAGTGGGAAGGTAAAGTTGAGTCCTTTTGCATACAAATACAGAAAAAGCTTATCAGCCAGCATTTCCAAACCTGGTTTTGCATATGCAAACGCCATGATGATATTTTCAGTTCTGTGCTGCTCATCTTTCCCACCTTAATTCTAGGTTGTTAGAAACTCCATGGGGTGGGAGGAAAGGGAAAGCAGCAAACAAGTAAGTTTTGCAAAATATCATCCCCAGAAATAATAGGGAATGTTTTTCAAAATTCGTCTGTGAATGAAATATGTCTTGCAAGATCACAATCAAACACTGCATATATTTTATCCAGAAATCCTAGGGAACAGGACTAGATTGCAAAAAGTTCCCATGAGCAATGATATTTGCAACAAATAAGACGGTGAATTGTGGGAATGCAGAAGTCATATTGCATTTCCCAAATGCCTTTCATCCACCTCTTGAGGACATGTCACTCCAACAGGGCACACGGGACGCACACTTGCCCCTCTGCGAGCCACCTCCAAGTGTCTCAGGGCAAACAAGGAGGTAACAGTTGCTCCAGCAGGGTTTTTACCTCTCCCTCTCCAAAACCTTCCAAAAGCTCCTTCTAACACTCTGCAGGGTCCAGATCATTTCCACGCTCTCCAATATAAACCTGTGCACTTGGGTGTGATACAATTCCCAAAAATCAGTGGGCAGCATCACAGCGGAACACGAACCGCATGATCAGACCCACAGTGCCCAACCTGTTGCTGCCGAGGCACCGTTCCCGAGTCCCACCAGTTTCCCGAGGGAGCTCCTGCGAGGAAGGCCTTAAAGGAGCGAGGGGAGCGCCGTGTTCAGGGGCCTCCACGAGGGCAGCGCCAGCGCTGCAGGGACAGCGCACGTTCCCAGTGCTGCACGGCAGACGCAAGACCTTCGTGTTGGCTAAATCCTTATGGCTCTCTTTTGGTCATACATCATTAACTCAGAACACCTCTTGAATTGGAGCAGGCTTCTAGGGGTAAATGACCCACAACCTTCTCTTTTATTGTTTGTTAGAGCTCTAAGAGGATGAGAACTAAGAATTTTCCTAGCTGACAACGTAATGCATCATTTCAAGATGAAGTGTAACACTGAATAATCAACATTACTTTTGCCACTTTATAAGAATATATACTTTGTAAATATATGATCTTATTCATCGGTGTGCCTTTAGCTTCAGTGTTGATTTCCATTTGGCCTTTCACAGTTGTTATTCTAGACTAAGCACATTTGTTTCAATTTCTTATGCAAAATTTGGAGGCTTTAATACTGCCAGTTACTAAATTGAAGCAATCTTTCTGCAAAATTAAGAGCAGTAATAAAACACTGAACTATGTATCTCTGTGAGATACTTGTGTATGTGTCCAGAATCACTCCAGTGGACTCACAGGAAGATGCCTGATCCTTTAACAGAGCACTGAAACACAGGCTGAAATCTCATTCTTTATAACTTAACAGGTTGGGAGAGAATTAAATCTTGGTCTACCAAAAACATTTGGTTAACAAAATAGAAATGGCTGCACCAGGACAAACCAACAGCACCTTTGGTAGCATTTTTAAATTTAATAGACCTTGATCAGTTTGACTTCTGTCTTCATGGGATTTAAGAAAAAAAAAACCTTGAAAGTCGTTGTGCTTACTGTATTTCTGTATTTTGAGAAGGAACGCCATAAATGATGCCAAGTGCCAGTACACTGGCATGGTCACTCAGGCACTGTGAAATTCAGGCTCCCGATCGAAACACTATGAACCCACTGTTCTACATCTCAGGCATTGGCTGTACCAAAGACTGATGATATCATTTATTGACTCCACAGTAACAGGTAGCACCTTCACAGCACAGCGCACAAGAAATACATTCACTTTAACAAACTGTGAATGAATGTATCCATTCATGGACAAAGCAATTGCTGCTGTAAGAATTTAAACCATCAGGCAGATGGAAAAAGTATATTTTCATAAATGCTTGAGATATTGGATTTTAAAGTCAATGAGCTAATCATGAAATACTACTTGCAAAGAACCAATCAGAAAACATGACTCAGAAGGCACTATAATAAAACCACCAACTGCAATCGGTGAACTGGCTCCTACCAACCTAACAAGGCCCAGCCCTTGTCCTGGGTGCAGGGAGCAGAGTACCACGGCAGGGGAGACAATTTTAACAGACTCTTAGTAGCAGCAACAGATGTACCTAACTTCAAGAGAGGGTTCAGGACAGCAGTCCTAAGTGTAGATAAAGGTTCTCACTGGTAAGTGCCGGAGCAAGGCAGGACTCAAGACATCCACCTGTCCAGGCCTTGGCTGCCCCTTGGTCTGTTGCCTTGAAAACTCCTGCAGAAATCCCTCTTTTCCCCAGTACGTAGCACAAGCAGTAGCTCAGGGCTGGACCTGCACATCAGGGGCCAGGTGAAAAAGTCACTCTGCAGATGCTATTTTTATTTTAGGATCTGCTGATGTTTTTCCTTTCTTGCCTTCTAGCCATAATCATGCCTAGTCATCATCTGCCCCAAAAGCAGACCAAGCTTTGGCACTCCTCCTTACACATTCTGTATTTAAGTTTATTTAGCATTTGAAGTAAATAACACCTTCAAAAGAAGTTGCAAGCCTAAAAATTTACCACCCTCCAAATATCAATTTTTCCTTTTTTTAATTTCTCTTTTTGCTTTGAGGATAGATGAGAAAGAAGCACAAATACATGCTCTATGCTTTTTCATAAGCAAGAAACACTGTTGATTTATAGCAGGAAGCAGAAAGAACAGCAAATAATGAAAGCACAGTTTGACACAAAGATTGCTACTGAAGAGATGCAAAAAGAAACAAAATAAACATAACTACACCATTATTGACAAAAACAAAAATCAAAAAAGAGTAGAAAAGTGGAATGCTTACCTGGGCAGTGACGCCCCCCTCAAGAGCAGAACTGAACAGCAGGTACAGCGCCGCCTCTAATTCTCAAGCCAGCAGCTCTGCTGGTGGCAAACTGCGATTGCTTGTGATGTTTAATTGATTTTTCCAAAGGTCTGAAGGTCTGTTGTTCCTTTGAATTATTGATGGGTGCACTAGGATTGCGGTGTGTGGCTGTTCTTGATATAGGTTGGGCTGAAAAATGTGGCTGATTACCTGTGCATCTAAATGAAGCTGCTTGATCAGGTCACTGGTGTCCCCTGGGCACCTTCCGCGAGGCTTGGGGTCTCTCTCCCCTCCGCTCTCGCACGGGCAGCTCCACAAATGACCCTGACCCCGTGAATCACCCCCTTGGTGTTAAAGAGAGGAGCTCTACTGCAACCAGCTGTGCCAGGCCAAGGAGAGCAGCTAAAGATCTGCCACATTTCACTCCAGGGGAGCACAGAAGGGGAAAACAACCCTGCATGCCCATAAGTGCCTATTACCTTGTTACACCTGAAAGCAGGCCAAGGTCTCTACATTTTAGACACCCTCAGATGCACCACTGCTGCTTCAGGAGCATCTCGTATCAAACACTTTTAATCTTTTCCCTTCTTCCAGCCAAACATTAAGAGAAGTGAAGCCATATGCCCCAAAAGGCATTTGATCCAGACAAAGGGGAATTTTCTTTCAAATGTTCTTTTCAGACATTCAAATGGACTGTCCAAGGAAGAGGTCAGGAGCTGCAAGAACATGTAACACACATTCATAGGAGCAGCCAAGTAGTAGGTTAGAGATGGACAAGGTCGTCAGGCAGTGGTATGAAACTTAAATAAATGAGAGGAAGAAAGAAAACTAGATCACAAAACCCTTGTCTGGGAGACAAGGAAAATCCAGAAGGTCATGGAGAGACCTTCATTAGAGTCTTAGAGCCAGCTGAGAAAAAGTAAAGCAAAATTAGATTCATTAGAGGATGGAAAAAACATGATTTTAATTGTAGCTTTAGCAGCTCTCCAATCCCTCCTGATGGAGCAAGCAGAACGTTACCTTCCTCTTGCAGAGCACTGACTAGCCTGAAGTCTTGGCCTGCTGGAGTCCCATTTAAATCTTATTTAGCTTTGAACTTCCCATCTCCTGGGTTAGGCAAACTCCAAATCTAGTAATTTGCAAAGATTAAACCATCCAGAGGAGCTGTCAGCTTTCCGACCCCTTCACCAGGGATTTCTGTGGCATGCACAGTGAATGGGAGTGACCTATTCCTAATATCGATGTTACTTACCAGTGTATTTTCTCTGTTTTTCAAATTTGCCTTCAAAGATATCAAGGACAGTATCTTTTTTCAAGGACAAAATTCTCGCTAGTAAACCCACCTAGCTGATCATTGCTATTTGTAAAGTCTATAACAGTGGTAATCACCCAGCACTGCTCCCTGTGACCAGAACAGGGACACTCTGCCCCCACATGAGGAATGCAGGGAGAATGTTGGGGAAGCAGTTTCTCCCATCCCCCTGTCACGCCTCGTTCTCAGTCTCACTGTTCATATGAACTTTGACAGATCAGTCACTAATTGTCTCCTTGCTCCATTCAGGATCCTACAAGGTGAAGTCTCCAACTAATCGTGTGTGTGTTTCACTGGTCACTCTCCTCTGTGCTGATGGTAATAGCAGATCTCAGGGCTTTGCCTGAAACACTCCAAGAAGTAACATCCTAGGCACTAAATATCAGACTGAGTTTATCCTAGGCATTAAATATGACTGAGTTTAGAACCAAGATGGTAAGCTTACGGCAGGAAGACTGGTGGTACATAAAGAATTTCCACCCCTGAAAATTACTGTATGAGATGTCAGGTCTGTATGCACAGTGTTAATATTAATCTGCTATCTTAGTCTTCCATTTCTCTTAACAAGCATATGATCCTGTCATAAATTAAAGCTATTGCCTTTCCACATGTTGATATTTCAAACACGTGATTACAAAGGTCATCTATACATGGGGAAAATAGCTTAACTGATTTTATTACTTACATAAAATAGAATAAACAAGGATGCTAATGTTTAGGGAATAAAAAACAAAACCATTGGTTGAATACAGCTGAATTAAGCACTTAAAACAACCTCTACAGAGTGCTGACAGTGCAGGCTCAGATCAATACAGAAACAATTTACACTTTAGGAGCACAGGCTTTAGCTATTAACTACTAATTATACCAAGTTTGCTGGTAAATTACTTTAACTGCTTCCAAGGTGCCACTGAACAGTGGCAAAACTTGTTAATGTTGTCAGACTAGGAACCCTCATAACTGTCCGAGCATTCCACACCCTCAGGCTCCACACAGCCCACCACAACTGTGCTCTCCCTCCGCATCCCATTCCACTCACCTATTGCTCTGCTTTCAACCTACTTTTAATGGAGCTTCTGAACCTTCCACACACCAAGAGCTATTCAGCAGGGGTGAATTTCCTCTGGGGAAGAGGCTAAAACCACCTCTAGCTGCTATTTAGTCCCACGTAGGTCCTGACCCAGCACATGAATTGGTATTACTTTTTTTGATGTTTTCAAAAGCTGAACTCTGGACTGAATTCTGGAATTCACCTCCAGATTGGCATCACTATCCCTATCAGAAAATAAAGCCTAGAGTTTGGATGTGGCCCATAATAGAAAATAATACTTTCCATAGTCAGTAAATAAGAATCCCAAACAATAGCATGAAGATACAAAAATTGCAAATACATTGATAGGAGAAAGCAGTGTTCTTAAAACCTCCATTTCTTGACTTCTCTTTGTATCCTGCATTTCCTCTGCAACAGCTAGTGAGACGTCCCCTCAAACATGCAGAGGTGAGTTCCTCTAGATCTTGCTGCAGACACATTAGCAGCAGCTTTAGAAACCTTCCTGCTGACTCTCACTTTTAACCTGTTCTCAGGACACTTACTTTGTTTTGCGACTAGGTACCCCTTTTCACCCAAGTACCTGTCAAATTTCCCTCAGGTAATGGCTCTTTCTTCAGGGGAAAGACTCTTCCAAACGTGATTACCGGCCCTTACGAGCAAGCAGTGCAGGAGCCCATCATCCCCGCTCTTCAAGACAAGGAGAACCAAGTACAAAGATAAATCAACTATCAAACAGCTTCCTTGGTTTCCTGCCTGGAAAATGGTGTCCTGACCAGAATACGTCTGTTGAGTCGTGTAAGGTAGTGACTTTACCGGTTTCCAGGCCGGAAGGCAACAGGTGAGTGTCAAATAAAATAAAAGAAAAATAAAAGGAAAACAAATTGTTAAGCATCTAGATAGGAGCACCAAAAGGCCATCTATGACAGGATTAAAGACCAGCTCATTAGAACACAATACTGGTGTTGCAATGGAAAACAAAAAAAAAAAACAATTATGCCCAAAGCCTGGCAAGAGCAGAGCAGCCTGTGAGGAAACTGTGCCGGCCTAACGGAACTAGATAGTAGATCACTAATTGCTTATCGAAGAATATAATCTCTGTCCCATTTCTGGCTTTAACAAAAATACACTGTAAGACTAACCAGTTCTCTGGGTACCAGGTTTGTGTTAATAATGTACAAATCCATGTGCACCTGCGTACGCTACAGTGCACCAGCACCATCACCTCATCAATTAAACTCCTTGTGCTGTGAACTTCCACACTCCACTTGCTTTCTAGAATACTCCTATCCAAAACCAACCCGATCATCAATCAAACCCGCACATTCAGAATCAACACATTCAGTGTTGACTACTTGCATGGTCAGGTATTGGGCTTGCTCATATAAAAAGCAAAACCTGATGAGAAAACTTCATACACATCAGATCCTCAACCCACATTTTCCTTCATCTGACCTGTTTGCACTGGTGGTCCACTGTGGACAGCTTTTTCACAGCTTGGTAAGAACAGCTTTAAACAGGTAAGATCACATAAAACAAACTGATTACATGAATATGGCTGAATTAGATGCCACAACTTTTCATCTGCAAAGTTATATTTCTACGCGACCTAAAAAAACTTTGGTCATTTTTTCACAGTTACTGTTTTCATCTGCTTGGTTTATCATAAGACGAAGTATTTGAACACGATGCTCAACGGAAGACATCACAAGGTGAGTTCAAACACCATGGTGTGACTCAGCTGGCTAACATACTGCTAATTATTTTAAGAGCCAGGTAAATCCTTACATAAGGAGGTAAATATGATTGAGGATAAGTGTATTAGCAGATACCTCAACAAAGGACACTTTCCCTATACAGGAAAGGAAGAAGTCTCAAAACACTTAGAAAGGCCCAGGTATTTCTGTCAGCCTCGGGTATTTCTCAGGTTCTTGTGTGGCCTTTTCACCTCCACTGACCACTGGGAAATTTGTTTGTTTGTTTGTTTTTTAACATAGTCTTCTCTAAGCAATATAAGATCAGTTGAGAACAGACCGATGAAGCAACTGTGCAATTGCAACCTTGCAATTCCTCCCTCTCCATCTGCTCCTTCTCTATCACCTGTTACATTCATCTCCTCACACCATTTCTGTTTGTTTCTAAAGGTGTCTCCTGCCTTTGACAACCACCACGCACATTAGCGGCTTGTCTTGCTTCTACCCAGCAAAACATTTTTCCAAGCTTCAAAGTCACCCACCCTTCCCGAGCGCCTTTCCCATTGCTCTGCCCTCAACTCAGCACTGGCCCTTCCTAGAGAACGGCACAGCAGCCACTGCAGCTCCCTCTCCACTCGGCATCTCTTTAAGATTCCAAATCAGAGAAGCAAATCCCTTTCCCACGGAAAGCAGCGCATTCATAGCGCTCTGCTCAGCCTTTGCAAGTAAAACCAGCTCCAAGACACACAATGTTATTTCACCTACACCTGCCATCTGCTGCAGAATCTGCAGGAACCTTCCTGGGGAATTTGTCTGCGTACGCAACCCCAGTCTTTCAAAATAATGAACTTTTCTCTCTTCAGGGGCACATGTCTTCGGTGGTGACATCTTTTCCACAGTAAACCAGACAGACTTCATATAGTCACTTTCTACTGTAAATAAATGCTCTAGTTATTATAACCATATATGACTATTTCAGATTTATTGTCTGGAAATACTCCCTTCCCTCAAGGATTGCATTCACGTCTGTGAGTCTCAGTGCTGTAATGCTAATGTCTGAGGAAAGCACCTTCATTACCATGCAAACAATATCAGTGTGAGCTGGCGCTGCACACCTGTGTGTGCACCTGCACTATAAAAAGCATCCTTAGTTATCCAGGAGGTAAAGTCATGGGGAAAAGACAAGCCACACAAATCCAGATGGAAATCAATTCCCCTGTGTTCTACAAGGTACATGTGATCGTATCTTTCAGGCTGGCTTGTTATAAAGACGTACAATATCCGCAAAATATCAGTCTAGACTGGAGTTTGGGTTTTCAGCTGCTCCTTTGTTTTAGAGGGGAAAAGAAAGGGAGAAAAGTTCAAACTCAGGGTTTCAGTTTGGCCAGAGCATTATTTAATTCATGCCTGGGATGGTCACCACAGTCTGTCCTGCTTACTCATTAACCAGCTCTGTCACAGCTGCTCCTGTTGTTTTTGGCAGCAGAGAATCCAATTGTGCTGAAGACGGTGACAGTCCTGCACTGTCATTGCTGGGTTTGACCCTAGTAACCTGCTGTCTGCGATTTGCAGCTCGTGCTGACATGACACTCCTCATCAGGACACAGACTGCCAGTGCTCTGCGCAGGGACACCACACTCGTGCAACGTAACTCATGTTTTGTACAGGAGCATTTGTAGCAGGTAGGACGATGCTGTCACGCCACACAGAGATGCACAGAGAGCTCAGAGTTACCAGCTCTGATAGGAGAAACCTGCACATGACATTGCTTTTACAGCATCCAGGGCTAATTTATGTATTTACATTAATAGACAGTATTATCCTCGGGACAAAATGGTCTCGAGACCATACACTGCTGCCAGTTCCCCTTCTAGCTGGAGGTCACTGGAGGGGTCTCTGTATGGCAATGAATTTTCACATTCAGAGCAACCTCACAAGCCACTTTCTGAATATCACTCATACCAGACATCGTTTTTCTCTCCAGACTTTTGCTCTATGGAACGTTTAACATCCCCTGCAAATCACTGACACAACTGCACAGGGGCACTTTCTGCATTTCCTCTGTGCTGCCAACCACCCCTTGGAAAAGGGAGAAGGAATCAAGAGATGGATCCATGCCAATCCCCACCTGCACCACTGAGGGAGAAAGGATTTAAGGCCAACGGTGACATGCCATAAGGATGGGTATGGGATGTCACACTAAGCAATACTGAGTGTGTGATGGAGAAGCAAAAAAGTCACCAATTCAACCACTTTTTAAGATCTGTCATTGACCTTTTTTCCTCCCCAGCTACAAGGCAGTGTGGCAACTTCTAATGTGGCCATAGGCCAAACTCAAGAGGGATTGATAGAAGCAGCGAGCACTCAGCATGCTGGAAAGTGGCGACGTCTTGGTCGTCTGCTCCAGAATCCCAAGTCCCAGGAATGATCATTGGTACAAACTTGTTGGCACATCTTCCACTATAGCTGCCCACTCCAGTTACGCTCCTTCTTCCTTTGCCACTGATTTTTATCCCCCATAAAGCTGCCATCTCCTGGGTCTTGGGAAGAACTTTAACTATCAATATTGCAGGCATCAAAATAAGGAACTTCACTTGCTTGGGGCTTTTGTAGTCATTTATTCTGAGGAAAATTTTAGAATAATGTTATAACCTTCTGATAATCATAATACATACGTTCCCCAGAAGAAACGTTTTAGGCATACAAGGAAAAAAAAAAAAAAAGGAAAATTCACTGTCAAAATGCAAAATGTCGGGTTCTTGGGCTGATTTATTTCATAGAAACGTGACTAGAAAGCCCAAGCCCAAGATTGCCAGGTTGATAAGAATCCTAAATCCTATCTACTAAATACTATAAATTGGACACTTACTTAGGCTTCAAAGATAAAAATGAGGGTTTAGACATGGCAGATTAGCTCTGCAAACCGAAATCCTTCCTTTACATAAAATAAATTATTTGATGGAAGATTAGGTTGTTTACCGAGGAGCGAGCGCTGCCGGCAGCGCCTCCCCCGCTGCGGCGCCGGCAGCTCCAGGGCTGCACCAGGAATGTTGCTGCTCTCCCTTTGGGAAGGCCTCTCTCCGGGCACTGCAGGGGCACGGGTCCTGCTTGGCTTTGCCAGGACCCTTGCTTCTCCCTTTAATCCCTGCAGCAGTGACCATGCACAGCAGGACAAAAAATCACTATTATTTAATAAATATTTATGTGCTAAGCAGAAGGCAACAGGCAGCATGGCCAGCTCCTGCAGAGCTATCCCAGCTACTCCAAAGCCTAGAAATCCCTCTGAAGTCCCAAGCCCAGGAGACATGCCTAGGAGACTAACACCTTTCTTAAGGAAATGAACATACTTAATGACAGCGAGAAGCGTGCGAACACAGAGCCTAGCCTCAAATACTGGGGAAACTCAAGCAATTCTCAGGATTTTGGGGGGACCTTAGGCACCATCTCCTAACTACACAGACACCTGGAAGGTGCCTCTTCCAAACAAGCACTACTGCAAAGAGCCTCTGCTCTTCACACCTGTCTTTCTGCCCTAAGAGCTCCTGGGAAAGGAGATGGGGAGGTCACAACGGCTCCCACAAAAGCTCCTTTTGCTGCCCCTGCTTTCCAAGGATGCAGTAGCCAGTTCCTACAGCTGACCTACATCTCTTACTTCAGCAGTTATTCAGCCTCTTGCAAAACACGGATGTCTGCTGCGGAGAGGAAGTAATCTCTGACTGCACTGGGATTTTTAAGGTGTCTCCAGAAGAGCTCAAAGAAGCTACTACCCCTTTTCAAGTGCAATGGAGCTGCCCCTGTTTCACCTCCCTTGACTGTGCTGCTTTTCCTTAGCTCTCCAAGAGCCCTCCAAGCTCTCCAACCTACACTTTGAGTCCTCTCTGCAAAAAACAATCTCTTTCACCTGTCATCTCCCAGCAAGGTCTACCAGACCTCCAGCATTTCTCAAAAAAGCCTAGCAAGACCTCTAAAGAAATATTAAAGAAGTGCAATACGGATCATTTCAGTAATTTCCTGCAGCTTCTGCCCTCCCAGCCCACCCACATTGGCAGAATAACCCTGTGCCCATTGGCAGAGTGCTCTGAATTCCTGTCACAGCCAAACACCTTCAGTGCAGAAATCTTCCACCTCCCGCCCAGCCTCTCCCTGGGGCTTCAGATGGCAAGTGACTGCTCAGCACTTCTGAAAAATATTCAGGGTACCAAGAATACTCCTCTGCTGTCTCCAAGGTCAAAGTCAGGATCAGGCAGACTTAAAATGATTTCCACATACTCTGCTTCTACTAAACTTTTATATATAAAAAGTTCACCTGTTCAAACATTCCCCTGTGGGTGCAACGACTTGAAAGCAGGACAACAGACGCTGTCAGCTTACAGAAACGAATGTTAAAGGAGCCAGCTCTTACACACGACCTATCTGCCCATGTACCACAAAGCTCTGCAGGAGTCGTGTCCTCGGGGGGAGCAGATGCATTAACATCCCCAGCGCACACGAGCCATGCGGAGCCTCTGGAGCTGAACACCAAAGCAGTGAATATGTTGCCATTCTTCAAAGTTTTAGGAGTAATTCAGCAGTGACAGCTGCACTTCTTTGTAGATTTTGAGCTCAAGCAACTGAGCTTGAAAGCAGGGAAGCACATGCTTTAACTGTTGTGAAATAAAGACAGATTTAAGGATAAATTCAAGTAACATCCTAAATTAGATTGTCATTGTTCCTATCAGGAGGAAAGAAGTAGTGACTTTTCCTTTAACAACCCAAAAGAAGGGAAATAAAAAAAAAAAGAGAGAGAGAGAGAATGGAAAGAGGAGAAATGCACAGAAAAGGACATCTGTTCCTCCTGACAACTGCTCCGTGGTGATACTCTGGGAACAAGAGTGCTCTGTCCTAGCTGCTATGCTTTTTACTCCCTCCTGGGATTAGCAACTGCTCAGCTAGTATTTCCTAACAAATGTCTTTTTGAATCATTTTTTGTTCGTGCCTTAAAGGTCAGCATATAGGGAGAGTTTGGATCATCACTGTTTCTCTGGGATTAGGCAATTAATAGTCATGCCACAGATAAAGGATCCTGTCCCTTCCAAAGAGTCTGGCAATGGCCCCGCGCAGCTCCAGCTCGGAGCTCCTGTGACGCCAGGGGCACTTCCCTTGGGATGCAGCTTCTCCAGGGCCACAGCCCGTTGAGAGCCAGTGCTGAAAGGTGTTTGACTCAGAATGAGGGAGCACCCAAGAGAAAGCGGCAAGGGAAGGGGGAGTGAATGAGGGACAGGGAGGTTTACTCCAAAATCCCTGGCTTATCTTTTGCACTAAAGCCATTTAAGTATATATTTACTCACCTTTTTAAGGAAAGGAACATATGGTCATGGGATATCCACACATACACACACACACTTTAGGCACCAGTCCTGTTCCCTCTCAGCCCCACCAGGTACAACCCAGATAATTTCTAAAAATTAACCCCATACGGATTAGGCGGAGGGCAGTCATCCATTCACCAGCACCAAGGTTAGCCAAATTTGCAATAAAAGTTACTTGTTTCCGAATCTTGACATATATCTTAAAGGACTCTGAGGTGGAACCTCTGTTCAATCAGCAGCACATGCAGGTGCCTCGGCTCACCTAACTTGCCACAGTCTTTTGCCTTTATTGATAGGTTTTCATAACAGTAAAAAGCAATAAGTGAATTTAAGTCCTCAAGTGCTCTAAGTTGCAATGAAGGAAAGTCACAAAAGACAAATGATGTCTTAACCAATTTTATGATTTATTGCTCCCCCCACTTTGCTGAGCTTGTGATGCAGAACTCATTTTTCTGTTTGGCAGATGGTTTTGTCAGCCCTGTTAATAGGTATTATTACTGGCACATAAGTGTGTTTGTGAAAATAAGTGGGGTTTCACTCCCACGCTGACCTCAGCACTTCAGTTTTATTAAAAGCACAAGATCCACCAGCAACAAAAACTGATGCGCTTATGCAGGGGATCCGTCACTACAATCTAATTCATTGTACTCCAAAAGGTTCACCTCTGAGCAAGTGCAGAATCATGGTTTAAATTCCTGTCTCAAACACATCTGTTGTTTTGTGAATTCTTGCAAAGAAAATGATGGTCACAGTCCTGTAGGAGTCAACTGATCAGCATCAAGTGTCACTGAGGCCACTGCACCAACCTGAATTTAACATATGCTGCATGAACCAAAACAGACTTAAAACTTTCAGTTTGAAGGATTTCCTGTGAAAATATTCAGACTAAGACTAATGCTAACTGAATTTAATGCTAACGTAAGAGGCTTGGAAGAGTCAGCCCTCAACAGCTGAATCTGGGGGGAAGACTTTTCTAACCTCACTTGTTTCCCTGAAGGTTCCTCCGGACACCAAGCACTCCTGCCACAGAGCAGGGGCAGGTTTATGCCAGCAGCCGGGATCACTGAAGCTGCAACAGCTGCTTCCAGACTGGTGTCAGGAAAATAGAGCATATAAAGTAATTCAGCACTGCCTGATTTTAAACCTTAAACTTCCAGGACACAGAGAAGGGAGGTATCAGGCCCTGGCTGTGAGCACAACTTCACACTAATCCTGGCACAGCTTGGGGCAGCCTTAGCAACACAAAGAGGCTAAAGAGCGACACAGGACAGGGGAATCCACCCCCATCTCCACTGTCACCCCCTTTACGACCCTCTCTAGAACTAAAGGAAACAGGTGACTACTGCAAGCCCTCACTCACTTCACAAAGCTGTATTAAATTCACGTTCAGGCTGGACTGACTATATGTCAATGCCACCCTGCTAGATAAGAAGCTTTCTTTATGAAATATCTTATTAAAAATAGTATTAGCAGCCATTGCATAAACATGCGGCGGGCAGCCCCCTCCTATGTGACGCTGATTCATATTTGTGCTCAACCTGGGCGCAGTCTAGCTGACTCAGGCAGCTAAATTATTGTACTGCCAGTTTAATATTTTGCCATCTGCTAACCGAAAGCTCTGCCTCCTGCTGGGTTCCATAAAGACTTTTATTTATTATATTACACGTGGCAACATCTGCCACCAGATTCAGCTCAGCTCCCTAATTACACAAACAAACACGGCAGCCCCAGCACACGACCGGGCGTCACTGCTGCCCCTCTGACCCAGGATAGGTGTCTGTTTCTTCCCCTCAATGTGAGACGCTGCCAGCAGACACCACCAGCTCTGCATCCCAGCGAGGCTGCACCAGCCTCGGCACCTGCAGCTAAGCAGCTCATGAGAACTGGATGAGATCCAGGCCTAAGGAATCCATCACAAAAGTCACTTTTTTTTAAATCAAACCTAAACAAAAATGCAAAAATGTTTATTTTATTTCATCTTCCCAAACGCTCTGCTACACTTTAACCCACCTCATTTCTAAACATTAAAGCAAAGTTTTGTAGTTTAACATGTGCTCTCCCCCAATACTCTTCCCAAGTCTGTCAAAACTCAAAGGGACAAAACACAAGAACCAGGGTTACATTTTCCCGTTTGCCACTCCCACATCTGTTCTGAACCAGAGGAAAGCTGCAATGCCCATAAAAGAAAATGGACAGAAAAGGATCTAATTGAGAGGAAAAGTGAAAAAGGTGTCCATTTTTATTGCATTCAGCTGCAATAAAAGACAAAGAGAGAAGCAATATAAACCACCTATGTGGAAAAATACCAAAATCCCTTGTTGATACTAATTCTATAAAATACCATAGCACAGGGATCTTCAGATCTTGGCTTTGTTTTTAACCAGCTCTAACTGTCCTGGTGCCTATGTCACACCAAGGCAAGGCTGCTCTTCCTCTTCAAGAACTGGCCTCGTTTCTCCCTTAATGAAGACACCTGCATTTACGTGATTCCCACCACAGAAGTGATAGCCGCGTGCTGGCTGCAAGTGTCACCAGTCATATAGTCTATCCTAGTGATTATTCTTATACTAGTCAAGCAGAACAATATTATTGCACTTCTGGATATAGTGTTGCTATTCAAGGTTAACATTACTGCATCTAAAATACGTATTTTTAAGATATAGAGTTTTAAAGCCACAGCTACCCTGCAGATCTTTCCTCCCCAGAGTCGGTGCTGCAGGTGGTAGTAACTGTCATTCGCAAATGGCTGGAAGATGCCCCTTAAAATTAACAATTCCCACGTGCCCCAAGTTTATTAGCTCCCTGATACACAACCCTGTTTGGCTCTGGCCTTGGCCCTTGTTGTAGGGGAATTTTAGAGAAGTTCCAGGTTGGGTGCCTGCTTTCAGGGAGACATCCCGAGGTCTTGGTCACAGAGCCATGTGCGCAGGTACCTCGCAACATGGCAGTCCTCCCTTGAAGCATCCCTGTGCTCCTCCGTAGCTCCCTCGTAGTATTTCTAACGCCATGCCTTCCTTTCTCGTGAGCTAAAAGCTCCTCAGACACGACATCCCACAGCACTCGTGTTTTAACACCTTCTCACACACTGTGGGCAAGCAGGAAATTTCAATTAGCTAAGAGGATTTTAATGGACTTTGGACTATCTGTTCACACGGGCAGGTGCTCAGGAGCGGCACCCCAGCAGAGGAGGTGACAGCTCACGCTGGCACCCGGACAGGGCCAAAGCCTCAGGGGAAGCTGATCTCAGGGCCCTGCCAATCAGGCACACATTCCCACTGGGAATTGCTGCTTCGGAGTGACACGAACCGTACAGCCGTATTTGTCAAACTGACAGGCTTCCTCTCCTCCAGAGTGGCTTTTCAGTGCACGCTCCAGCACGAGCTCCCGCTGTCACTCCCTGACTCCCAGGCTCTGTGCAGGCACAGAGCCTCTCTGCTCCGTAATTCCATGTGCTCCTCGGTCACTTCCCAGTGCAACTGGGAGCACATCCCAGATGTCTCCTAACGCCATTAAAGGCAACAGTTCATGTCTGCTCAAAATCACTGCTGGGAAACGTCCTGTTGACAAGATTATCCTTTAAGCACAGAGAGAAAGGACAAGCACAACTGATCCTCATTACCCCCCTACCCAAGGCGGGAGGGCTGGGAGCAGGCCCAAGGATTCAAACCTCCCTTCCAGCCTGACCCTTTGGCTTATACACTTCAAAGGCAGGAGCTCCTAAAGCCGGGGTTACAGCCAAGGTGAGAACCAAAAAGGAGAGGTTATAGTAGGAAGAGCTTCAGTGTCAGCAGACTACATCTAATTATCATTTTTTTTTCCTTAACCACTACAGCAAGCAGTTTTTTTCTGCCAGAAGCTGGTGCTTGTTGGCACTTTGCTGGCTACAGCCTAACACCATAACCACCCAGCAGCGGTTAACAGCTACGGAGGTAGCAAACAAATATGTAATACAGCCTGTGCTATAAAACTCAGAGCGATACAACATATTATAGTATCACACCTGGCCTGAGTAGATATCTATTCACCCTAACTCAGAAGTTAAAACTATTTTTCACCCTCTCTGCTGAGGTTTTTTAGGTAGAAAACCAGTCGGGTCTGTTGAGGGGCTTGAAACTGTTAGTGGAAAGGAGCAAGTCCAAGCAGCCATTAACTTGTCAACATGATATAGAAATAATGCATCTGTAATAGCATAGAGCTGTTCTAGAGGGCTGAATTTCCTTCTAATAAATCCCTACAGAAGTTACTCATATATAAATCTCTTCTATCCTTATAGTTAAAATTTACAGAAAAGCATAACCAGTAGTAAAAAGGTATCATCTCCTGATTGTTTGTATGGGATATTTTAAATAACAATTGCACAAAATTCTATGAATTTTGTTGAATGATTACATTCAATAGGATTTTTCCATAGAAATGGCCTTTATCCATTGCTCTATTAAATCCCTGCTCCCTCTTAATTCAAACAATAAAACGTGATTCCCAAGTCCTTCACCTACCCAAGGAGCCCTAGATGTGTTATATTCTCCACTTCCATTTCATGTGTGTCTTGTAAGCACCGATCCAGGATTTCCTCCCCAGTGGCCAACGGGGAAAAGAGAAGAAAAAAATCCCATCAAAAAGGATCCCAAAAATAACTGTTGGGACCTTCAGTTGTGAAGAGGTAGAGAACATGACTCTGAAAGATTACAAGTGTAACTTCACTCTAAAAAAGTGAAAATTGGAGAGAATATAAAAATTTTCCCCGAAATGGCTGATTTAATATTCATGGAAAATCTAGATAAACATCGCACGGTCTGCCTGGACCCTCCGAGACATAAACAATGCAATTAAAAGGAAACATTTACTTCCACTCCTCATGGTGTTACCTGAGGGATAGCAGATGCCAGATAGCTCAGTGTTTATTAGAGGCAAGTTTGGCAATTGAAATTGGCTCAACCTCTCTCACATTTCTGTAATTTTATAACACCATATGGTCACTACAGACTTCTCTAACTATCTTTCAGTTTAAGTTCAAATGTTTCACAGAACATTTAAATGAATTTAAACATATTGAAGATATAATGATAATCAAAGAAGATACCTTAGTGGGGGCTGTAAAATCACAAGAGAAGTGAAAACTGCTATTTGAGTTAATATTTGTTAATAAAGCAGTGACCCACCATGGCTGCTGACAGCACAGAAGCAGCAGCACACAGGTAAGACAGTATTTAAACCTTACAGACCTTAAAGCATCCTGTGCTGCCTTCACAAGTCTACATCAGATTAACATTCATTGTGCCCTATATCACTTGCTCAGGGGAAGCCACTGCATTTTGTTAATACTGGGATGTTGTTAATGATGAGAAATGATGTGGTGATATCATGATTTTATATGTACAGTTATATATATAAATAAAATATTCTGGAAATATTCTAGGATCAGGGTGATCATGTATGAGGGCATTGCTCACTGCACAGCCTGCCCAACAGCCAAGCCATTCGGGTAGCAAAGAACCGGAGAAGGGCAGCAGCCATGGAGCATCTAGCACCCTACTGCAGCAGGACGAGCTGCAGCTGGCACAAAGCTCCTCAGTCCTGCTCCTGCTCTTGTAGTCCACGGGTTTGTCACTATTCCCACCAGAAGTAGCCACTACAGTGATCTCACTTCCCCATACAGGGCACAGTTCTTAGAAAAAGTTAGGAATGCTTAAGTTCAGCTGATGAATGTCTTAAAAAGATACCAAAACTTCCTAATCTTGCCTGCATCCTGTAATCGTCCAATCATCCTGCAATATTAGACTCATAGATGACAAGGAACAGATTCAATTTCGCAGACAGGCTGTTGTCTCAAGATTTTTGTAAAACGAAAACTAATGCTGGCTATTATTAAACACCTCATATCTACTTATTTTTACAGATTTTCATTTTAATTTCATTGGATTTTTGTTTTCCTTTTTTTTATTTTTCTGATTGTTTTTCTACTTTTCCATCTAATCTTGCCTCTCGCCTTGAAAATACTCCTCTCTCTACACCAAGGAAAACCAGCAGTTTAGAATTAATTGCAATGCATCTTAACAAAGCATTTAAACAAATATCGAACGTATTCAGAACTTGGCTTTCAGCTTTAATAAAAGGGCTCAAGCACACACTGTTAGAAATCAGTCTGACCTCAACTGATGGCATTTATATTCACTCTTCCAATGATCACTTCCCACGATGTCACCCGCACACTCATCTTAAGCATTTTGGTCCTTTACAAGTGGAGCCAATGCTCCCAAAACCAAACCTAAACAGTCAACTCAAGATAGGACCAACTGGCACAACAGGTGCCAATCAAGTGCCACCAAATTCCCAGGGAATCAAGGTCAGTGAGAGCTTCAGTTAATCAAGTCCCACGCTTACTGGAATATCAGCAAATATTTTTGCTAAGGATGCATGTCACAAACATCAGCATGACATGCAATCTGTTTTGTCAATAAGTTGTTTAACCATATGACTTATTGCTGATATATTCAGCAACACAAGGAATTTGCAAGTTCTTGCAGGCCCATAGCACAAAGCAAAAAATATATAAATCATACAAAATAGAAAAACCCCAAGGAATACTTAAAACTTGTTCTTTTAGCTCCACAGACTTCAACACCACTGAGTTCTTGCCTGGCACCGTGGCAATGCAGCAGGGCTGGGCCTCATTAAATTTTAATCAACCTTTACCCACCATCGCATTTGAAACGAACTGTTACTAATGGCCAGTCATATGTCAGCCTAATGGATGACACTCAGGCTGCCATCAAAATAATGCAATCAGCTGGGGGGGAATTCTGCTCCATTTCCACAGCACACAGCCCCGGGTAACTGCCATGAGCACTACTTGCCCATATTAAAGTCTGTTTATTTACTTAAGGTCTTTAGTCAAAACATCCCAGTTTAGCTAATGTCAGCTGCTTTTTATGAGCGTTAGCAGCACTTGTCTTATTAACAAGAGAAATACACGCAGGTCATGCAAAGTGCTAAAACAGCAATAAAACACTCATGGGGCATATGAGAATGAAAACACTGTGGAAAAGAACAGAGAAATACAGGATAAATGCACAGCCCATAGGCACATCACCACATCTCCAGGTTTCCCTACCGCAGCAGCAGTTACCTGGGGGGACAGGAGGAGGTTCAACAGGCACCTTAGCTAGGTGACAGTTCAGCTCTAACACTCCAAATGATGGCTGTACTTGAAGAGCCTAAAACTGGGTTAAAATAAACTGAGCTAAACTTGCAAATGCTGCTGTGCCCTCGAGTGCCCAAACTGTGATGCCTGTCAATGAGCTGATTTCTGACGGGTGGCACCTCCATCAACGGACACAACTAGGAAAAAACCCACTCCCACTTCCTGAATTGGAGTTTCCAGATTCAAATCAGAGTGTTCTCATAGCCCTGATACAAATCCCTGAAATTAATTTCCTTCCCACTCAGACACATTCAACCACTCTGTAAACAGACATCTCCGGAGCAAATGCAAGCCAAGACAGAGCCAGACATTTAATGGGATTTCACAGGAAGGACTCAGGATTGGAAGGAAGGACTGGAAGTGAGGCTGCAGCTCCGCGCTCCCGTCTCAGGTCTTGCATGTGCCCCAGCGCCCGGCACGCACACATGAGCATGTTTGAAAATAGTTAACTTTCTCCTCACTGTTGCACAGATGTTTCTTTCTTTTTATTTTTTTCTTTTTTTTTTAAAGAATAATGACGCAGCACCAAACTAACTGCAAATCTGGCTCAACACCTACGTCCTCTGTGGTTTCATGCACTTCCTCCGTGTGGCTACTACCACTTAGCTTGTTCCTGCAGGACCTTGTTCTACTATTTCAAAGAGGGGGGTAAAAAAATCCAGAACAGTCTCCTAAAGTGTAACCAATAGTACTTTAAAGAAATTAAGTGGCTTTACACAGATATCACTGGAACAGCTTTCAAAAAGCAGAAGTTACAAGACAGATGTAACTGCAGATCAGCTCAACAAGTCTCTAAGAAGAAAATTATTCTCTGCCAAATGTCTTTTTCCTCTCTCTTTTTCTCCCTCCTCCCCCGCCCCCCTTTTTTAATAGAAATAAATAGTACGTTTACTCGTGTCCCCACTATATTTTTAAGTGGTAGCCCATATCAGCGTTAGAGACTTCACCAGAGCGGAGAGGTTAAGGAAGGTGCAAGAGCAGCACACTGGGTCAGGCCCCACGTCCCTCCTGGTCGCAGTGTGTGCAGCCTCCCTACCCCAGGATGGCAGAATTCCTGCCATCGGGAAGCCGAGGCTGCCCCCAGGTTGCAGGGCTGGGCAGGCTTCCCCAGGGAACTGCTGCCTCACCTTTCTTGATGGCACTGACTCCCCAAGAGCAACCTATAAATTTGCTTAACAGGTTGCAGATGTCATCTAGGTACTTGCTGACTGATCCAGGAGTTCCCGGGCAGGCAGACACCGTTATTTTTATTGCTGCAACAAATAGCAGTGAATTTTCATGGTTCCGGGAGGCTGCGTGCAGCTGCAGCGGGCAGATGTATGCTCCACGGCAGCCGCGCGGCTTCCCTCAGCTGCTGCCCTCCCAGGCAGTTGTTTCCAAAAGGTATTAGAATATTCATAGCAGCTTCCAAGCAGATTAGGCATAGGCAGTAAATCATATGAGATTAACTTGGCAAAACATTCTTATTCTTTCGTGTTGCAGCTGTTCACATTTCTGTAGCAAAGGAGATTATTTCATTCTGCTAATACTTGGATTTACCTTTACAATCCAGAGATACAACAGGCATGAACAGATCAAGAACGCAGTTTTACCTAGTGAGCAAGGTCAGTTTTCTTTCAGTGGGTCACAAGGTGAGACGTCTGCAGTGTAGTCCTCTGCCTCGACAGGCTGATGGAGAAAAACAAACAGAGGAGAAAAGAAAAAAAAAAAAAAAACCTTTCCCACTAACTCCAAGTAAGAGCAGATCAATACTGACAAAATTAACAGAAAAACAGAGCAAGAAACACAAACATTACATCATAAACTGCTCTTTTTTTTTTAATTTAACAAAACTAGCCAATATAAGCAGAACATCTGCCATACAGCCAGCAAGCAGCACCCACCAAGTACATGGAAAATTTGGATTCTTCACACATTTACCCACACGTGTCTGAATGAACTGAACTCAATGTGGATTCTACACGCAAGCCAAATTATTTACATGCTTGTGTCTTGGCAAGAGCAGGGATTGATACATTTTCAAGCTTCAGCATTACCAGTTGTAACTTTCAGACCTAACACACACAGCTTACTAGATTATTCCCCCAACAATTTAGCCATTAAAAATATTTCAACACAAGTTTAAGCAAAAGAAAATTTCTATGATCTTTCTTAGCTGAATTAGGGATTTTGTCTAGTAGCTTTCTTTAAATTTAAATAAATTCTTCCTAGGAAATGCAACGCTAGTTTTCCAGCTGTACTCGTTTGTTCTGGTGTGTGCCATGTTATAATATAACGCAATAAATATCATATGAGACCCAGACAGCAACATGGAGAATTCTGGATCATGTATCATTTCCCAGGCTTCTCACTCCAGCCAACACAAAATGGGGCTCACTGATTACATGCATCTCATGACTGAGATTAACAAAATAAAATAAAACCTCCTGCAGCTGCTCTGATAATGAACATTGATAATACTGCCTGCTATTCCACAGGATTTACAAGCACTGACTACACGTTGCGCTGCTCACAAAATGTACTTGCTGTCAAGTCACTCAAAAGTGAAACTCCTGCACAAGCTAAAAATCAATGTGCATGAGAGTTTACAAGAATAATTTTTGCCCTTCTTACATTTAGTAAGATGGGAAAGAGTAGCATTAAGGCAAAGGGGGACATTCAGGCCACATGCAAAGCCTTTTGCAAGAACAGACAGGACAGGCTTTCAGGTGGCACAATTCCATGTAGCTCCAGTTTAACTACCTCAGTTCTCTAACGCTTTTGGTAGCCACGCATCAAAGCCTCTCAGCTTGTCACATGCGCTGGATTAGATGAGGATCGGTTCCACAGCTTATTTCAAGATAATGACATTCACTTTATATTTCATTACCGTAGCTGCTCCATTAGTAGTTTGGGGCAGGAAACACGGCTAACTGCATTCGTGAAGAACTGTACAGCTTTATTACAATAGAAGAGTCCAAAAACCCCATTAAAACTTAAGCAGGAGCCTTTCCACTAACTTCAAATGCACTCTGGCCCAGTCTCAAAACATTAATAGTACCAAATTACCAAGAACTCTCCAAAATAAGAAAAATTAAGCTCATCGCACAATGTCCTCCAGTTTCTTTCTTCTCCTTCCAACTATATGGTAGCTGTTAAGTCTGAAGCACTTTAGCAAACCTCATTCCCCCTGCAACAGAGCTAAACCCAAACAACAGGTATTTAAATGCTAAAGAAATCTGCATTTTGATTTTAAAAAAATAATAAAAAAATAGAACTGAGGTACCATATTCCAGAAGCACAAATCTGCCCAAAGGATGAAAAACTACTGTTTGCTTGGTTGTATTTCTTTCTTACGAGAAGGTTCATTGCTTGCTGAGGCACCTGCTAGGGCTCAGAGAGCACCGTGCAGCTCCTGGGTTTGCTGCTCACCGCCTCCTCACACATAACGCGCCAGCTTCGCTAGTGCAGCTACGGCTGGTACCAGTAACAGACCAGCTCTTGACGTCTCTCCGACTCGGAGCAGGAGCCAAACTCTACCACGGTTAAGAAACAAACTTTGAACCAAGCCCCATAAAACACAGCTGTGAACAGCCCCATCTTGCCACAGACCTGCACGCACGTGCAAACGCGCAACACCCGGCCCGTCTCACGCTCCAGCACCCACTACCCCAGCCCGCGGTCATTTCTGAAGGGAAAGGCTGGGCCTCATACCCCTCATGGGCCCAACTGCAGCCCCCTGGGCCGAGGTTGCAAGTCAGAGCACAGGCAAAACCTCTGCTCTTAGGAGGCCCAGGGAGCGCGAGCGTGTGCGCGTTGTGTTCAGTCTTCGTTAGCCTGGTTATACAATTTATTCAAGCAAAAGGAGCTGCTTCCACTTCGTTCCCATGACAACCACCCAAAGAATTCTGTCCTCATATAAATGAGTTATTGCTTTGTGCGCTTCCACAGTCTAGGCAGAAAAATTAACATAATACGGTCTCACCAAAGACAATCAAATCTTCCTGTCCTCCCTACACTCCTACAGGCAGCAAACTCTTAGATTTCATTAGCAGAGGTATAAATGGGCTGAAATGCAATCTTCATTCTGACAAATATTAACACTGGGGAGATTTAATTTCAGAACAACTTCAATTAAAGAAGATTCTTTTGATGTCCATGTTTCTGTACACACTGACAGAAAAGCAAAGCCTTGCTTATAATTGCATATCTTTCCATTTTAGTCTTTTGAAAGCAGCTTTGAGATGTTTATCCACCAATTATGGTCACTATTCTTCACAATATATAATTTCAGCTATTATTTATTGGCAACATACTCAAAATATTTTCAGTGCTACAAAATTTTCCTCTGACTGCAAAGATCAGAATCTAAATAAGACAGACATTTGAAAGACAGAGGAAGGAACTGATAGACTACGAAAATTATTAATCCATATCCTGAATTAATCGAACTAAAATTGTAATTTATGCTCCAAAGGGCAGGCGCAGTGGGAGAGAATAGGACAAGGCTAAAATGAATCATTGCCATTGAAACAGCCATGAAACTCTTCTACTCTGGAAAGGGAATCTGAACCACAAGTTCTTCATCACAGAAGGTGGAGATTTTGCAAGGCCTTGAATTAAACAGGATGACAAGTTTCTTTGATGGGAAAAGAATATTTCATGTGAACAGGTGGAAACATTTAAAACTAGGCACTTCCTAGACATACCCTTGCTTCGTGTTTCCATTTAAATAGATAAGAGATGCTACATGAGGCATAGAAAAAACACTTATTACCTCACAGAAAATGCAAGAGCCTTCTCTTCCCAGACTAGGCTCCTGGATTACAGAAAGAATCAGCTCCCTACATCTTCATTGCTCTTAAAGCACAAAGATTATTCCACAAATCTACCAATTTCACATCACTGCACAACAGGGACAGTTTAATCTTGAAAAAGGTGACGTGATGAGACAGATCTCACTGAGAGGTATGAACTGGTGCAAGTCTGCTAGCTTCACTGGAAGGCTTAGGACATCAGCTGAAAATCTATTAACAGAGAAGGAAAAAAAGGAGATGTTTTTATAACTCTGACTAGCGTAAAGTTGACTCATGAGAAACAGCTGCCAGTTCTGATGGATTCTGGATTCCCTTCAGTGACTGAAGATAGATGGGTCAGGGGATACCATTTATTCTGTTACCCAGGATGCAGCGAACACACTAAATCAGTCGCTGGGCAATGGATGCTCTAAGGTCAGCTGTGCAGGAGAATTCCATGTTGTCAACAGTAGGGAGACAATGATTTTTCTTTAGAGTTACGAAGGAGGGGAGAAAGGAAAGGAAAAAGTAGCTGTTAAGCAAAGCCTAGACAAAATATGGAAAGGTCACATAGGAAGAGGAGTCCTGTTCTCTGTGCCACCCACCTGCAGCCACAGGAGGTTCCTGCTGGGCTGTGCTGGGAAGCAGGAACCTGTTAACAAAATGTTACATGAGAGCCCCATAGCTTGGGGCTAATCCCAAACACGCGTGACATCTGAGACTCCACCAAAAATCCCGTCGTCAAGATTGATACCAGCAGAATCAAAGAAAGAGCTCCAGTGTAACACTTAAAGAAGTGGGAAAAGGCTGTGTTTATTCCTTCCAACAACACTCCATAGATGTAAATTTGGAATGAAGTTAAACAAATGAACAGACAAGTAACTGCTTTGGACCTGTTTCTCTCCAATTTTGTGGAATAAGTTCTACTTGAGAAAAGCCCCCTACCTTGCAGAGGTATTGCTGAGAATGGAAGAAAAATGAAAGTGAGGACAGATCTTGGGGACTAGAACTTGCAACCTATCTCTTCCCAAACCAGGTTTTACGGACGGCTGCTTCTAAAGTACAATAAACCCCCAGAGCCACAGCCAGGCTCTTTGTAAACAACCTCAGATCTTGGTTCTCTTTTTCAGCGTGATAGACAGGGCTTCCTGCAACATGAGCATTTCAGACATGAGACTGAAACACAAAATCTGAACAATTCATGTGTCCGAAGCACTGCTGGATCATCGTGAGCTAAAATATTGCACATTATGGCATGCAAGCTCTGTCAAGGCAAGGGCATCGTTTCTGGACCCAACCACCTTGTCACTCCTCTTCTGGTGGTGCAATCACAGCTACAAGCTTGGGAAATTAAACAGATGCATAAATAAAGGTCTTCTGCAAGTGTCCATAGCCATAGTCTGCAAAGTAAGTGCAGAATAAGCAATAGAGCTCCACAGTGAAGACCAGAGAGGAAGAAACTGCCTTTTGTTTTTAATTTAGATCTGAAAGCACAGATTAATACCTACAGATTCAGACCTCAGAGCAAATTCCAACCTCTGTTTTTACATGAAGGTAAATTGAAAGCAACTGGTGACAACAAAGTAACTTCAGTTTTGCTCTCATTCAGACACAAGAACCAATCTTTCAGGTTTCTGCATAAAATTAGGTTTAGTATTAATTGATTTACTCTAAGGACACTTCTTAAAACATGGCCTATCTTCAACCATGGATATCTTTCTCCCAGTTTATTAACTTATTTAAGCTTGCTCTCTAATAGTAATGGCATACATTTGGTCACTTTTTCATCTGTTATGTAAAACCTTGAATACAATAATCAATATAATGGGGTATTCATATTTTAGTGCACTGCAGTAATGTAGGTGGTGGTAGAAGCCTGCAGAAATTGCTTTTTGCCCTGAGTTAAATCCATCAAAATACTACCTGCTGGTAATTATCAAAGCTAGGGCATCTGATTAGAGGAACCTGACCCCATAGATACTTCTTAGTCTTAAGAGCAGTAGCATAAGAGTCCAGGCTTGTTAATAAGCAGGCAAGTCCCCCCGGGCAACTCAATACCTTCACCCAGCAAGATCTCAGCAAGGCCCCAGCAGAGATTCCTGCTTCCACATGGCCCTTGCTTGATCACAACCACAGTTTGCACTTAAAATACTGACAAAGCCTGGGCAATACCAATAAAATGAAAAGATGGGCAACACACTCCTAAAAAAGGAGGGTGGGGAAGATTAGGAATTAGCTGTGAACTTGCATAGGAATAACAAATACAAAAGTCAAACAGGATCATCATTAGAGATCGCCATAGTTAGAAATGTCAGTGAGCAAAAACATACAAACTATCATTCTAAAGAGCAAAAACTGAGGCAGGTAGTAAAAGGAAATAAAGGTCTAGGAAAACCATACAGTGGCAGGCACAGATGGGCTTTAATTTGAACTGACCTTCTCTCAGTTCTAATCTGTCTAATTCCCATTATTACCTTCAGGTGAGAGAAAGTTTCATTTTCAGTGCATAATTGCATGCTATTTTCTGTGGTACTGCAAGTTTCACTTTGTTTCCTCCATGTATTATTTTTATTCCTATGCTATTTTCTTTTCTATATAATTTACCAAGGCTGGTGGTTCTTTTTAATCCTTCTTGTGGTCTCCTGTTTCACTGCAAAAATGTTGCTCTGAGATGATTGATGACATGTTTGACATTTACATTTCATTGGAAACAATGTAGATTGCATCTTTCTTATCTGCTCCTAAAACATTTCCTTCATTCTCCCACAACACATTTTTGGGGACAATAGCTGCATCCCCATCAATTTTCTTCAATTCATTACACACTTCTTCGAGTACTGACTTTTCAAAGTTTAATATTTTTGTGTCACTACTCTTTGTACATATTGTAGCCTCATGAATATTTCAAATCCAATAGCATTATGATCACTCAACCTTATAAGCTCACCCGCTTCTATCTTATTTATCATACAGGTCTTGCTCCATTTCCCGGGACTACGTCCAAAGTATCCTCAGATTTTTTTTTACTTGCCTATATAAATTACAAGAGAAAACAATCTTGCACTACCACATGTATCTTTCCTCAGGCATTAAACAATTCTCATTCCAGTCAAACTCAGGATAATTGAAATCCTCTGTGATCAGTGCTCCATCCTTATAATGAGTCTCCACAAGTGCATAAAAATTTCTTGATTTTCCCCCTCAGCCTCATGAATAACATGCTTATGATCCCACCCTTAACCATTTCCAGGCTGTGCTTTAACCCCAGCATCTTGAATTATTTTCTTAACCTATTCAGCCCAAACACCCTACAATCCCTTCTCTGTTTCACCATTTGGACTGCTCCTCAACCACACTAAGCTCTAGCTGCAAAATTCTTCATCAACTCACTAATTTAACAGTTCTTTTAAAATAGTTTCAAAATCCCAGTTTGTGTAGGATTTAATCTCTACCAACCTTGAAACAAGGGTGCAGACTAGCAAGGCTCTTTGGTTATTGAGGAAAGTCATTTAGATCCCACTCTGAATACACTACAAGTTTTTAAAGGGTCAAAAGGCAGAAAGCAAGACAATCCTGTAGCTCATACTCACAGCAGCCTCCACTATTGCCACAGAAAATGGTTTGGTTTCAGTCACTGAGTGACTTGCAGAGAATTTGCTTGGTTTAGCCCAAAATCTGTCCCTGAAACAGCTGCAGGTGCTAAGACTTGAGCAGGAATCAAGGTTATTGCATCCTAGCTCTTCTGAGTATTTTACACCTCCAGGGTCTGTGAAGAAAGTTATTGATCCTTTTAATTGGTAAGGACTTTGCTAAGTGACAAAACTGTCCACCCCCTTTCCTTAATTAAGAAAAATCCAATTATCACACAAGTGTAAATTATGAGATTACAAATACCACCCATCAGTCTTCAGGAATTGGTACAATTGCCATATACCTTCCCAGCCATCTGCATCATGAAGGATTCATTAGCAATGACTCGTCAACTTATACACTAGTTTGTAGGACAGCAACTTGCCAGGCAGTATCAGCACGGTGCTCGAGAAAAAATGGTTACAGACTGAGCCTGAATAAACTATATTGTCTGTGCGTGAGCAGTCAAGGCCATGCGGGGTTCCCCGAGGCAGCAGCATCCTGCTCTGCTCTGACTGCCCAGGAGCAGCACCTCGGGGCACCCGTCTCACCACAGCCCCGTTGGGGGGGATCAAGGGCAGCAGCTCCGAGGGAGACGGGAGCAGAGAGCAGTGCAGAACTCACTGAGCTCGCGGCAGCTCCCAGCAGGGGAGCTCCATGGAAAGGGCAAAATACCTTCCCGCTACCAGGGAGCACTTTAATATAGTGCATGTTAGAAGTAAGTCCCTAAAATGAGCTCCAAAGGGATAGAAACAAAGGGGAAGGAGTATATATGCATGATAAAGTCAAGATTTGGAAAGGATATATACAAATCATGAAAGAAGAACATGAGAGCGCTGTCACAAGTTGCAGAGAAAGAAGATGCTGTTCAATATTTAAAGCAAGCCCGTCACTCTGTCCTACAACTCAAACCAAGTTCAGTGCTCAGAGCAGCTCAGAGCTTTCTTTTTTTTTCTCAGTCTTCTGCCTGAAGCCTGAAAACACAGACACGGTAATTAAGATTATCCTATACTGAGCAAAAGGAGCATTTCCTGGAGAAGGCCCGCAGAAACTTAGACCTTACGCACCCAGGACGTAGAGGAGAAGTGCCTCCAGACCTGTCACAGCCTACTTCAAGGAAAGGAAAAAAAGCAGTTAATTTACAATGCCTTATAAAAGAAAACTAGTCTTTCCTTTTTTTCTCTCTAAAAAGGAGGAACAGCTGAACAGTATAGAGGAGGAGAAGGACACTGAAGAAGCTAAACTTAACAGGAAAACATCCAGGAGGCGAGACACAGAGACACTGATAGCAATGAAAGTTTTTTTTTCTATGTAACTGGGTTCATTTCGTATTTCTAAAGCAGACACCTTATGCTGGCATGTATTAACTGCTATTTTAGCCATAGTCAGAGGGCTAAAGTAGTTTTCCCATTTCCAACTGAAATTCCTAAGTAGATGTAAAAATACAATTTTTTTTTCCAAGATTAAAGTTATACTGGAGTAAATGAGTTGGCTATACTCACAACTGTACACAGGTTAGAGCAATATATACATAAAGCCTTTATAGTAGAACAGAAACATGCCAATGATTTAGAGATTAGGGAAAAATATATTTTGCAAAAGAAACTTTCAAAAGAAGCTTCCTTTTAAGAGAAGCACCTAAAATGCAAAGATGAGTGAAGAGATGAAATGACAGAGTAGGTACGCTGCAAGGAAAAGCAGTTGTAATATTCCTGAGGGCCTGATTTTCAGAAATGAGCCACCTATATGGTGGAATACCCTGCCCTATTTGTGTTTGTGCAAAACAGTCATTATGCAGCTGAAAGGACACAAACATGTAAAATTTGCAAGCATCAGTTAAAGGCTCATTTGAAAGTAATGAAAATGGTTTAACATTATTCTAGTATTATCATGATGTTAGTGCTGCTTCCCCTTACAATTTAAGGATAATGTCTTACAAGAGATCACGGAATTATTATGCTATTATATACCTAGTCAAAGCTGGATTTCATCAGATAAGACCTGCTTAGATTTTTCTAGATAAATGCAAGTCAGGGCTAGAAAGTTTCTTCATTTGCCTTCATGGCTAAAAGGCATCTTCTAGTATACAAGAAGATTTTATCTTCAATATACTAGAAGCTATACTCAAGAAAATATTTCAAGAAAAAATAATAATTCAAGGGGGAGAAAAAAAGGAAGGTACCAAGCTCTGTGAACCTGAAGGAATAGTGTACATATTCTTTCCCAGATTACACTATCCAGATTCTCTTCATAAGTATTCATTTTTACTCCTTGCATTATCTTATACATAAAGCAGCTGGCAGGTACAAAATCACCCTGAGCAGAGCCATGCAGTGTGATTGATGACAGCCTGCTATGGCACCCTGCATCAAACAGAACCAGACCACCCCTGCATCACAGCCTGACCAGTTTAGCAGTTTCCATTTGCTCAGAAATTAGCTAGTGTTTTTTTTTTTCTCCTTGTAGGAAAACAACAAGAAAATTCAAAGTCATTCAAAAACATCTATGGGGCAGGCACAGGGGAATGTCCTGTTCCCATTAAAAGTTTTCTTAATGAACCAGAACCAAAGAAATCCATATCAAATATATATTAGATGAGCTTTGTGAAAAGAACCCTCAGAGGTCATTTCTTAAAGCACTGGTGATTTTAGAAAGGAAAACAACAAATGGAGCAAAGCTTTTGATAACTGAAAAATGCAGTGGTCCAGCTCTACAGCTATATAAAGCCCAAGAGCTCCACTAAGGACGAAAGGGTTTGTTTCACCAAAGGGGGAACAAGCAAAACCATGCGAGTCTCTCAAACGCATAACATGATACAGTCCGGTTGCATTTTCTGCTATAAACTGGAGTTAGCTTTTTATTAATGAAAAGAAGTCATCGGAGCTAACTGCTACAGGTAAAGCAGACCCAGAGGATATATCACCAGGTAGAGCCATGAAACCGCCTCTGAGCGGGGTTGGGCTTTACTGGCATCCTCTTCACAGGCTTCCTTTTTGCTCATTTTCATGTCTTAAAAACCCAATTTCATTTTTTGGTTTAAAATTTCCACCTAGACCAAAACCTTTTCTTTGTAGACTGAGCCGATTCTGGATTTCAGTACTGATTACCTGTATGGCTCATGACATCCAGCGTTCACAACACATGGGATGGAAGAGGTAGAGAGAGAGGCTCCTGCACAGGAACAGCTCTTCTGGACTGATGAAGCAAACAGGCAAGAGAGCTTAGAGTCACCTTAGGAGAATGATACAGTTTTGCCATAGATGGTACCAGTTCACCCTGTCATAGATGCGGGAGCTTCATAACTTGGGTGGTTTGGTTATTCTGAAATCTTTAGCATTAAGCAGGGGAGGGACACAGAGAGTGCATGTCTCTTTCAAAGCCGTTAACAGAGCCAGGCTTTAAGGTGCTTGGTGACATCCTTCATGTGAATCAATTATTCATTCACATTTCTACAGCTCCCTTAAAAATGCAGCCCTGAGCGCCCTCTAATGAAAATGAGTAGAGGTAAATTAGATTAACAGCTAAAAGCCAGGGATATAAAATGCCAGTAAAAAAAAATGGAACGTGGTTGCAATACTAAAAATAATAATGAACTATGGGAGCTCCCCATTTGGTTTCCCATGCAGTAGATTAAATAATAAACTCAACCACACTTTTTTTTAAAACATTTTTACCCCTATAGCTTTCATCTACTGTAACAATCAAAGGACCAAAGCAAGGAATTCAGAAAGTCCAGTCACACATTTCTAAACTGATAGATCTGAAAGACTGATAATGAACAAATGTCTTTTTTTCCTACCACAAGTAATTTTATACCTATGCACATGCAACATGCGGTAGATTTTAGCCTCTATAACAACAGCAGGAAAAACAGTGATACTGGGGATTTCAGCTAACTTACTGGGTACATCAGTCTCTCTGAAATGCCAGAATTAAAATTTAGAATAGAAATATTGATTAAATTATTGCTTTGTAATAAAAAGTATTTAGAATAAGCGATGCTTCATCTTTTGAGAGCTAATAAGACGGCCAACATTTGCCACTGATGCTCTTGCCATCACCCATTTTCCCAGATGTAAATCAGAAGATAATTAGATAATTCTAATAATTTCATTAGTTCCTGCCAGCAAACATTTCCTCTGGAGTACAGACTGATGCTCAGATGAGACTTCATACTGAAGAGCAAGAGCTTCCAGTCTCTGACAACCAATTCAGTACTTCGCTTCTCTATAGCTTTACTCTAAAGCATGTTGGAATCAAGTCACGAGCAAGTGCAGGCAAAAGGACAGAGCAGCCCCTGCAAGATCACACCAGTTCAACCACAATTAGCAGCTGCAACCACAGGCTGAAAGTTCGGACTTGTGTCAGACTAAAAACAAAAGTTAATGGTCTCTTCATACTGTGAAAACAGTGCACCGCTAACATGGGCAACACAACCTTCCTTCTGTTCAATCACCTTTTCCTCATTATTCTTTCTCTCTTTCAAAGCATAAATATTTTAGAAAAGAAACAAGTTCACACTACAAAAATATGGAAACATTTTTGTTCTTTCTCTGCTCATCTTAAAACATTGATGAGCAGTACAACAGATGCAAAGAGCAAGAGATAAGCAGCTGGCCTGGAGCAATTCGTGAATTTGGAGAGGGGCAAATTTTGTAGCTCCATGATGGGCTGTGATAGGAGAAGAAAAAAGCAGGGAGGACAATTCAGTTCAGTGTGGAAGAAGAGGGAAGAAGACAGCATGAAAGGAAAGAGGAGCTTTCTCAAACAACATGAAATAACAAACACTTGTTCTTACTTTTTAATTTAAAAATACATAGCTCCCCAGTTCTGGATATTGAACAAACATCTGAGGAACTCATCTGCAATCACCGACAAGATGAAAAATAGATGCCCTTCATCCACATACATACGATACTGAAGGATTCAAGAGCAGGACAGAATTCCTCAAGGAACTCTGCAAGGAACACTGGAAGGAGCAGATGCACAATCCTTCAGCACTCACCTAGCATCCTTCCACTAAAGTCATTTAAATTTGCATCTTTCTTTTTGTGTGAGAAGTCTGCTGCCTGCACTTGACTGTCAGATCCTCCTGTAATGATACACTGTGTCACAACGCAGCACAGCAAGCTACTGCTGCCATAAATAAAGTGCCAGCAAGACACATACAAGTTGAATCCTCAGATACATTTTAGCTTTAAATTGGCACCAGGAGTGTGTTTCTCTGCACATTAATACACAAACATTGTGGCAATTACCCTCCTCCAAGGGTCTAAAATTAGAAGCAAACCCTATCAAAGGTTGTTTCCACACAGGACTGCTGTTCTGTCTCCTCTGCTTATCTTCCTGTGGGGAGATTTTGAAGTTTTCTCAAGACTTATGCCAAAAATCCCAGAGGGATTTTAGAAGCACAAGAAACACAGAAGAGGCTGAACTGCCTGATGAAGAGGTGAGCCCGAGCGAGTTTCTCTGGAGCCCCTCGTCCGCCCTGGCTGAGGCTGAGGGCGCACCACACCTCGGGCAGGTCCACCTGCAGCTCCAACTCGGCTGCTCAAGCAGAACCCATCCTGCCTTTAACCATTACGTGCAGTTGTCAACCTTCATATCTGTACTTGCCCTATTCTACTGCTAAGTGCTGCTAAAATCTACGTGATCAGTATAAATAGCTGTTTACCTCATCATCTCAAGATAGTTATGATGTTGGCATCGTTACAATGTACACCTCAGTTTTCAATGACACATGATCTTCTTGGTCATTTTTAGGCCTGCTAGGCTGAAATTAAGAAAAACTGCCAAAACCGATGAGGTTTAGGAAGGTTTTTCTGTTTAATTTTGTTTATTTTTTAAATAAACCAGCTAGCAAAATTGGGAGAAGGTGAAAATCTGCAGTAACTTACTGTTGCAACCATTTTTAATACCTTCAGCAATCTGAAATTCATCTGCACAAATAACTACTCCACAATCAGGAAGAATATTAGGTAGTATTCAAGCCATGAATTCAGTATTTCAGAGTAACTTACAGACGGCTTCAGATCGGGAAGTTGACTCACTCGCAGTGCTGCTCTTCTTCAGGGGCTGTTTTCCCTTCCCCAACAGACTCTCAGCACTTATTTGCAGATGTTTGCACAGGTCAGGACTACCACTGCCTGCCTACTGACTACAGAAAGAAGAGAAAGAAACTAAGGTATGAGCCAAGGCATGGTTTACAAAACACAATTTGTCTGTTGTGTTGGAGCGAAGGCTGGTTGCAGACCTGCTTCCTGTAGACTTTCGTCCACTTAATCCTCTAAAACCGTCATTATCCATATTGCTTTGCCAGCCACAGGCCCTCATTACATAGCAAGGTTGATTATGGGTAAGAGGCAGCTTCCACTTTAGAAGAGACAAGAACAGAGGAAAAAAGAAGTGATCTTTCCACATAGTCTTAATTTGACAAGTTTTAAATTTTCTGTCACAAGGACCAGTGCAATGGCCAGAAGCAACCCCACTTCCATTCATGCTTGATTCTGTGTTACTGCAAATATTGTAGAAAACTGGGATAAGAGGAAGAAGGCAGAGGAGATGGGATTAAAATGGCTGGAGAAAGATTAGCCCAAAGGACGAGGGGCTGAGTCTAACAAACAGCAACTGTGATGAACAGAAATATTTTCTAAGCGTAAGTTCCACAGTAAAGGAGGGAGGAATTAATTGTTTACAGAGCTTCATGAGGCTCAGATTCCAAGGTAAAAGGACTCTTGCTACAAAACACATTAGATGGTGCCGAATTTGGGAGAAAAAAAAAAAAGAATGGAAAAAAAGTAGGGAAAAGAGGAGAAATCTACACAGGTGACGAGACTTGATTTAGAGGTGGTGTAGCAAACCTGCAAAGTGATTTTTCTACGCAAGCTATAGACACAATATTCCCTACCTGTCCATCACATTCCCAAACTCAGAGCTTGGGCCAGTCTCCCATTGCAGACGATGGCTGTTCCGTGTTTATCCTCTTCTGTTTTGTAAAGCTGAGGAAAGCAGCTGAGGAGCTGCTACCTTCAGGAAACTGCCAGACTTTTCTCACCAGAGACCATCAGCTCACAGCCAGGACACTGAAGCTGCATCCAGAGCTACGTGACAGATCTAATTCTGGTTGAACTTTGTGTGAGGGGAATCAAAAGCAAGTCCTTTGAAATGCAGAAGAAATGGCCTGGAGTAACATCACAGCCTTTTGTCTTCGGATTCTTTGCAACAATCTCTCCATTTCATTTTTTCCTTGCAGCCCCTCTTTTTCTCCCTCCTGGGCATAAACCTGCTTAAAGGCAGAATCTGATCTGTGGCAAAATTCACTAACCTTGTAAACAAAACATTAAAACAAAATTAAAAGCTATACAAAAGTTAAGAGCTCAAACTAAGAGCTCTTTCATTTCAAGCCTCCATTTAAGTATGTAAACATTGCAGCATACGAAGATTTATCTGATATAAAATGAGAACATGAGCAATTTCCTTCCAGAGGGGCAGATGTTCAGTCATTCTCAGATGTTCCCCTCCCAGCACGTCTAAAACTGTTCTTCCACGTCACTCCTGCGGCCTCCACGCTCGCGTACCCAAGGCAGCTGCTGAGACACCGGCCACAGCACCTCTCACAACCCCTGTGCAAACAGCGGGCACTGAAGCAGGGGCCCTTTGCACCCACTCGTGTAGACACAGGAGCTTCCCACCGTGCTCTGGCGTGGGGTAGTGCTGCGGCCCAGCCTTTACGGACCACGTTGGGAACAACTAAGGAAAAGCTGATTTAACCATTCCATCCAGGATGAGCAGCTAGATAAGATAAAGACAAATTTAGATGGAAGAAGCTACTACAGATCTATCAGAAACAGGAATGTGCAAGGGGACACTCATAAGGGGAAGGACAGGATGAAGAATCTGGTATTGCAAGGTTTTCTCTTGCCTGCTAGAACAAGCAGCCTGCACCAAACTGTCTCCTTGAGGAGCAGACAAGGGACAAAAAAGGGCCTGGAAGCAAACTGGAGACAGAGATCCTCCTACGGGACATCACTGCTCTCCTTTTCTGCCTCTTCCCAGCTTTAGCCTACTCAGGCCAAGCTGCCCAACACAAGGGAAGCAAAGGTAGTGAAAGGAAAAGACAAAACACGGCACCCTTCTACAAGAGACCCCACAGGAAAACTGGTACTGCTCGTGCCTACAGAATCCTCGACACTTGTGCCCTGCGACCAGCTCAGTGTTTTATGGTTACACAACATACGTACTAGGCTGAACAGCATTCAATTTGTTGAAAATATAAAAATACTAACACAGTAAGGCAGAAAGTCCAGGTGACTTCATATTAATCACAACATTCCTCAATATCTTCTCATAACGCTTTCCTCTTGCAAGGCCAAGAATGGCCAGAATATTGGAGAAAAAGCCAAGGAAGGGTAGAGAGTGCTGGAAGAGCCTCAAAGTGACCTGGATTCCATGTTCTAGCTGCTAGAGCTACAAGCCCATAAAAGCTCCTGGAGGAGCCTCTCAGCAAGTGATGATAAGCAAAGCAGCTGCACAGAAGAGCTTACGAAGCAAAATCTTTCTTAGCAATTCCCATTCTAGCCAAAAGTAGGTGCAAGGGCAGGGACTGCTAAACCCTGAATGAGATGGGATTTTTTTTAATTTAAATTAAAAATACCATGTTACATTTTTAAGTCTTCATCTGTTTGCAACAGAATATAAGTGCTCAGTGCCTGCTGGATGTGTCTGAAGACAAACATTTTAGCCCCCTATCCTGGAGCACTGCTTGAAAACAGAGTAGGAAAACAGTGCTTGGATGAATAGAAAATACAAACATTTTTTATTTCTTTTCATTAACATGTCTAGTGCAGCAGAAGGAACTCTTCCAGAGCAATACTTTTGTGGAAAGTCATTAAAAGATTCTTTTCCCTCTGAAGAAATAGAAGGACAAAAAGCTTGAGGAGTCTCACAAGCCCAGCAAGGCTTCCTGCTTCACACATCTTACCCACAGGAGTTAAACTCCTCTCCTACTTTTGCTCATTAACACTACCATCAGCATTAAAATACATAAATAAAAATCACTTTAAAAGTTTTCCTGTCTCTGATCTCCCATTTCACTCATGTGGGGCTGGTGCTGTCCCTGGCAGCATGTTGCTCCAGCCACAGAACCCAGGAGAAGCACAAAGAGCCCCCCATCTAACACCCACTCGCTGCCACTCCAGCTCCAAAATAAACAAGTAAACAAAAAACTTATTATATCATCCCTCTTTCTCCCTTCCCACTCTGCAACTATATCCAGCCCTTGATCAGGATAAGGGTAAATAAATGGATCTGTCAGGTAGGTTCCTGGCCACAAACCCTCTGTGACATTCCAGGGGACTAATGCAAAATTTAAGGACTAGTGTGAGCTAGCGTGGGTATCCTGCATGGTGACGATCTTTTGGAAAAGGGCTTTCAACATACCTACATTAAAGGAAGATGGAACATCCTTGTTCTGGTTTTCCCAGATTGTGATGTTTCTGAAAAGCACAGATGTTTCTGTGGGTGTGAGGGATTTTGGAAGAGCTGGTGCCCGACCCCACTGGGGCTCGTAAGCAGTCTTGGACCAAACGTCTAACATTCAGTCAATCCAAATAAACAAACTGATGAGAACCACAACTTTAGAAGTTTCTTCTCTGGAGTTTTACAAAAAAAAAAAAATAATTCAGTTGTAATCAGAGAAACTGAGACTTACAGAACATTTTCCTTCCCACCAGGCAGATGAATCTATGATTGGTATTCTCTGATTTCAAATGAGATTTCCTCACATCTTCAGTGAATTTGATTGATACTGCACACGAGGCCACTCAGTAAAATGCCACAGGGTAGATCAAAGCAAGGGAGATAATTTTCCCCGAAATGTATGTAGCTAGGAGTAAGTTATGACTCTTTGTTTCACAGTTTATGGAATACAATGTCATTTAAAGCCTAAATCTGTCATTTCAGCACTGTTTATCAAAATGCATCGAATATCCTGTCCCTCTACAAGACAGTGTCAAATCAAAGGTAGAAAATCACACCAGTACAAAGACATTATTTCAAATATCTAGTCATAAAATAAACTCATGGAGAAAAGCTTGTGATTTGCATAAATATATCCACAAATGATGCATTTGATGCAAGCGAGAAGTAATTCATCTGCAAGTTAAATACCCAGAGTGCCAAAAGGTGCTGTAAAATTTATGATAGAAAGACTGCTTGATGTATACCTAAAGATGCTAGGAAATGACTTCACCTGCTTGTATATCTATATTTTATAACTTTGTTTTATTAATGCACCAACTGAAAATATTTTCAACTGTGATCATTTTTAATCTTTTCTCTTCATTACCTGGCTTTGGCTCACTGGAATTTTAAGAGTAGATTTTTTCTTCAAAATCCTTTCATTGCAAAATTACTATATGCAATGTAATTAAATCCACTTAATTTTTTTCATTAAACCAACCACTGGTTCATTCAAACCAGTCTTACATATAGCCTTGCCATTCCCTCTCTTCTTTCTGAGAAACTGCATCATCACTTTGAGTTAACATTAACAAACTCAACTGAGCTAAAGTGAATTCAGGAAAGATCTGAAAAGGAAAAGCAAAACGGGGAAGCACGTGTGGCCACAGGCAGAGAGGAGAAGAACAAAGATAAAGCAAAATTTACTTTCCTTAAGTTCTAAATTTCTTTCTAAACACTAACTGTATATTTACTAGAGACACTATTCTAGAGAGAAATAGTTGTTACGCCAACTTCAGTTCTGATGTCACTGAACTGGAAGTCTCATGTGAAACTCAGCTCTCCATTATACCTGGGGACCCTTGGGTCCTTTGGGATTGCTTCATTTGCCAACCTAGAGCCATTCCACAAAAGCATCCACAGATCACATAAACTAAGGATGAATTGAGTCACCTATGTTTTGTCCTTCAAAAAAGCAGAACCCTTGGCCATATGAGATGTCTACAGGTCCTCATTGCTCTGGGGATCTTTCCAAGGCTCTTTGCTTTGCTTTCACTTCGTAGCTGCCAGAATCATATCTGCAATGATAATGTATATCACATACATTACAGCTACATGAATATGATGACGATCCAGTATTATCAAAGATTCGATAATACATGATATCCTGATCCTGTCCTACCATTTCTACTAACATTTCTTACACCAGCAAACACCAGTACAGTCAACAGCTAAGGAAAGAGGATCTGGCAGTCCTGCCGCACAGAACAATTCATGCATTCACAACCCATCTACACTCATATTCACAGTTAAAACACTTGTTCAGGTTTTCAAGCTCAAGAGCGAACGCTGAAGAAGACATTAAGCAATTAAGCTATCAAGCAGAAACAGCGTTCAGGACATAATGGAATGGAAGACAGATGCCGTAAAGTGCAAAACATTGCAGTGCACTTGCATTCTCAAGGCTCACAAAACCTGAGGGAGTGTAACAGGCATTCCCCAAACATGGCCAAGCTGCCGGTCTTGCGGGAAGGCAAGGGACGAGACCCTGGAGCCAGTGTCACCCCTCCTCACCTGGGAAGCTGAGCACACGCAGCACAGGGAGCTGGGAAGCAGCAGGGCAGGGGCTCTCCCTCGGACACGGCGCTCTCCTACACTGCCAACCCGCTCTGCTATCTCTACCACCCTCTGCACTCCTCCTAGGACACCCCGGAGGTGTCCCCAGCTCTCCAGAAAGAGGGGGCCAAGGCCTTGAGGCAGCGAGTGCAGAGAGCAGCCCTGCAGTTGGTCACCTCCACCCCGTGCTGCAAGGGTGCCTTGAAACTGCTGCACCATCAGCACCTGCTACAACGCTGCGGTGTTGGGTGAGTCTAATTTGCCCTCGTGTCAGCCTGTGGAAACAGCTCTCCCCCAGCCAGAGATGGGTGAAAGGCCCAGAACTACAATTCCCAACGCACAGATTCCCTAGCCACATAGAATCCCCTTTGCTTCAGTACCAGCAGTGGTGCATCCTAACCTGGAAATAATAAGGCAAGTTAGGTCCCTCTAAGGCACTGGAAACTAGCGACTTCGCAAAAACATTTCAGGGGATTCTTTTTCCATTCACTAAAATACTGTGATTAGCCTATCAGCAAGAGGACTCTCTCCCCCCACAGGGCAGCCTGTGGGGGAGGCAGCAAGCCAAGACGTTTAGGCAAGATACACTGGAGAACGTAACATTTTTCAAACCTAGTTCCCCTGCAGAAACAAATTCAGGTTATGCCAAGCCTAAAACCATGCACGAAGCTGTAAAAACAGGGCTTTGTCCTGCCATATGGGCAGAGTAGGAGTGTCAGAGCTTATTGACCCAGGGAGCCTGCAGCAGGTACCGTTAATGACACGCACCTTTAAGCATCTCCCATGGACAGAAGAGCTTCATGTTAAAGGCTACATCGAATATGCTTTGACACATTTTATAACCTGCTAAAATAGTTGTAAATGACTATAGACTCAACTATGAAACCAGTCGGATTTTCTCTCTGCAATGAGTCATAACAAGTTTCCTTCCTAAATAAAGCACAATAACATGGGAAAGCACAGAAAGAAAAGAAGTATTACAGAAACATGAAATCTATACATAACTTAGACACCCAAGTTTTCACTTGTCTCCTGTCCTATACAAAAAAAAAAAAAAAAAAAACCACACACACATATGTCCAGACACAACTTGAGAGCGGAGCTGTGCATTTTACCAGCAGTGCGAACTGCTGGATGGTGTTTGATGCAGCCCAGCAGCCGGATATGGAGTAGAAAACTTGCATTCACGGGCATTGAATCCTCTGTAGAACTCCTAATTTACACACTGCTTTGATTTTAAATCTAACTTGGAGATATTTCTATCTCTGACCCTTGAAAAAAGAATGTTTCTCTTTTCTCTCTTCCCCAAAAATATTTAGAAGTGGAAGCATTTTTCATTTTATATCCCCTTGCAGAAGTCTTTTTTTAAAGCCCCATTATACAACCAGAGAAACTTTATAGATGCTGTTCATTCCTGATCACTTAAAACTGCATCTGAGTCGTACGACCACTCAACAGTGCTAAGATGTCACCAGAGCAATATGTTTATTCACTTCTTCACATTCTGGAAGGTTCAAACTACCCTTGCACAAATGCTAATATGTTGGTCTAGAGTCCACAAATCTTTGGTCTGCTAAAATCTCTACTCTGTGGCAACATATATCCCCATACATATATACATATTTGCAATAAGAGCTCAAAATTTTGAAACCTTTATTATTTTCCGGACAATATCATGTGTCCACAGTCATCCAAGCAAAGGCAATTCCCTTTTCTTAAAGCATCGGGTAGTACCTGGCCAGCATGAGCATCCTATCCCACCTGACAGAATACGGCAGCCACTCCTGGGAACCCAATGATCTAATTTAAACAAGCAGGCTGCCCGAGGAAGCATTTATTATTTATTGTCACTCCATTAATACTGCATGGCATGGAAGTGATCACATCAAAAAGGTTACTATCAAATGAGTAAGGAAAGTCTTTGTGGTTACAGGAAGAGCAGCATCTAAAACTTGGACAGAAGGCAGTTGGGCAGTCCCAGATAAACATTCAATGAGAAATATTCCATAATCTTTGTGCTTCCAGCTCTATGGAAGCTGACAACAATTGGCAGATTTTTAAGTTACCTTGATAGGATCACGGGAAATGCCCTACCAGTTAAGAGTGCAGGATACAAACTGGAGCTGGATGCACTTACCTGCCCACAATAGATCATCCTGACATATTTCTCCCCTTAAAACACACCATGGAGAAAAAAGCAAGTGCTATTTTGTTTCAAAATTTATGTATTTTTCCATTTCAAACTTAAATATAAGACTCAAGGAAGAAAGAGGAATCATTCAAAATCTTTTTCATGGTGCAAAAGCAAGTTATTTCATCTTCCGCATTAATATTTCAAGTGGCAGGAAGTGACAACAGCTCTTTATGAAAGGTGGAGGAAACTGAAAAGATTTTTCTTTTCATTTTTCCCTGCATCCAGATTTTCATCTCCCCAACGTGTTTATCTCTGTTTTCCCACCATGACTGGTGGGGGGAGCCCAATTCTATGGCGGAAGCTGCTAACCACCAAAGCCAGGACACTGTGGTTTTTGTCCTAAAGGGGCAGCAAGTCCTTATCACTCCTGCTGGGGGCTTCACTCTTATACAGGCACAAAAATGCGCTGCTTAGAGAGTTACAGCAGAATGACGTGGATGACAGCGACCCAGCACTGCCCCTGCCCCTCTCCTTGCTCCCCAGCACCACCCATAGTAAAGTTCAGGCTAGGTCCAAATGAAACTTCCAAGTTTTCTAAATTAAAGACCTGTTTTTCAAGGCAAAGAGCATTATGGACTGTGAGGAACATCTCCTAAGCACGTCCCAGCTCCCACTCCTGTAGGGTTATCCTGTATTACTGCAGGACCAGGAGGAAGCAACTTTTTGCTGGGTTGGGGCAGAGGGAAAGGGCTTTCCCCACCTGGGCGCCTCTCGGTGACGCGCTGCCCGCTTCACCAGCGGCTTGTGCCATCCAGGTGAACAGTGCAAAGCAGCCCCAAGCTGAGAACGGACTGTTCTCACCTCACCAAATACGTGAAATGAGAGTGGTGTCACTGGTGCATTTGTTTTTTATATTTTAATTAATTCCCAGGAAAACACACATCCTTAAATTAACATTCTCTGAAAGCAGGGAGCAGAGGGGGAGAAACCTAACATCTTTAAAAGGGATAATAATACCTAATTGACTTTCTGATAATTAAAATGCAAGCAGTTTTCTAAGTGAAAAATGCTGAACATATTCCCCAGGAGCTTCCATTATTTTTTCCTTTACATTAATCACTAGAGGATGCCTCTTACAGATTACCCCTTTCAAATGCAGTTTTCCTGATAAAAACAGTCAGGAACACCGGCAAGGTGAAATACCCAGCAAAAGCCCTTCGAAAGCAGGTAAATAGCAAGTACAGCTCACAGCAAGATCCAGAAAGTGTCAAACTATGAAGATAAATTACAGCTTTCCAAATTTGAGGCATAATACATTAAGTGTAATACACAAGTCAGTATTTCCCTATGAATAATGTATGTGGTCCACATACTGACCTGGTAGTCCCATACGGTGTTAAAAAAATAACTTAAACAAACCAGCTTTGTAGGATCTAAAGAACATGGAAGCAATTTTTTTCTTCCATAGGTGATATATGTTCCACAGCATCTCAGTGTCCTCCTTTAATTATTTTTCGGCAGGTTACAAAAAGATTTCACCACATCTCATTAACAACAGCATTGAATATACAGCTCACACTTCTTTTTCAGAAGCACAGAATTAATCACACCGTGAATCTGTAATCACTACAAGACTGAACACATTTTTCATGTGCATATGGGTTTTTTTTTTTGGTAGATGGTGCTGTACAGAAGCTGTCTATGGACTGTCTCTTAATTGATCATTTTGGAGATCGGGGAGAGAGGAACGTGCCGGTGTGAAGTACGTTCTTTCGCACCCCGGAGACTGCCAGCATCACTGAGGCTTCTTTGCTTCCTCCTACCTGCTTCTGTGTTTTGTCTAATAGATATGAATTTATGCAGAGCAGTAACATTACAGACACCAGGTATCTGCTCTGCACCCTTTCACTCAGTGGGAAAGTCCCGGCAGAGACCGAAGAAACACTTTCCAAGTCCACAGCCATGATTTAGGACATGCAGCACGTGGGAGTGGTGTTTACGAGGAAAGAGCATCCACATTCATACATGCAGGCAAGAAAGGAAAAGAAATCCTAGTGGAGAAGTATTGGAAGAGTTCGAGCCCTGGATGAGCCACAGATGTTTATGGCATTCTTTTATAAAGGAAAGTCCATGGGTTAGTAATGAGAAGACTACTCCTTAGCAGCACTTCTCCGATAGAACCCTCACGTATCCAGAGTTGCTGCAATTACATAGTCATTCCCCAAAGATGGCAACAGCTGTCACCAAAACGTAACCTGACTACTACTGCCTGAGCTAGACTTTGTTCCAATTCTGTAAGTGGACAGTAAAAGGGGGTATCTAATTTAATAGTACCTTGAGCGACCACATGCACTCAGCCAAAGGATGCTCCAATGTCAATCATTTCTAGGAGCAGTTCTGCAGGTAAGAACTTGGAGAAGGAGCCAAAGCGCCAGCAAGGTGTGCGACTTGAGGGGTCATTCAGAGAAGTTGTACAGCTCATGTCATGTTGAAGGCGAGAACAGGTGATCTCCTCCAGCCTTAAACCCCTGCTTGTCAAAATTTGTTATCCTCGTGCCAACATGCTGGCATATTCTTTTTCAAAAAAATCAGCATTCTTCTATAAATCTGTCAGGAATAGTCTTTCCCCATCATTTTTTCAGTAATGCTTTTTATAAATAAATCAGTTAGAAGTGCAGCTTTTCACTTCATGCACTCATTTCTTCAGTATAACCTGCACTGATTTCACTGTCTCCATCCACGTAAAGATCAAGCTGTTCTACACCCATGCTGGGAAACTTTGTGCTGCCTTCTGCAAAAAGGCACCTAACACCGATTCTTCCCCTAGGCAGAGCTTTGGGGAGAAGCAGGAACACCTAATGCCTCTCTGTGCCCAAGAGCAAGCAAAGTGCAGAGCTCTGAGGTCCAGCAGTCAGCCTAATGCCAAGTGCACTCCTCAGAGAGAGGTTGTCAAGGCTGGGGCAGTAGCTCGCTGAATTCCTCCTGCACATAAAGCTAATGCGAGCTTCAGCAAGATACTTATTTTTCTTGCTGTCTTTCCGTGCTTGGATGGGCATAACTGGGTTTTGCCTATTGCCCATCTTCATTGCTTTAAACACAGCTAGATCCACAGACAGAATATTTCAACACGTCAGAAACAAATAAATAAAACAAGTGACAAGCCCTAAAGCATTCTCTTCTATATGGCACATCCCCAAGCACAGTGAGAGCCCAATCCTTATCAGCATATTCAGGTGCTAAGTAAAGAATTAGAGAGAAAACAAAAATTAAAGGGGGAACCAAATGAAGACAGGTGAAAAAGTCCATAATTTTTCTCAATTTTCTGCTATGAGGTACTTCGGAACAGAAAGGATTTCCTCAAGTAACGTGCTTTTTTGAAGATGCAGCAAAATAGAATATAGACACGTGTCTCAACATCACCGGGCTTATCCACTAACCACGGATCTGCTTGCATTTACACGGTCAGTCGCTCCCAGGGCAGTTGCCCAGCTCCAGCTGAACACAGACCGTGCTGCTAAACCAGCAACCGAGATGTTACAGACTCCAACCCGCAAAGCGCTGAGCACACGGGACAAAAGGAAACCTGCCCCCATCCCTCATTTACAACAACACCTGCAAAGACGTTCAGATCCTCAGTTTAGCATCTTCCCAAAATGAAGCATCAATTTGGCTGCTTGACAAAGAATAGCCTGTGGAACTCCACACAACCAACAGTAATTTGCTAAGTTAATAATAAATAGCAGCTATCTGTGCCATTTTTAATAATTTCTTTAAAAATTAAGACTTACAGTTGTGCTTCATGTATCTAGCAATATGCTTGGTCAATGATTTAATGTGGAAACCTGTCCAAACTTCTGAACTGTGATTACAGTGACACATTAGTGTTTTCAATTGCTAGTGGAGTTTATGGTCCTTGCACATGTCATATAATATATAGCTTGTCTTACACATACAAAGAATATATTAAAACTGCAAACGCTCACCCGTGGGACAGACTTCATTACAGCTTACTGTATCCATGGTTGTATTAAAATTTGTTTTAGGAGAAAGTATAATAAAACAAGATTCAGAAAGCGGAATAATGGGCTTATGCTCTAAAACCAAATGTGCTGTCTTTATGCTGTTGTTTAATAAAGCCAAAACCATTTGTTACAGTGGTGCTTCAAAACGCCGCTCTACTAACAGTCAATTGTCACTTCCCTTGAAAAGCACGAGGGAAGCACAAGTTCACAAGGGCTTCATGCAACACAGCCATTCTAGTCTGCATTAAACTAGAACTTGACAAACAACAGCAAGTTACCAGCACCAATACAGTTTTCCCAAACTAAAATAGTTTAAGTCCCTTTGTAAGATAAAGAAATGATTCAAATACTTTTTTGTTCTGTTGTTTTGTTGTTGGTGGTTTTTTTTAAAGCCTTCCCAGATTTTTCTCAGTCTGACTAGAACTGCAGTGATAAAGGACAGATTAGATCCTTAGACAGTCAGGTTAAAAATGGGGCCAGAGGTTGGATAAAAAGCCTTGTTAATTCTGTACTAGGAAGAGTGCCCTGTATTTCACAGCATACACAAGGAGCTCATCCCCCAAATTCTGCCTCTATCTAAAGCTCTTATTCACTAGAGGTTTATGGGATGAGGGAAAGACAATCAAGTGCAGTTCCTTAAATAAAGATAGCAACAGATGAAAGTGAAAAGGATGAACTAAAGCACTGACAGAATGTCAGCTCTACCTCATCAACAGCAACTCAGCTAATTTTACTTCACATAAATTAAGAGCCACCAAGGTTTTGCCAAGCAGAAACTAAAAAGCACATCCTGTAACCCTGGTGACATTCAACATGATCATTCTGGCAAGGTTTGGTATGGTCCAGATTTTGGGGATGAGGTAAGTCTTACAAAAGCAGACTGTGCTGCTTCTCATTTCTCCAGTATCCCAGAAGCAGCTGGAACCACAGATTCAATCCCGAGATGCTTCCTTGGCACCATCCCTTCCCTACCCCATCCCACCCTCCTGCCATTGTCTGCACTGCGGCAGCCCTGTCCCAGACCAGCCCCAGCTGCTCAACCTCTGGGTAGCCGAATCCAAGTTGCCCAAACTGCTGGAAAGCCCCACACGGGGAGGCTGCTGGGGTAATTTCAGCAGTGCCACACGCTGACACTGCAAAAGAGTAGTTGCCACCCGGCCTGTGCATCTGAGAAGAGCCCCTCAAGTCCAGGACGGGACCAATTTCTTGGGTTCCAGCAGCAAAGAAAACTTTGACTAAAGAGAAAGGATTCAATTTCATCTAGACAATTTGAAAAATTATTTTGTGTATTATCTTTAGTTCTGTGTGTTCTGCTTTTATGCCTGGCTATTAACATTTAATTGGCAGTTAGCAGCCTCAGTATTAATCAGAAATCAATAATGTTATCTCAGTGGAGCCATTCTAGGGAAAAGAAAGGGTCATCTGGAAATCACCACTTCCCTGCAGTCCTGCCACTGCCCTGGCAAGGAAGCCCACACAGACAAACCGAGTATGTCAGTCTGATGCTCTCCAATTTACTATTTCCTCACATCAAATATAGATTAGTTTCTTTAATTGCCCTGTATGAATTCATAGCAGAAATGTTTGACTTGCCCGGAACTAATCGTCTGTCAAGAAGATATTTTGCAGCCAAGAAGATAGCTTAATTGGATATTTAATTTAACTGCAGCCTTTGTTCCTTCATATTTCAAGTCTTATTCCTTAATGTCTACTAAATTATACATTCTGAACATGTCCTCAGATTGTCTGCCTTTGAGTGTTCTGCTGTTCCTTGAAAATAAACATGTTTCATTATTCTGCCTCCCTGCCATTTCTGACATAGTTTTCCCATATTCAGAAGGGAAAAGAAGGGAGATAAAAAGGAAAAAAAAAGAGAGAGAGAGAGAGAGAGAGAACACACATAAAACCCACCAAAACACCCCCACACAAGCAGGTTCCTCTACAGGAAATAAACTGCAGACTGATTCTGCTGTCACAAGTTACTGGTGGGAATTACGAAATCTAAAAATCCTGTGTTTATTTGCAATGTAGACCTCAGGTGGAGGCTTCCTTGGTGCTGAAGGCAGCCGTGTAGCACCTGGATTGCAGCACAGATCAGCAGTAGCGCGGTGAGCACCGGCTCACTGGGCTAGCAGATGGGACGCTATAAAAAGCTTCTGCTTCTTAAATGATTCCCGGTTCCTTCCCACAAGGAAGCACGAACGGCCATAAATCTGCCTAGAGGCAGCGGGTGCCTCAGGGCTGCCACCTCCTCCCTAGAGCAGACGGCAGCTCTAGGGCTCCGCAGGTCCAGCTCAGACCTCCACAGAGGCAAGGCCTACAAGTAGTCAGTCCCAAATGAAGCCAGTCCAAGCCAGCAGCTCGTCCCCTCTGCCCCCTCTAGAGCCTTCACCAGAATCAAGGCAGTGTTAGACGCCAGCCACCTCTTTCCTTGGTTGCTATCAGGCCCTGCTGGTGCAGTTTATTGCCAAATTCTGAGGCTCGTAACAGTTCTCACAATTTACTACACCATAAATTGTCAAGCCCAAGTCCAGTGGAGCACGTTATCATCAAAGCAGGAGCCTCAGAAAGGCCTTTGCTCTCAGCACATCCTTAGCAATCTCCTGATCAACTTGTTAGTATTTTTGTGCAACACAGAATATAGAGAAACCATATACACAAAATTTATACCCCACAGCATATGGCAAATTGAGGAGCGTAGCATTACACAGGCTGAGTGCTTCTGATTTTATTACCAGCCTTCTCTTTGGGCATGTGCTGCTCTGTTTGAAATTATGTGATCTCTGCCAACAGAGCCTCCCTCCATCAGGTTAGTACTGCGTATCCCATCTCTGCATGCAGCCGATTAGACATTTGTTTGCTAATAATTCAACATCATTTACTCAGTACTGTGGCAATCATAGAAAAATCCCCTCTACAGGTCTTGCATGAACTTGCAGGTCCACAAGACTTTTAGTTTCTTGAATAAATAGCAGCAGCTGATGAAGCTGCACTGAACACCACCACAGCAACAGGTATCGGACCTCGGTTTGTAGTCAAAGCAATGTAGGCTCTGCCTAGAAAGATTGATCTGAACCCGCCTGGGATTGGAGAGCACAGCTTGCTCAAGATTTTTACTGTGCTCACTCTTTTCATCTTTATTCCTTTTTGTCACTATGACACAGTAACCTACAGGAATACTTTATAGGTTGCTTTGAAACCAGTTCTAGTTCATATTTTTGACTTCATAAACAAGGACAAATTCTGCCATAAAATTAATTGCAATATAATTTCTAATCACTTCATCATAACTTGAAATACAGACTTCTAAAGAGAAAAAAATAACAGTGCACAGTATCTGTTCTGTAGAGCAGGCTGCACAAGTTGAATATTCAGCTATGGGTTAAGAAAGCTTCATTTTAGCTATACAGCTATGTTTTATATATGTTTGTTTGTTTATATATTGTACATATATATGTATGTTTGATAAAAACATACATGGCATATAGTATGTCACTCAGAACAGTCATACAACCACTGCAGCAGGAATGACTATAGTCCTATTAGTTAAAAGAGGTCTAGTTAATAGAACTTGTCTTTCAAAGACGTTATGACCAAAAATGTATACATATAGAGAAATCAAAGCAGAGTACACAAGCTCATCTCTACATATTGTGAATGACATTTTATACATATGTGAAGAACTGAGATGCTGCCTTTGAAACAACCATTGAATAATTAATGATGTCCTTGATAAAATGAATTCACTTATTTTCATAATTGCCATCCTGTCAAACCCTTTGCACCGCACATCAAGAAAAGGGGAAAGGAGGAAGGAAAGAAAACTGCAATTTGTTTGGAAGTCTGCTTCATTAATATTCAAGATCATCCATTTTCAAGATGCAGCTTGCAAATCAAATACAGTCCACGTGTGTCATTCTGCATATCAACAATATTTTAATATGAACAAACATCATCAAGTTTCTTATTTCTTTTCTAAATATGCATACAAGAGAAAAATACGATGACGCCCATTCTCAGGGGAAGTGGTTACTTTTCATGCAGATGTAGTTCTGAAATTCCCCGTTCTCTTTAAATACTGTAAATTGGCTCATGCCAAGCTTTGCAGAAAACCAGAGGCTTACGAGAGCACGAGACTTTGCAGTCCTCTACCTGATGCATGGTCAGAATAAGGCAGAAGCAGCATTAAACGAAAACCTCAGCAGCAGCCGAGCCACTTCCTTTCTCCTCCACAGCCTCCCACTGAGCAGACACTCTGCTCCCTTCTCTGTCCCGTTCCCAGCACGGTCTGCACCGCTGTACTAGGCCCCTTCCCTGGAGGAAGGGCGGCCCCAAGGCAGGCAGGGTGTTTGCAGGGTGCGTTAGGCGGATACCATCCTACTAGCTGATCTAGTTGCCTTTCCAAGCCCTAGAAAAGCTGAGATCTTGCTGTCACCACAGCATTTCAGCAGATAGGTTCCCGAGCGCATGGTATTTCCTAACTGGACAGAAATACACATCCCAAATAGTGTTTTGCTGAAGCATTGTAAATTAGTAAGCAAGAAATCACTGCAGTAAGCTAATGATGAGCACAGACTTATTATAGGTGTTATTTTTCTTTTGTTTAACACCTTAATTTCAGTATCTACAGTACTTATTAAATCTGTAAAGACAAAGACCTATTCTTAGGTATGGGAGTTTGGACAGCAAGAAGACTAAAGATCTCCATCCACTAAAATGGAAACTTCGCAGGAAGAGGGAGGGGGGAAATAAACACACAAAAACACTAAGTTCTGCATGGAAGCTGTAAATCAAAGTTATAAAATATCATTCAGCCCAATACCACTTCAGCTCCACTGCAGATGCTCGATAAAGCCTTATACCAAGGCCAGTGAACGGGAGCAAATTGATGAGCTGCAAGAGCACAAGGGCCCAAGAGCACCTGGGGCCCGGCAGGAAGGGCTAAGGGATCAACAAGGCAATTAAAAGTCTGCAGGCAGCACTGGAAATATTGACCAGGAAAGTTACACAGCTTGAAAAGGCGAGACAACAGGTACCTCCTTAGAGAGGGGAAGAGGCCTTAGGATCAACCTGGGCAATCAAGGAGAGCAAGCATTGAAATTAATCTGAGTGCTGCAGATGAAATGCTAAAAGAGAAGAAGCCTGAGCATTTTAAACAGGAATATCCAAATAAAACTGATACTGGATAGCCTAGAGCTGGGACAAATGCCACAAACTACCTATCAACACATTTTTAAAGCCAGTGAGGTATTACACTGTTATGGAAAAAGAAGGCAATATTTATTTAGGAAAATTGGGAGAAACTTGTAGAGGTTTAATTAACCCGGCTCACACATTTCTCCAATACATGAAAGGTAATTTTATGGAAGGTATTATATGGAGTAAATCCCTGGAGGGGATACCTAAAAGGCACCTCCTTTTCCTCAGAAGGGTCAGTCTGGCAGTGATGGCAGAGCCAGAGGCACCAAGTTCCCTGTTCTGCAGCAGGAACGTCCAGCAGCTCAGCAGGGCAAGCCAGGACATTGCGAGGGACAAAGTCCTCCATGTGTCCTCAAAGCACAGAGTTGATCTTAGTGAAAGGAAACAAAATACAAGCTAATACTGGAAAACAAATTCCCATCACCTCTGGAAGGACATCATGAGCACACAGAAAGCAACAATGTGAAGGCCAGGAACACACACAGCAGCGACCTAGAAGGTACTTCAGTACCTAAGGTACTAACCCTAACTAGACACATCTGATTAGACCAACAGCTGACAACTATTTGCTACCTCAGATAAAGGCAGGAGTTATGAAGAGAATGGCAGAGACTGGGTATATGGATTCAACCACCGCTGCCGACTCGCAGAGCAGATAACCATCGTGTACGTAGGCACACGTTGGCTACCCTCCTTTCATCAAGGCAGCCATTTACACTAGTCCAACCAGAGCTCATGTTCTAGTAAGGCCCAGTGTACACGCTGCTTCCATTTCCCTTCAGCACTCCTCTTTTTTTTCCCCCCTCTCCTATAAACAGTGTTTATACTGCTAATCTTTTGCCTTCCATTTATTTTGCTCATCTATTTATTATTTCCCTTGTTAGTCTGCTTTTCTATGCACTATAGCTAGGTTCACTTCAACACTGAATACAAAAGGTCTTCTAAACAGTGTCATCATTTATCTTGACTAAGAAATCATGTTTTGCCTACACAATAAACTCTTCTTTGGTAGCTCTCAATTATAAACATTTCTAATCAATTTTGCTTCTATTTTTTTTCCTCAGCTTGGGGATGATTTATGCTTTTAAATTACTAGTCTTGGACCTTGAACAGAACATATCACATTGTGCATGCTAAAACTATAGTACATAAGTGATGTTTTTCAAAATTGATCTTACAGGTACAAAACAAGTTCTCTCTTTTTTTTTTTTTTCCTTTTTTTTTTAAAAAAAATATTTTTATTCCAAATTCCTTTGATGGTATTTTTGCCTAACAAGCCAGGCTCCATAAACATGGACATTCAGACAACTCCTGCTCCTTTACCCCTCAAAGCCAAAACACCACCACTCTGGATGAGAAGGACGCGCGCTGGTGGGACGGCAGAACAGAAACAGCACCCATGCCTATAGCTTCTCTCTTCTGCAGCTAAAACACACCCGCTAATTTACAGAACAAAGAGCTGCCCACACACCTCAGAGCCAGCAAGTGAAGGCGGAAATTCAGACACAACACAGGGGCCTTCAAACACAGCTGCATTTACCAGCATCACCAAATACAGCTAGAAACCAGACTGGACCCTGCTGCGGAACGCTGAACAACAGGGCAATGCTAAATTTGCAATAGGTGAAGAGCATCATGACCACAGGCTAGCACTGATTTATAGGAATATAAGCACTCATGACAAAAATAAGTTGGAAACAAGGATAAACGTCCATTATTTATGTCCATAGTCCAAGGTGCATTTTGAAGCTAACAGTGCTCCTTTTAAAGCTAACAGGACACTTACAGAACAAGTTTTCAATCCAAACAGTTTCATAAGCAATGCCGGTTTTGCAGAAGTGACTTACCCATCAGCCATGATTAAGTTCTGTTCACTGTTATTTTGTCATTACTTTGTCATGCCTAACAGACATGTGAGTACAGACACGCCTGTCTCTATTAAGCCTAATCAGCTTAATACAGGCACGAAAGAGCTCATTTTATTGAACCTTCAACTCCACTGTGAAGACAAACGTACAGGTTAAATGGTTGGTCATCACACAAACCCCACAAGCCTCACACCAGACTTGTGACCCCAAGTATGTGCCCTGACCCACGATATACAGGGAGAGGCAATTATACTTTCTTCCCCATCTGCCCAGAAAATCCTGCAATGTTGCAAATAGGTCTTCAGAGGTTTTGTCTTCAGGAACTTCCATGAATTAAGGCAAAACTGAACGAATACTAGATTAGACCATTTGCACAAGCCTCTCACAGTTTAAATAACCCATTTCAAGTCACCTGGAAACACTCAAAACCATTTCTGTACGCCCACGAAGCAATGCTCTTAGTTACTTGCGAATTCCCATTTGACTTTGTACAACTGGTTAGCTGCAGTGTTCACTAGTACTCAACTTTAGACAACGCAATTTTAGTTTGGGTATGTGCTTTTTCTACAGCCTCCATTAGGAAAGTGCTTAAGACAACAACCAGCCGCCAACACACATTCCTCTACACAAAAAGGGATGCACCGTCTATCCCCTATTCATGAAAGATTAGGCACCCACAGGCATGAGGTAAAAAACAGCAAGAAGGGTATTGTGATACATGAAGGATAATTAAGCAAATTCAGTGCCTCAGATTATCAGCTGTATTTCAAGGATAAGACATAAAACTGTCTCCATCTACAGTTTCAATATTAATGTATCTAAACTGCTTATCAAATGATCTAGATAGATACAAATAAAACAAATTAAGATCTAAAGAGAGTAAATAGATGTACACTTATAACAAGTGTAAGACTGAAGAGCTCTGGGTCATTATACAGCAGTATAATTAAATCTGACTTGGCTTGTTTTTATAGTTTCAGTCTATATAGTTTCAAGCTTGTACACAAAAATATGTCCTCATGCCCTTTGTTTCATGTTTCCAAATGTTTGCTCTAACCACTGTTTTCAGGAGTAAAGACTCCCGCTGTTCACTTTTTACATAATCCCAGAGTGAAATTGCTTTGGCGGCCTCCATGGAGCCCCATTAGTGATAGTTTATCTGCCAGGCACATTTGCTCATGCAGATTCCCCACCACCAAGTCCTGTCACATGGTACTAAATCAGCCACCTCTGCCTATGCTCTGGGTAAGCCAGTCTACGTCACCGAATCTCTCCTCTTGGTCATTATCAGTCAATAGCCCTCCATCTGCCAGCAAAGAGACAACTAAATTGCTGGTGGAAAACTCCATTAGTTCACATCTGTCTTAACAGGAGAAGCTTTGGTGTTTTTTTAAGCTTCAAACAAAATTGTCTATGCAATTTGCCTAGTATTTCCTCAAATACTTTCTAGTCCTCTCCTAAAAGTAACTTCTGCTTGCTATTATTATTGATCTGCCTTTTAACTGCCTTGGAATTAACTATAAACTCTGCTGGTGCTCCTTTCCTTTCCACCCCTCTCCAGCCAAACAACATGTAGTAAATCTGCTGCCACTGGCCGGTGCAGAGGTCAAAATGTCTGAGCTCAAGAAATGAGACGAGTTGGGAGGGCCCATCGGGATGCTAGAAATCACGATCAGGAGGCTGCAGCTTCCAAACAGGGAAGCCCCTATCCCTCGGCTCCTGAAAGGAGAGGGGGCACTTGGGAACTAGACTCATTTTTTATATCCCTCCTCTATTCCCTATTGAAGAGGCATATCTGGATACAGACACCTCTTCTCTGATTTCTCAGATAAACTGAGATGGATGTCACCCATCACTTCCTATCGCTCCCTCTCTAGACGCAGGATGTTTTAATCCTGCTTTAAGTTCGATAATGCCAAGAATAGGCACCATGTCAGGGAAATGCTCCATCGCTCCTGCTTCCTGTGTCTCAGGGGAAGCAGCTCGCTTTACCTTTTGTCAGGACTGCAGAAATCTGAAGTTACTCAGAATTTGATCATTTGAGATATATCAGAAATACAAATTTTGTAGGAAGTCAGTGTGACCATGAAGGGGAAAATGGCTTTTTCAGACAGTAGCTGAACACTGAATAACCTGGAGAGGAAAGACAGGAACATACAGATTTGATTTTTATTAAAAGTTTATCCTGCTAAACTGAAAGGGTTTTTTTTCCCACATTTCTTCAGTCCTGAAGTTGTTACGAAAATGCATTATCTTCCTGCTCTAAACTCAATCCTGAGGATAGATATATACTCCCTACATTTTCTGATGTACAGCACTATGTTGCTCTTTCTACCTGTAGCTGCATCAGATTGAATTTCTTATTCCTTCCGCCTGATGTGCAACAAGATACAAGTCTTTCAGATTATTTTAGCAGTTTACCAATTCTGAAGGAATCCTGCAGTAATGCTTAGAGTTTGTGATACATATGATATTGGGATAAATTGAACTAACAGAGCAGTTCCGGTATTATACAAAAAAAAAGATTCTTAAGAGTTAAAAACATTTAACTCAAGCATTTGTTACCATCTGCTACCATTTTTTTGTAAATCAGAAATTTAAGATCGTACCTTTAAAATGACGAGAAAATTAATGCGAAGGTAAATATAAAGCCAGCTATTTCAAAGTGCCACAGACATGTTTTTCGAAAGTGATCTCTGCCATCTAAACTCCCTTGTTGTAGCCCTCCAACATAGCTTAGATGCCTAAACTTTGATGTGTTGCCTTTACACATCATGCTGATTTTTCGGGTTATATGTGGACAAAGTTTGGGTTTGCTGACCCAGGACTTTGAGCAGCCCTCATTCATCAGGTTTCTTGTTTGCAGGGGAGCTCCATTTTCCCATTCACAATACTTTGTTCTAAAACACTTCAGCTGAAAGCCAGATTATGTAACTTCAAGACTGAAATCTAAACTATTTAGATAGGGTTCTTGGTCACCAGGCAATGTTTCCCAACATGATTTTCTCAGGATGCCCTTACCATGTTTCTTTTAAGTAGAATTTAGACACCCCCCAAGAACAAAAGTATTCCTAGGGAGAAAAGTATTCAAAGTTGTCAGTTTTTCTAATCTCCAGCAGCTAGGATCATGAGGCAACACAAGGACTGGGCTTTCTTTATTCTGAAAATCTCATATGACAGAAGACAAACATGCAACCTTCAAGGTTTAGCAAGAAAAAACACATGATTTTTAAGACAGTACCAAGATCTCTGGTGGCAGTAAAAAGCGAGGGGACCAGATTAGTTACAGACTCATACCTCTGCGTCCATCCTGACAGCACCTGGTTGATATCTAACAAGTAGCCTCTAGAAGTGGCTAGTTATTTTATACACACAAGCACACAGTAAAATCTGACATTAAAATTAATATGCAGTGAAGGCAAGGTAAATACCTCATCACAGAGCTAAAACCAGTTACCAGATGGGGTAACTCTTGTCTCAAGTGCGATACAAAAAGACAAGGATAATGTAAACAGGAAGAGACTGACATGGCAAAAATCTCTGTATTCCTGTTTCACCTTAGGAGGCGTTTTGATAAGATTGGATAAGACAGTCAAGCTTTCATGAGTGATTTTCCTTGCAGATTATGCCAATCTGCTCTAATCTCTATCTCTTCAAGGTATTTGCTTGTCACCCTTCACTGAGCCAGGAAGTGACAGCAATATAGATGCAGAGACTTCACATATTTTAATGAATTTGTTGTAGAGAAAGATTAATCCAATGATGTACAGTCACTACGTTTTGACACAGTGTAGTATGCATCACTGACTGAATTAGATGCACAGTATTTCTGTTTGCATAAAACCTTGAAAAAGCCTTACAAGTGACTTAGTCTGTTCATCAGCCCTTGCATCAGCCCAGTCTCCACATTGGAGGGGTGCCAGAGTAATTTACAAGAGAACGGATGCTGTGTGGCTAGTAAATACCATTCTATAACGGTTAGTTACATCCTGACCTATAATATTTATATACACATACGTAGGTATATACAGGTATATATAGCGATAACTATGTACACTAAACTTTTAACTATTTGTAACATTAACTGCAAGACGGTTTCTTGCACAAGGTATCTTCCACGTCTTACAATAGGAGGATAACCACAAGCTAAAGATTAGTTACTGGAGCAGCTACTGCACTCCAAGAGGGTTGCTCCTTTGGAGGTCCATACTGGTAACTCCCTTGTTCAGCACCCTTAAAGTTTATAGCACCAAGTTGCAAGTGTTTCTCCATCCTTCCCCATTATAATTAACAATCCTGATCTAGCTGATCTGGACATTAGATCATTAATAGTTATTTCTGAAGAGCTGCAGTTAAAGCTTTCCTTTAAGAGCGTGGGAAACCGAATTAATTTCAAAACGAAGTGACAAGGTTCTTCAGTGTACTCGTTTCCTCGATGACAGGGCATGCTACTTCAAAAGCACAGCAGCCTCACTGCTGTTTGGTGGGTTTATATATCTCTGTACAGATTTCTCCTAGGCTTCACTTAAGACAGTACCAGGGCAAACAGCACAGCCGTTCAATCTGGATTCAGTACCTCTAATCTTGGCCTGCACAGAGGCTGCAAACCCCTGTACAGAACCCAGCCTTTGACAAGCCTCACATAAAATACAACCTGCTGAGACCCGTGAGGTGTTTCAGTAAACACAGCCAATTCTTACTGCGCTGCTTCCTCAGACAGACAGCTTGATTACAACCTGAAGCGAAAACGTTAAATTTGTTAAAACTTCACGTCCCCTACAGATTCTGGGTCTTTAGCATGTTGCTCAAGACCAGACACTTCATCTTCTAGTGCTACTACATTTTCTCAAGTGACAGCAAGCACGAAGGAAACCTTATCTCAAAAGACAAAGTCAAATAATTCTTTCAGGTTCTCCCTTATAAAATTCTTCACAACCATTTGTCACAGCATAGATATATACATTGTACAGGGACCGATATTGTGTGCATTACTGACAATGTATTCTGTGAAATATTGTGTTATAAATACTACCAGGCTGTGTTCTCCTTTCTAGATACTGTATACAATGTTACAAGTCTTAGAGTATAATTACATGACTTACATATTTAACTTACTGTTAAATAGTAAAATGAATTGATGCTCCAAGAATGTTAAAAGTATTTCCATGTCTGTTTTCATCTCAGTTTGCAAAGCAATCCAAAATTTCTAACCAAAATTTTGTCTTTTTTTCCTAGCCATACTCGACTACTTCCATCTATATCAAAACAATTTCTATTATTACATTTTCAAAAACAAAATGCAGAACCACCAAGCTTAGTTTTCAGATATACTGGGAAAACATCAAGATAATTCATTTCCATTAATTCAGCTTTTGCTGCCAGGAAAGCCCTTTCTATTCTGAAATTTGTAATCCTATTACATTCACTAGAGCTAGGGGCACAAGATAATATAAACTGTACAGCCAAAGTTCTACTATTCCACAGCCATCCTAGTGACCACCACCACCACCCTCGCATTCAATCGGGGGTCACTGCTAGCCATCAGTTACTGCCATCCAACACACCAGTGGGTTCTGTTAAGCCCTGTAAGCTATACATTCACCAAACTGCTAAATTCTGCAAGATTCAAAATTATAACCCATAATTTACCATTTCCCCATCACTTTATATTCTCTGCTTAGATGAAATTAAAGCTTGAAGAGAGAGCTTCTTCACATCAGGAAGGAATAGGCTCAAGCCACACAAAAAGCCCTGCTTCCATCTGTATGCAGCATGGAGAGCACTAGCCAAACTCAGTGCTATTAATAACTTCCTTCCATAAATGTTCATATAGCACCATAATAAAACTAAACACTCTGAAAGCTGTTGAGGTATTTTCATTATTTCTCTAATCCCCCGTGGTATCCAGCTACTAGCAGAGTTACAAAAGCACAGCTTTGAAACCAAGAAAAATATCAGCTATCAGAAGTCCTGTGTTTTAACCAGAAAAAAATACCTACTATTCCTTTCATCTCAGTGTGCAACCTCAGTGCAGCTCCAATCCAAATAAAAGTTGCTGGATTTACAGGGAAATTGTAGAGTTTCACTGAAGCAAAAAGACAGACACATCTTCTCCCCAGTTCATCGTACCTCTGCATGCACTTGCAGAGAAAAGTTCCAAAAACCCCACCAGATTAATTCTGTTCTGCCAGTTTGACTTGACTTTAATGATCTAAAAAGTGCCCTTCCGCAAGTGGGAAGACTTTAAAAAAAATAATAAATAAAGTTTCACTGTAAGTGCACACAAGCACTTCTGCAGTCCCAACAGCAGAAAGTGTCTGCAGTGCTTGCTATTTAATAACAGTGCGCACTTCTAAAATATCCTATTAAGGAGGCTGCTTTATGGGAGATAGAAAAGCATCATGTCTAGCTAGAAACAAGGGGAAAGATGGCTTGGGAAATCAAAGCAAATACAATTTAAACAAAAAGAAATGAGAACAAATCTTTGACTAAATGAAATTATGAACCACTTCAAGGGCAAATATGAATTTTTGAAGGACAAACTGTAATTTATTAGGAATAAGGGACCGAAAAGCCCTTTAACTAAGTGGTCTTGGGTTCCATGTTGCCATTGCAGCCGGTGTTCCCAGGTACGAAGCAGCTGTGCCCAAGGGCCAGTAGTCAGGAGCGCTCCCAGTTGCCGGAGCGCTCTGGAGGGCAGGGCAACAGCGCGACCGGCACAGCTGGCCCACGAGCAGTCCCAACAAGGCACAACGGGCTTGCACATGCCCAGACTGCTCCATTTATTATTTCATCTTTGCAATAAATATTTGTGTGACTTAACATCAAGAAAAAGCACAAAATAACTCACAGCATTTCCGTACTTGAACTATAGCACACTGTAGATTCAAGCCAGGACCAATTCATTTAAAAGCAACATCCCGTCTTTTGCTCATAGTTACCCATCTCTCCCACTCTCTTCCCTCATCCCCATCCCTAGAGGAATGTGGCCTATGAATATCATAAAGGCTTTTCTTATGTCCTCTGTCAATAACAGCAATAATGTGTGGTAGGCAACACAGCTATGGCAAAGCAGCTTCTGAAAAAAAAAAAAAGTGGGATTGTGCCTGAGGATTAAACTTAATCATTTCTTCAATATCGAAGAATTTCAAGGACAAGGTACCTGTGAATACACTCACACACTGCTTCAAAGAAAAACGAATGCGACAGGTGACAATCTCCTTGCAGTGTTATGACAGCCGTTGAACTTCCCATATTAGTTTTCTGCTTTGTCTTTAGATCTTTTTCAACAGCACAAGAAGACAGCAGAAAGCTCTATTATTTAGAGAAGTGTCAAAAGACACGAGAAAACTAGAGGGCGGAAAGCACAACATCTGTGGCAGTATAAATCTTGGAAATTATTTTGATATATGAAGGAAGAACACCTACATATATACAATGATTAACAAGCTTGCTAAAGCTCCTGCTAATAAACAGTTTTAATAAATTTTCCTAGAGGAGAAAAAAAAAAATAACTGTTTTCTTTAAGGATGCTTTATTTTTTTTAAAGTCATGGAATCAGATATTAAAAGGAGTTTTTGTTTGTTTTGCTGTCATGAGCCAGAGATCACTAGTGGACAATATATGTTACAAAGGGGTTCTGAGGTCCAAAATTCAAGCTTACGCACTTGCAGATGGTGTATGTACACACATATAACCCCTAGGAAACAAGCTGTCCTGTTTCCCACCTCCCACTCCAAGCTTTTAATAATATCAGGCTTGTAAAAATAAGCAAAGTTTATGCGTATTGCAACAGAAAACTGACAATTTACAGCTGTGGACATTCATGTATAAACATGAGCATTTCAGCCCACATTACACAGTGTGAGTGTTCGTGGCAGCACTCTCCAGGGCTTATAAGAGTACATAAAACTTAAGCACAGATTAAAGCAAAATTTTAATTTTTCAACTGGAAAAAGACAATTTAATAAAGTTCACATATCAGAATGAAGATATTAGCCTAAGTTTATAACATGACATTTTTGAAATAACATCAGGCAGACACATTATTTAGTTTGAACATGAGTTTAGGGAATTTGGAGTTTTTTCTTTGATAAATTTGCAAATGTACTGCAGAACAGCTATTTCATATAGAAAACTGCTCTGCACTCTTCTTAAAGTGCTATATATGTATTATATATATATTAAACAAAATCTAAAATCTCTCCACTCCAGTGACTTTTTCCTATCACATTTTGCCTAAGGTATTATTAAAAAAAGGAAGCTATTGCACAACAAAATGCAAGTGGAGCTCATTTGTTCAATCAGCATGCCTACTTTGCAGGAACAAATTCTATTTTCAATGTTAATTACTTTTCTTAACAGCCCTCCTCTTCTGCACAGCTCCCATTAAGTCATTGCATAAACTTCTGCTAGGGTAAGCCATACCTGTTTAAGACAGATGAGTACAATAGAACTATTTCAAATTGTTATGTTTATTGTTTACTGAAGAATCAGATTGCTTTCTAAACAGCATCCATTTACTGAGTGCAATCTAATTATTTGGGATACTTCAGGTTAAAGCAGTTAATAGTCCATGTCTGTGTGGCACTTTGGGACTCATCTTTCTCAGTAAAAAACAGCATCACCTCCACCCCAGCAGGTTAAATCTCACATCTGACATCATCAAATCTCACATTGCAGCTGATCAGCAGTGAGCAAAATCCCGGCCACGCTACAGCCAACCAAAATGCAGCTAATAACTTCAGTGCAGCCAAAATTTTCCATATTCTCTAGCAGTCAGGTAATCCCTTAACCTGTATTTCCAGAATCCAATCGACTGCCGAGGCCCACGTCAGACCTCAGAGGACAATACAGCAGACTTGCAAATGTAGCGTTCTCATTTCCATAGGCATTTTTCATCATATGTTCAGATACCGTTTTTACAAACTGCCTAATTTTTCTAAATTAAGCAGAGTGAGCCTCTTGTGGAGAGGTGTTTATTATTCTAAGTATTTTAGATAGGCTAATTTTATTTAAATTATCATCCACTGCCAAATGTATTTAATATGTATTATTAATATGCCTTCAGGGTTTTATTTTATCATAAAGTCAGCTTTGCCAAAGCAGCCTTTAAATTCCCTTTTGATTTTCCCTATAACTCTCTTCTACTAATTCTCCACAGCTGTTCAGGTATACTGCATCCCTACTAATACTCAGCAATACAGGAACAGTTTTATCAGCTATTCCATCCCAGGTAAAACAGAAGGAAGACTCTGCAGCCTGCAGAAGCCTGGGCCAGCCCTCCGCACGCAGTGACAGGAAAGCCGGGATGGACGATACCAAAAGCACGTGCATCCCTACACGCTCCAGAAACCTCTCATACCTGGAACGTTAGTAGCCTATTAACAGCAATTAATAATTCTCACACCTAATCAGCTTACATATAATACCCCTTACAGAGATATAAAGCAGTCCATTCTACTGCTTTGATCGATCATTTGATCAATGATTTGATCAATGTATTCAGAAGAGAAATCTTACTGCTTGCTGTCTTAATTTTCCAGTAACAAGACAGAACATAAACTAAGTCATGATGCTTTACGTCTGCACGGTCTGCTTGGTAGACAGCCAGAAATGACGTTGCCTCAGGTTCCCTGCAATCTAGTTGTCTCTTTGCTCCCTAATGGCGATTAATTTTCCATTCTTCAGCGACGTCTCCCCAGCAGGTATCCCGTTGGACACATGTACAGAGCATGAACTGCGCTGCTCACATCCATACGTGGCACCTGAAGGTCTTGCTTAGGCAAGACTTAACAGTCAACTACTTCAGGTAGCAGGGGGAGCTCAGAGTACATGATCCCACAGAAACCACAGTGCATCAATAAAAAAAAAAAAAAATCCTGCTTGTGTATCAACAAGAACAACCAAACGCACAAGGACTAAGGTACCAGCTGCCCATAGACTACACAGCACATTCACTAGTCTGCACTTCAACTCTCATTGCTATCTTCTTTCAAGAGAAGAACTGAATACATTACCAAATTATTTCACCCCAGTTCTTTTGATTTAGAATTGTTTTTTAAGCCAGCATGTCTATGCTGTGTATTAGACTGCAAGATAAAATAGCTACAGTGCCTTGTGATAACATCACCTACAACAAACAAACTGTCATCATAAGCCTGATGATTTCTTTATCTCTAATATGATTTGTATATTTTGTCCTCATCCTTGCAAGTGTAAATTACCTTCTTTGCTCCTTTTTTCCCCTTTGTAACTCTTTTATCACTGCAAGGTCATCACACTATTATCAGCCACCATTCAGAAAATGGAAGTTGGCAGATAAAGCACTCAGTGAAGCCTTCCATCCATCCTTCAAGAGATTGGAGGGGGGAGCTGGGAAAAGAACTGTGCCATTTGAAAACATAATCCAGTGAGAAACAGGCTCGTATGCCACAGTATCTCAGACTTGTAGCTCAAATGCGTATTGTACCATAACCACAGCCTTAGATGTAATCAGTGTTTTCATTGTGCAGCTAAGAACTCATTCATTCCATCATGCAAATTTTAATCAAGCGTGTCACTGGAACACCAAGTCTATCTAAAAACAATTCCAAGTAGAGACTTCAGCTGGGATTTTCAAAGGCTCAAAGGAGTCAGAAGCACATCTTCAAATAGGACTCCAATTTTCCTGGAAAATCCTAGCCTCCATCTCTAGCTCTGAATGTTTATGTGTGCAAAAAGGTCACTGCTGACTATCTCCATGCTCTCATCCCTTAGCAGTAGTTCCTTCGAACTGAAATACTTGGAGGTTTAACTCGAGGCTAAAAACCTAGAGTTAGAAACCTGCCTCCGTTATTTTTTTTGAAAAACAGAGATAAGCTAAAAGCCAGGTATAAAGCTGAAAGCATTTCATGTGCTGCAGGGAGAAGACCAAATAACTATAATACATCATTAATGAGGATTAAACATATTATTAATAAAATTAGCTGCAAAGAGTTCAGCCAGTTGCCGGTATCTGTCATGCTAATTAACACTTGGCACTATAAATTCTCAGACTATGTGTTTTACTCTATTATGTTCACATGCAACAGCTATTACAGCCTTTTTAGGAAGCTACTAATGACTAAGAACAGTTGTCTGAGCTGAGCAGCGGGCTAAACCTAATACAAGGGTTGGTTCCTGAATTTAAGTACCTCCAGTTCCTAGAAGAATGACCTTTCCAGCCCACCCCCCACCCCCTAAAAAAAAAAACAAAGAAGATTCAGATCCAAACTTAGTTCAGATGGGCAAGTTTGTCCATAAACAGCTTTGTCACACACATCAATCCAGACCCACTGGCAGAGCAATATTCCATGCTTGGGATTATCCTAGGGAACCTGTAAGTTCCGTACTTTGTGCATAAATTGTCTGCCACTTCAATGCTAGCTGTAACACATAGATCTCCTCGGTGTCCCTACTCCTATTAGCTAAGGGTGAGACTCATTCCATTCTCCAAGATCTAAACACGAACTGCTGTCTCAGTGAGGGGGTCTGCCAGCTTCCTCTGTGGCTGCTGCCATAGCCCTTGTTTTGGCAGATGCTCCTTCCAAAAAGGGACAAGTGGGAACTACTGAACTTCAATCTGACTGCACAGAATAATTTATGTGGACAATCAATTATGTTGCTCTCCAATACTCCAGCCAAACACTATCAGCAGCAAGTTAAAAGGCATCTGATCATTTTCTAGGAGTCTGGCATTTCATATACTCACTTCAGTAAGACGGAACTGTCCTCCCTTTCCTTACAGGAACAAGTAGAAGTACTTGCTGTAGCAATACTACTTCTTAAAGAAACACAGTATTTGAGCTTACGATTTTTTTTTCTTTCCACTGTGTTGTACTACTTAAGTCAGGCTGCCCTTAGTGGAGAGTCAAGATGCTCTGGCTTCAATTCTGTAGAGATTGAAACAATCCTTCATACCACAAAGAAAAGCAATTTCTCTGCAACATAATGAGAGTTTTTCACACCCTCCGCAGGACACCAATATTCTTCTGCTCCCAGCACGCCAGCAGGATGACAGTACTAGACAGGTTATCATCGCACCGACAGGAACTCCTCGAGCTGCCAGCTGCTGCTACCGCAGCCCATTCTTCAATAACCACAGCTCGCCCTGCTCGCTGCCAAGTCTGCCGCTTCTGAACACTCACTGCCGACTGGCAGGGCCGCTGTGAGAAGGATAAGGGCTTTGCTACACGTCTGCAGTGCACTTCCCTACCCCCTCCAAGGGGAAGTGCCACTTAGTGACAGTTTCCCATCAGTCGGGTTGGCAGGTTGCTGGCATGTCTTTTGTGAGCAAAACTTCTAAATACGTGCTTAAAACTTCTAAGAACTGTCAAGTAAAAAGCTTAATAAAGAGATACTTCTTCAAATGTATAGACAGCTTAAGGTTAACTGCTTCCTTAATGTGCAAGAATACAGCAGACTTACACATCTAGGAAGTGCTTTGACTTCAGCAGAAATCTTTCTCCTAGAGCTGTTCTGTGAGAAGAAGAGATGCCATCTTATTCAAGCAGCCTTTGCACTTTTTTAAAAAATAAAAAAAATAAATAAAAAAGGGTAATAGCCCGAAAAAAGCCTGTTACCACAGACGTCTGGCAAAAAAGCAGATTCTGTGAGGATTTTGCTGCCACAGGCAAAGCGCAGCCTGCGCAGGAACTGCTTTCCAGGCATCCCTCAAGCTAAACAACAAGAGGAAGGGAAAGGAACCTGAAAAGCACGTGCTCAGAGAAAGACAAAGGAAGTCCCTCACGGAGTCTTCTTCCCAAAGCTCCCAGGATCAGCGATCGCTTTAGCCGACGCTGTAGCAAGGGGAATCGCTCACCTGTGCGGGGTGCTGCGAGGGGCTCCAGGCCTCCACACGACATCGTGTCTGCTGGGGCTGGCAGCCACCCAGAGCTGTCCCTGGGGCCTGCGCTCACCCCACGGAGCGGCTGCAGCGAGTCCCCGCACACAGACACCCCGCACCTCAGCACAGCGAGCGCCGGCTGAGCCGGGGGGCTGCAGCCACCCCAGCCGCGAGGTCCAAACTGCGCCAGCCGGTCCCAGCCAGCCTGCAACCCGCCCAAGAGCCAGGCGGCATTGCAGCCTTCGCCTCATGCGGCAAAAGCCTCAGCCCGGCCCTGCCCCGTGCGCCGGCTCAAAGCTCCGTAAGAAAGAGGCAGCCGCAGCCCAGCTCAAACTGACTGGCAGCTGCCAGGGCCGGACACACTCTCGGGCAGGCGCCGCACACCAGGAGCGGCACCCGCCTCCCCGGGGCACCGCAGCCGGCCCACGCCAGGCAGGGATGCAGCTGGAAGCCGCTGGAAGAAAATTAGCAATCCTCAAGCAACAGCGGGGAAAAAATAAGGGAAAAAAGCGTCCAGTGACAGAACTCATCCTGCTGGTGCTGCCCATCGCTCCACCAGGGGAATGTGACACCCACGGCAGGAATACAGCAGTTCGTGACCGCAGAGTGGAGAGGACAGTTGTTTGTGTTTAATTGTTGCGCTCTTCTCACCTCAATAACCAGTGAATTCCCAGCTCTGGAACCAGGCAGCCTTCAAGCCAGAACGGTTAGGCTGGCAGAGTTATTCTGAATGGTACCACCGTACGTTTCCCTTGGATTAAATCCTTAGTTCCAGCCTCCAGTAACCTCTAGGATTCAACCTCAAGATTTACCTTCTTCACATACTGCCATTGAACAAATTTAGTCTTAGGTTTCCAATTATTAATTTAGCAGAAGCAAATCCATCAGTGACGTTAATTTTACACATTAACTCCAGATCTTTCCTACAGGACAAATATTGCCTCATTCCCAAGAGCAGCAACTTGGTGGCATGTGAAGGAACTGCCGTCCGCACATGGCTCCAGAGTAAACCTACTCCTACCACAAAATGGGGCGAATTTTCACCCCATGCTCAGATGCCTCATGTAGCATTCCCATAGGTGCATGAAGATCATGAATAAGGGAGAAAAATAACACAAAAACATGCATACTTTCAGGTTTTCATCAATTTCTTTCACAATATTTATTTTCTCTTTTTTTAAAGCTTTTTTTTCTTTAAACTGAGGTATCTTATTTAAATAAATGTATATTAATTATAGAATGTACTTATTGATTGAAACATTCAAGTGCCTTAGATTACCAAAGATACGTAAGTAAAAGGAATAGCATCCAATATAACAAGACAGATCTTTCAAAATCTGTGACCTATTCCAAGTTCAATACAAATCTCTTTCTTTCTACAAGCCTCTTTCTTTCAAGCTATTACTTCCTCCTATTTTAGGAAGAAAGCATCCTCCTCCTTTGTAGAGGAAAATGGTATTCTGACCAATTTCAGAATCACAGAAGGCTTGAGGGTTGGAAGGGGCCTCTAGAAATCATCTAGTCCAACTCCCTGCTCCAGCGGGGACACCCAGAGCACGGGGCACAGGGTGGCATCCAGGTGGGTTTGGCAGATCTCAAAGAAACAGACTCCAGCATCTCTCTGGGCCGCCTGTTCCAGGGCTCTGTCACCCTCACAGGAAAGTTCTTCCTCACATGGAATAATTTCTGAAATTATAATACAGTACTTATTCAAACAAGTACAAGAGACATAGCTCCATTCCCTTGTAGCTTCCCCAACTCTACTTCTGCACTCTGTTCTTGTTTGATTATACCACCAAAAAAAAAAAAATTAAAATGATTCTGCATCACTTTTGGTTATTCTGTTTGCCTGGACCTGTATGTACATCAGTGGGATAAATGTTGACTCTTCTTAAATTATAAAAGAAAACCAAAACCAACAACACACACACAAAAAAAACCCCACACTCACACCACACAAGTGTTCAGAACACTGTCTGAGCCTTTGAAGGATGATGAGTGAAAAATTGCCATCCAAACCCTCTGAAAGTTCTCCAGATGGATTTGAGGAGTCAATGGCTTCTCATGACCGTCAAGGGAATGCTTCTCCCCAAACAAAAGGTGAGCACTGATAGTATGGTATAGTATGAGCACTACTCTTTGATAAGAAACAAATTGCATTCTCTGTCAGGATAAATTTCCACATTAAAGAATGTGTCTAATTTTAATTTGCTACACACAGATAATTGACTTAATATTGAAACTACTGTCATTTAATGTTTATCAAGTTCAGATCTGAGGAGCAGCCTGAAGAGCAGAAATTACCCCTATCCAGATTGATTCATGAGATCCACTTTGCTTAATACAAACCAAAGCCAGGAAGATCTTCAGCCTGTTCCCAGGATGCACCTTGGGACATCCCATGAAGACCATTTCCCATGTCACATACCAGGAAGTCATACAAACCATTCCATTGCAAATCACAGTTTATTCTGCTGCCTACAGAGATGTTACTGCTGCATTTCATATGCCAAACATTAATACTAACATGACCTTTTTGATTTAACCTCCAAGGTTAGATCCTTTGCCTCTTCATTAGCGATCACTGCACTTACCTTTCTGTTGAGCTTGCAGTCAGTGGAAAGCTCTTCAGTTTGTTATTCTCCACACATTAACGCCTACTCATCAAAACCCTGCGCAGCACAGTCTGCACTCCAGGATGGTTGCATTCAGATATTGTACAGTGCTTTCTACTGCTTCAAAAAAGATGAGATGTGTTTTGATACTTTGGTTCTTACTGTAACAGCAAGGCTTTGCCCTCCTTTCTTAAAAGCACTCAACACAAAAGATACTTCTTGGCATACAGCCACGCTACCTCATATCGCTGTCCTGAGAGAGAACATATGCACATGGAGAGCTATGAAAGGCAACAAGGAGAACAGTTGCACTGGATCATAAACAGTGCACAGAAAAGGAGCTTTCTGTTAGACAATAATGGGTCAAGATCAAATATTACCTATTCTTTTCTCCTTTTAGAAGTTACACTTTAAATCCCATGGGCTGCCTGGGATTCATCCCTAGTTATATTCTGCCAAAATGCCACTATACTATAAAGCAACCCTTGTTTTCTTCTCCATTTGAGGGTAAGAGAAGGGGGTGGTGTTATTGCTCTGTCCCAGCAAATAATTCTGCTTTAAAACCAAAAGAATAGTCATGAGCTAGTAAACAAGATTTGAGATGTCTCTAGAAATTCTCCACTCCACTACACAAAAGTTGTTACTGACTTACAAAAGTCTAGAGATAGCAGGTTATACATGGTGCAAAATGGACGTGACAAAAGTTCTGAGAAGGGCAAGATGGCTACACACAAGGTGAACCTTCAGCAACACTTTCTGCTGGAGGGCAAATGCCAACAACACATGGCAAGACCTAGAGGCATGAAAAGTTCACAACACCCACAAGCAACAGTGCAGAGAAAATTAGGAGCCAATGCTTCCATTAGCAGCCTGTTGTTCTGAGCTCTCCCTGCCTCCCGCACAGAGGCACCATGGCACGACATGGCCCCAGGATCACCAGTACACCAGTGGGGGAACCTGCCTCCTCCTGCAGCAGACTTGCCTCTTCACACCCCCCCACCGAGTCAGCCAGCAGTTCAGTCTTCCAAGTTGGGCTTTCTTCAGGAGAACCAGATAGGAAAACCTTAATTCTCAAGTTTTACATCTTCTGGTTTTATATTTTTGGAAGGTAGGGGTTTAAAACTCTAATAGCTTTTCCAAACCCCTGCCCCTCCGGGAACTCAACCATACCTAGTGTTCTCCACAGCTGCATGCCATAGCCAGGACGCCCAAGTCACTTCAGGGCTCCTCTGGAGCAGGACCCCCTCCAGACTGCCCCTGAACCAGGACCCCCGTGCTTGTGGGCTGGCCCGTAGGTAACAGCCGCAGCTGGGTGCCATTTCACCCACCAGGAAGACTCCCCTTCAGCTTCCTGCCCAGGCTGCAGCTGCCTGACAGAGTGACTGAACAGCGCAGCGGGCACGTGGCTGGCGCAGTACAGATTTAAGCAGTAGAGCTCTGCAAGCCAGGCCATTAAAAATGTAAGGAAGATAAAATGAGGGGTGTTGGTTTGCAGAGGTACTTGTAAATAATCAGGAAAGTTGTTTTGTTTTTAAAGCAGGGAAGATAATTGTTCCTCTTCACACACACAAGTTCGTTTCTGACAATGGCAAAAACACAGATGAAGGAATCCAGGGCTGCCAGAGTGCCAGGTGTATCTCGTATCTACCCAAGCTCTCCGATTACACACAGCTGTCCTGCATAAAGGTGATGGTCCAGGAAATGGCTTGGCTCTCTGCAAAACATTTTGGTTGCTCTGACTACAGCTATTGAATATTGAGGTTACCTCCCTGAAGGACATGGAAATTTGACATTTCTTTTTGTTAATAAATGAAATGAAAAGATAAAAATAATAAAAATCCAATTTGGAATCAAACTTCCCCATTGCTTTGGACCAGGACAGATCTGTTTTCAATAAATTCAAATTTTGTTAAATTAAAAATCTTCCAATTTTGACATTTAGCTTTAGTGTGAAATCCATTTTAGATATAAATTTAATAAAATATAAATATAATAAAATTAAGCAGCTTATTTAGGGAAAAATAGAAATGGCCCACCTTGATGCAGTCATTTTGCTTCTTTTTTTTCCCTATGTTTTGAATTGTGTTTTTTAAATTGAAAATCAACACTTTCTCATTAATTTAATCCATCATATTTTTTTAGACTCTTATTTCCGGTGTTAACCTGAGTGCTCACCTTCTGCAGAAAAATGCCAAAAATTCAGGAAGTTTTTCATATGGAATATAAATGGAAGTAACCTTTCCAAACAGAATATATTAACATATGCTGGTAATTCCAAGACCTCTCTCTTGGCCTTTAATCACTAAAGCCATCATTTTAGAGTCAATTTTATAAATGACAAGGGAACCAATAGCTCTCATGAGAATGCATTTCTTTCCTTGACTCAGGCGAGCCTCACAAATGTGTTATTTTCTAGCAATTATTTTTTGAGCAAAAATGTTGGACCATTCCCTAAAATGATAAACAAATCTGACTTTGCAGAATTCCATTAAGCTGCTTGAAAATGAAATAAACCTCATCTGAGAGGCACAAACTTGGAGATGTCTTGTCTCTATTATACTTTGCTCTTTCAAACAGAAGGAAATTAAAGAAACCAGAAATCAACAAATATCTCTAGGTAAGAGTTGCAAGATCCAGAAGAAAATGGACAAGCATATCTGTTGCTCTTCTCCTATTGTTACTTTCCGTATGACCATGAAAAACAATTAAAATTTTCCCTGCTTTAGAGCAGTCCTTTTTCTTAAAAGTGGTGATACCAAAGAAATTTGGCAGCTGAAATTGTTACTTACCTACAGCTGTGAGGCTCTAAGGAGCAAGTGAATATGAGTGATTCTAAGGACATGAAAAATGTGTGAAGCCACTTACTAGATGACAGCTGTAGACTCTGACATTTAATCTAATCATTAAAAAAATTATAGTGATTAAGATAAATTCTAATTCCTTCTGTCATATTAATTTAATGAATTTTGTTAAGACAAGAATGATTTTAGATGCAAACCTTGATTATACTCACTAGAACTAGAGCAGGGATTTTGGTAGCTGACAGAGGCTTAAATAATTAAAAATAAGTAAATAATAAATAAGGCACATGAAACAAGAATAAACAGAAAGGTTCTGCATGACTGTAAGCACATTCAAAGAAGGGGGAAGAGTTCACAGGTAAAAGCTCAGAGATCTCTCTGATGGCTGAACAGAGTAAACCTGCTGAGACAGGGAAGTGAAAGCAGAACCAGGCTCTTCTGCCGTCCATATAGGTGTAAAATTTAGTTTATGAATTGTCTAACAGTTGAGCATTAAACGTGCTGAAACAACCACAGGCACTGAATGACCTGGTCATGCACAGGACCAGCAGATGGGAAGTGGTCAAGTCCTTTGCCCTAAGACAGGGAGGTGCCTCTTGCTGGGATCAGGGCTGCCATTTCTCTGTCCCACGTACGTGTGGAAGAGAGTCTGGGTGTCTAGGGACGTGTCCTTGTCTGCAGTCAGCACAGTCTGAATGTTTTATTTCTAGATTTACAATCAGACCCAAAATAGAACCAGTGCAACTTTTCTCCCACTGCATAATATAACAAGCACTAATTATGATTGATTATTTTTATAAGATTTCATTCTTTGTTTGGCACTGTATTAGCTCTCTGCTTCCCTCCTAGCAACAGCACGCAGAATGGAGGAAGTTTGATTTGGAACAGAGATCTGTGTGTTTATATAGCTCAAGACAGAGGTATTATTTCCTATATAAAAATTAATGAATGCAGTAATCATAGACAGCATTCACTACCAGAAATAACACAGGCTCATTGACCTAGCAGTAAGCCCAGGCAGTGCTTTATGGATGGAGTTTTTCAGTAATTAATTTGATGGAGAAGAGAAACATTGCACAGCAAAATGAAGAATAAAAGCTAAACAGCCCAACACGTTTGTGACTTCTGCCTTTTAACTCCCATGATACCTCCCCTTCTCTATTTACTCAGCTGCTACTTGAAAGACTGAGTACTATAAAAAGAGGAGACCTGCTAATTGCAAAGGCCATTTTTTGTTTATTGAAAAGCTGAACTTCCTCACTATTTTGCTTTTTCTTTTTTTGCTGTAGATATGTCTACACAGCTCAAGCGCTACATAAATAAACCTAAAGTCCTCTTTATAACCAAGTCCACATCTGAGCTTGGATCTATGCAACAAACATTTTCTTGAGGCAGAGCCTTGGTGTTTTGGAGAGATCATGCTTGTAGGCTGAAAATGGGAATCTGGACTAGCTGGTGCGTTATGGAAAACACCATCTCATCTCATATTCTTTATGTTTAAGATACAGCAGGGCGAGTTGAAACCGTGTGTTGAGGACCAAGAGCAGATTTTTTTTTTTCTGTCAGATTTTTTAATTTTTTTTGGAATTATTATTGCTTGATTTTCAACTCCTAGCTCTCCTCCTCCATCTCTGAGGAGTGTCCGGATTAGGACTGACTTGTTGCTCAAACGTTGCTGAGCGTTGCTAGCACCTCCTGCCTCACTCCCCAGTCCCTCCAAGGGTCTTTGCAAGGACTGGCACTTTTGTGAGCTGTCAGACAGAGATGCTGCGTGGGCACCGCGCTCACTGTAACACAGGGCAAAACTTCCCTGATTGCAGCCCAACAGGACAACGTGCAGTAGGCAGTTAGTATGAGGAGCACTGCTGGGACTGTAGTTCTGAGCTCGCAGGGCCAATTTGGTCACAAAGGGCTTCACTCTTCCAGGGGCAGAGAAGGCTGTATGAGACGGGCCAGGAATCCCAGGTGCTGCTTAAACTGTCAGGCAGTTTCATGGCAGGAAGCACCACCAGCCCCAAGCCTGGACACATCAATGTGACGAATATTTGATCTTGTCTGCTAAAAGAAATTATCCGTGTCTGTCACACATCACGTGGGTCAATGAAAGGGAAGAGGAATGCCTGGCAGGATCCCATCCCTTCCTACCTTCTCTTAGAAGGAGGATAACCTTCAGGACAGCCTGGACAATACAAATTTTCTTTCTAATTTGAGTACTATTGAAAGCAGTGTAACAAAGCAAAAACCACAGAAGCTATAGGAACAAAATTCTTAATTTACATAAGTCTTACTTAAACACCTATTATTTTCTTTTCCAATTGACAAAAGGAAAACTTGGAGTGGGAGTTAGTTGGTGGTTTAGCAAAAATCCCACATATTACAAAAAAAAAAAAAAAAGTGTACTTATACTCACTGTGACAAAAGATGAGAGACCTGTGAAGAAACAAGAGTCTTCATGCTGAGGATTTAATTATTTTAGTATTGATGTGAGTAAGAATTAGAGAAAGAATCAACGTGCTGGATTCTGCAGTCAGTAAAAACAGATTTATCTTTCAGTGTTTATTGAGCTTTTAGATTTAATAAATTCAGTAATAGTCTGGTGGGTGTTTAGTGCTTTATGATAATCTATCATTGGGCTGAAAGCACTCATGGCCTTAGGCTATGAAGGTAACAGCATATGAACAATTTAAAATAAGATCTGAGACAACATCAAGTTGTTAAATATTCCCAGGAAGGAGATCGGGGAAGTGAAAAGAGAGAACAAGGTAAAAAAGGTGGTATTTAAAGCAAACACAGTAAATAACACAATCACGTGCTCCTACTAATAGCAAACACTTATAAGTGATAATGGAAGTTATTGGAGTAAGGCAAAAACATATCAAATATAGACAGAAAGCAATTACAAAAGGTATAATAGAAAATTGAGAGGACAAGTTAGCTGATGTAAAAAGCTCAAAAAGCTTTGTAAAACATTCAGGGGAAAAGTTGCTCTTGCTAATAACCCATGAAGGCTCAGGGAATGCTAATTAGTGTAGATCTGCAATACCTTTGAACAGGAACATTTGGGCCTGTTCTATGTTTAAATGGGTGAGTGCAGAGATTAAATTTATTGGTGTCTTTTAAAATTAAAAAACACAGTTTTGGCATCAGTCAGTAATACCCCAGAAATAGATTTTCAGGGACTTCTAGAGATTTTCTGGAGCCACCAATATATCTGTAAGGAAAGCATGACTTACTTAACATGAATAAAATAAATTAATAAAATTAATAAAATGAATTAAAGATAACTTAATATTTCTCATTATATGGGCTAGCACTGTTGTGCACAACTCAGAAAATTTTGTATTCTTTAGACTTGCTCCACACTACTGATTTTATTGCAGGTAAATTACTTTTATTGCAATTGCTACCTTTAATTTATGCCGGACTTAAATTACTTTCAGATTGGGGGGAAAAAAAAAGATAGGAGTATAGATAATGTACACCAGGGAATACTGAATGGCAGGCAAATTAGTCGTTATTCATCTCAGGGCTCAATTCCACAGTCAGTCTCAGTTCTCTCGGACGTCCAAATTAGTTACTTCAGTGTTTGGTAGTATTCTTACCTTCAAAATTCTGAGCGTTCAGTCCATGTTTTTATAACATGAGGTGTAGTGGGGTGCTCATTCCTTTTTAAGACGACAGCTGTTCCTATTGCTGCAAGGTAATACCTAAAGAACAAAATTCACATGGAAAAAGAACAGCAACAGGAGTTAAACTGGAGCATCAGATAATAGGGATGGGGTGAGAGATGCCGGGGCCCACAGCACTGTTTTCCTTGTTGCTAAAGATAAACATGTCTAAGGATAACACCATAGTGTTGACTCATTTCTTTTTTATTGTTTGTCTGTCTGTCTGTCTGTGGTGAGATAGAGAAGTTTGCAAGGATCCTACCTGGATCTTGGGAGAGGGACAGGCACTCAGGACAGCAGCAGCTCTCGCCAAGCTGGCTGCCACGTCAGGCGCTTCGGCCTCTGTTCAACCTCTGTTCAACCTCCAAGAGACCTGCAGACCAAATACCTCTATAAATTATCATTTTCCCCCCAAATTAGGCAAATAAACAGTCTCAAGAACCTGTGTTGACAACTATGTATCTTCTGTTAAATAGCACACCTCAGAAACGTTGAAATTGTGACTGTGAAGAAACCTGTGCTTCACCTCTGCAGAGAATGCTTATTTCTCCATTCTAAGTATTTGTTTCCGTGCTTTTAAGCACTGCATCTTTACTTAACATCATCACTAATGCAGCTGAAATACTTGTCTTGATACCTGACTTGATCTAACAGCTATATAATAAAGAGGGTGCTTTAGAAATTAAGCTGAATCATCTTCTATAAAACAAATTGTGAAATTTAGTATTAATGATCCATTTCACACTTAAATAATAGATTTCTGTGCATCACTGATAGGCTGACCAAAGATATGTAATATTCGTTTTTGCTTTTGAAAGAAAAGCAAATAGCATTCAATGCTATTTGCTATCTGGAGGGCCTTACTCATTTTCAACACAGTTCCGATATTAGGTATATTTAGTTCACCAAGGGAATGAATTCATCATTGTTACTGTTATGTCTGCAAATCAAGAATAACGAACACTGAAGCTCAGATGTTTTCAGGTAAGAGTCAATATATAAATGTTAGTCCCCATTTTGTATTTAATTCTTTGTGTTACCTTAAATGAATTAAGGATGCAACAATGAAAACCAAGATTGCAGCAATTGTTGATTTTCATGGGAAATACTGAAAAATCCAGTCCATTAAGGAAAATGGATGTTACTAATTTGATTACTTGAATGAGATAGCAAGTATTAAAGCCTCCTGTTGTAACAGCATTTCCAAAGTTTATCAGTCATCAGCAAGTCCAACAGTTCACAAATCAGCATAGGTGGTAGTCCCTCAAATCCAATGTAAATGAATTTTTTTCCTCATATATTCCCCCAAAGAAACTATTCCTCTATCAATATGCATCATTCTAAAATAAAGATGTAATACATTTTAGAATTTATTATAAATCCTCAAAAAAACTTATTTTTTTAGATATCATTACAGCAATATAAAAAATTAATGTCATTAAATAGAAAGTATGATAGCGTATTAGAGTTTCATCTCAAATTCTGTATTTCCAGCTCTCTTGCTTTCCCAACATTCTTCACCTTTACTGTGTTCCCAAAAAAAAAATTCCCCTCAGAGATTGTTTTAATGACTTAACTTCAAGAAAAATGATCACTGACTAGAAATAACTTCTAATTTTTTAGGCTCATATAAACACAAAAATACTAGCCAAACAGTATAAAACCTTTAACATCCAAGTTTCTAAGAAAGTAAGGTGTGTAAGCTTAAATATTTAAGCATAAAGGGACTTTATTTAAGTCCTAGAAGAGAGAAACATTGCCACTTACTGGCAGTATGAACATCTTTGTAACATTCATAGGCGTTTATGAGCATCTTCTAAAAGCTCTGTTAACCTTTATACTATTTGTCAATAAAAAGTGTCATTAGCATTTAAACTGTGCATGTCTAACTGTTTATTTCAAACAAGAATCAAAAGATACCTAGTGAGAAACTTACGTATTACAGTCTGCAACGGGTCTGTATGCGTGTTGAAGACTCTTCAGTGAAGAAGCCAAACTGTAAGCACCAAAGACTTGATTCAGCAGCTGACTCGTTGGGACCTATGTGTCCCAACAAAACTTCGCTGTTTGAAGGTCAACTGATTTAGTGCAACCTTGTGCACTGCTTATTGAAACTGAGTATTTCAAAAGGTAAGGAAAAATGATCCCCCAAAAGACTGGAATTTAAATAAGGAGATTTATTACCACTGCCTTGACAAGTGTTTAATGAAGACAGCATAACCCGTTCCACTGAAGAGAAAAAAAAAATCCATTGTCTTCAAGTATGGGAGATGCATTCACAGTGACAACAAAAGCATTCATTTCATAACAAGGAAATCTGTAGAAACCATAGAAAATTTACAACCAAAATGGAGCTAATGTGACATATGGAGCTCATGTAGCAACAATGAAAAGGTGAAGTCCACAAATTTATCAAAAATGCATTTTAGTGGCTTTGTTTCCTCAGGCTCCAGTTTAACAGAGCATCATTTCACGCAGCCATCCCTCCCATCTCACGTCCGTCTCATCTTCTGTTTCTTTGTTTGTCTTTTCACATCCTCTGGACCACCCGAGTCGGAACCTGCCTGTCCGAGTGCACGTACTCCTTGCAGACGAGTTGTCAGCTGCAGCAGCAAAGGAATAAGCTGGCCAAAAAGGGAGGGAGGAAGCAGCAAGTGATTACAGTGGCATATAAGGTCTGAATTAATGTTTGTTAGACTCATATGTCTCCAAACAAATTATCCTCCTTGAGCAGGAGATTTGGACCACATAATTTACAGAGGTTCCTTCCAATTTCAACTATTCTATTGTTATTGCATAATAATCACCTCTACAGCTATGTCAGAAAAAGAGTAGCCAATTTCTTGGGAGATCCCAACCTTCTGGAAATTTCTAATCAAAAATTGAAGTATTTATCCCATTTTCCTACCCAAGAATAAGATTTTGAGTACTGAAATTTGATGACATTCAACTACTTTCAGAGGAGGTAGAAAGTTATCAATGGCACACTAGAAAATACTGAGAAACCCATGATCTGTGCTGTCTACCTGTGTTTGAGAAAGGAATTCAAACTGCATAGACAAATTTACTTTCCCTTAACAGCAAAACTGAAATTCAGCTATATTAGAGGAAGCCAGAAGAGTTAGGCTTGCTAGCAAAGTCACAGAGGCTAACCTGGGTGCCTTTTTTATTTTTATTTTTTATTACTTGAGCATTTTACACCGAGGAGGGTATAAAGCTAAGGAGACCAGGTTGATGACCTGCAGATATTTTTTCCTGTCTCCCATTCCTGAAGCCAATATATTTTTTTGTTCATACTATCAGTGTGGTTATCTGAATTTGAAAGCTGCTCTACTCTCTTTTCCTTAACTGTCAAATGTAATAACACTAATTCAAAAAGAACACAGAAACCTAACTCCACACTGGCATTTTTAAAAGGCAGGCAATTGTCCAGAAAGTTGGCTACATTTTTACATTGTGTTTGAAGTGTCATATAATGTGACTGCTGAGTGCATTTCTGCTTAGATATACACAAACCCTCATTTTACACAGTACAATATATTCATGGATAGGTCAGTAATACTTGAATAAGGTCAGCACACCACAAACCCTACCTTATCATGGTTGTAGCCAGCCAACAACAGGAGGAGTGTCAGGGGCAGCGCAATGTAAGAACCTTGGGCAATATCTTGTTCAGGCAGCTTTCTCTGAAAACAGAGGGAACAGAGGGACTTCAAATGGCTTTTTCAACTATGACATCTGTCAGCTGTAAGTCACTTCAACAATAGGTTTGTGTGGCACATTCATCCCCTCCCCTCTAACTTCTTTCCAAGCACCACTTGAAGATATGAGCTACTTTCACTTCCAAAGCATTGATCAGATTCCTACATCTGCTGCCTTTATCCTTGTTTTTTTTTTGTTTGTTTGTTTTTGTTTTTTAAAGCTAATTCATTGATGGCCAGTCACCACTTTCCTATCAGTCTGGTGTGTATTTGTCCCTGCTGCCAGAATCTCTCTGATGTTAGTGACAACGCCACAGCAACCACAGCATCACAAAATCATTCAGGCATATCTGCATCCTTCATTTATAACTGCCATTTCATGTTTCCTTCATGTTTCATTGGCATCTGAACATGCAGTGATGCAGAAAAGAAATAGATCATTTAAGTATTACAAGAATGAACACCTGAGTAAAGTGACTGCACTGTTCAGCTTGGAAGTGCAAAAAGATATTACCTCTCTCAAGGGAGAAGTTTTCTTCTCACGTTAGTTTGACAGTCTCTCTGCTTTACTCTTATCTTAGCTCCTACAAGGAAAAACTCTTGGCCCGGCGACACTTCTCTCCCATGTGAGAAGGTCCTTAAAAGAATTATTGCAACAATACTATCTTTCTCCTCCAGACACCAGTACCTCTTTCAACTAGTGTCATGACTGCAACTGGTTCCTTAAATCCCTGCGTGCCTCCCACAATATACCACATTACTACATCAGTGTTTGAAGCCTTAAATACAGCCAAAACCAAACTCACTGTCACATCAATGCCTCCAATAAAACTCCTTGTTACTTGCATAAACAGAAAGACCAAAACCCAAAGTATATGCAGGCTACAATATCCAGGCATTATTCTTAATATGAATACTTAAATTACATGTTAAAATATTTTGTACTTACAGAAGGACTAAAGATCAACGTAATGTGTTTATGGTATCCAATGGCAGTGAACGAAACTTGAGGTAGGGTGTAATCATACTGTGATTTAGACAGTGTAGAATCTAGAAGCACCACATAATTCTGTAGGATAAAAATAAACTCAGTCTACAGTGACGGTAACAGTCTTTGAGACAAAATTAGATTACTGCAGGCAGGCCAGAAATAGCAATTCACTATCTTCAAGGGAAAATAAAAAGTAAAGCAAGTTAGGCTAATGATTCAACAATAACCTTACCTCTCCATCCCGGAGCAGTGGTGGGAAATGGAAGAACAAAGATAGGCCTAAGTTGACTGTATGAATTGGATTGTCAAGGTTTTCACTTTTGTAAAGCTTCACCTGGGAGGGAAAGAAGAAAGCACAAAAACGGGCATTTGTGTCTGTAACAGAATAAATATTTCAGACACACGATATCTCAAGGGATAAGAGCACTTCAAAATTCATTATGTAAAAAGAAAGATGCCTAAGTCGATTAAGAACACCTGAATCTGTTCCAACCTGAATAGAGAATCACAGAAACAGGCTTTTAGCAGAACTCTAAGTAATTTAGGCTTAAACAATGCCCAAGATTTTCTTATATCTGAACATATCAGAAGTAGTTGGTGTTGTGCATCAATAATTTACTAAAATTTTACCTTTTAAATAATCCCAACAATTTCTTAGCGATTTGCAGATGGGGTCTGTTTCCATTTTTCTGATAAGCTCATTTTGCTTTCTCTCACTTTCTTTGCACTTAATTGACAAACTAGACACTTGAGCTACAGGACAGGTCTGAATCCTAAATACAGTTTTCCCTGAAACCAACTGAATTAAGAGATTTTAATCTGGTATGATGCAAATCAATAGGGGCACCAGCACCTCCTCCCCGCCAGGCTGCCTGTGTGCATCTTTGGGCCACAATGCCTCCTCCAGAGCAGACACAGCAAGCAAAGTGCCCAATTTTGAGGACCACCCTGAAACAACTGGCTTCATTTTCTATCATCCATGCCATTGTTTATAAACTTCTGGATCAGGTATTTGCTGAGACTTGGCTGTCGTTACAAAGTGCTTACAAAATTAAACTCCCATCAGTTCTAACAAGCACTGCCATGACTGCAGCTCCAACTGCAGCTCACCAAAGCATTTCCATCCGTTCCATCAAGCTTCTGCAGCCAGGAGAAGCCAGGCTAAGGTCACGCAAGCTCCTAACTTGTCCCTGGATCAAATCTGAGAACAACTTTTCAGGACACAAATGTCTGTACTGAAAATAACACCTATGATCATGCACTTGAACACATAATCAGGTGACACAGTGCAGGACCCAGTCTAATGTGAAACAGGTACAGACTTAAATAATTTCCACATCATACATTTTGATATCAATTCTTGTATGCTTAGGTTAAACTGTAAGGGTCTGAATTCCCCTAGAAAGGTGGGTGTGCTCAGGTGCTCTTCACCGAGGGGATACATTTTCACACCTGCTCTGAATGTCTGCTCAGAAGCCCATTATCCTGCCAAGTAAGACAAACAACAGACTAGTTAGAAAGAAATCTAAGCTCTGAATCTATATTTGCAGATAATACTTCAAAGGAAAAAAATCTCTTTCAATTTCAGAAATGATACTACAACTCCTCCCACATTACCATCCCTTACAGATACTCTCAGCATTTGTACCCTAGGGTGGAAGGATAGCAAGGGCTTTGCCAGTTTCAATGCAGTTTTATGAATATTGTAAATTTCAACTACACTAGTTGTTTCATAGCCTCTCACACAAATATACTCTTACTTTCATGTAGGAATACAAACATACAAAAGGACACAATATCCTCTTGCTAGCAAACATGTACATGAAAAAATTTCAGTGATTTCAGACAAACTCTGTCCTCTGAAGCAAGTAACTAGTTTCACCTCTGGTGCTTTTCTCTCCCATAGAAAAGTGAATGTCTCAAGGGGCAGACCCAGAAACACAGTCAACGACACTTTAATCTTAACTCTACCTGTAATTCAAACTCATTTTCATTAAACAATTGGCCATATTTCGAATTCTGACACACACCTGAATAACTCTCCATGACCCAATCAGTATCATTGGGGAATCAGTGGCAAGCATGTTTCACAGAGATCAAAGGGCTGAACTTACACATAACGTGGAGAGATATTCTGAAGGTGTAATCACATTTCCACTTAAATCAAATTGATTAATTTGCCGAAATGCTATAATATTAACATCATCAATGTCACTGTTCCCAACCTGCAACACACAACACAGTCATTTTTTTTCCTAGATACAGCAAGAGTTAACAGAACACAATACCGCTCATAATTTTAAACGAGAGTGAATTTCATTCTATCAAAAAAAAAAAAAAAAAACCCACCACATATACATATGGAAACTTGAAGTCTTTCCAACTGCAATTACTTTTCCTCTAGAGCACAGAACTTGCAATTATACTTGTGCATTATCAGCACAAGGCTGATGGCATTGATTTATTTAAACTAAAAATGGAAGAAGCATCAAAAGCATGCATTATTTTGGGAGTAAAGAGCTGAGCTATACACATGGAACTGCCTCAAGCCTGAAAGTCAGTCGCAGTGTTTTGCTTCTGTGCTGAATGCTGCATACTGCTATATAAAGCTGAGTCTATAGAGATAATTAACGAGGAATGTGCTCATATAGAATGTAAACTACTGCAAAAATATACAACTTTGTATGCTTCAAAATTGTTTAAAATGTAAGAGATTTGTATTTAGAAATGTAAATTATTTTCAGAGTAAGAGATGCTTACTCAGTAACTACAAAAACCATGGTGGCACCACTAGGGTTGTATATTTTTTCTATACCTTACAGCTATAGAATCTACACAAAGCCTTAGCAGATTCAAAACACAACAATTGACACTAAGTGATCTGACAAAGAAAAAAATATATATATTACCTCAATGGCCCGATGCTGCGGTAAAGCTCTTTCAATATGATCATTCCCTTCAGCTTTGAGTTGGACATGGTACACACAACCAGGCTAAAAGCAAAATTCAGATGATAAAAACCATCACTAATAATACATGCTTTATCATTAGACAAACAAGGATGGTCAGACAATTTCCTAGTATTTCATCTGAGCTGTAGCACCCAAACACATGCAACTTTATTCAAATAGTTTACCTTATCCTGTATAGAAAATTTATCTGAATAATTGTGTTTACTTCCAGTAAATACAAAAGGGTTATCACAGAACTTTCACTAATTTGTCATACTATTATTAAAAGCCATTTGGGGAATGTTTTAGTTAGGAAAAAAAAAAAAAAAACACCACACATTAAACAAGATTTTTAAAAAATAAACATTTCTTTCTACTTCAGCATTAACTACTTACTTCACTGATAATAGCTCCTGATATTCAGCTTCTGTGTTTCACACAGCATGGCTTACATGAGATGTGTTTTACAATCAGCCATACACCCAATGGTGACTGCTACCATACACTGTAGCAGTATTTCTACAGAAGAATGTAAATGCTTCCCCAAACTCTTCTGTTCAAGAGCACTCCCTGTTATAACACTTACGCCTTTACTTGCCTATTAGACATGTTCAGTGCATCGACTGGCAACTCTTATTCATGGCAACTGTTCATGTCTGCTTGAAGGCCACCAGAATATGCTGGCAGCAAGTTCCAGGCTTGCACTATCACATTTTCCTCTTTACTAAAATCAATGATTACTACATGAAAATGTTTCCTACCACAGAGAGACTCAAGGGAATATGTGCTTGCAAATATGATGAGAAAAGAGAAATTTCTAGCTAATTAAACAAACACATTTTATTGCTACATAATTAAAAAAAAAATGCAAACAACAGACTATTATAATCCTTACCAGAAGGCCACGTAGCCTGAATTTGCCCTCTTCATCAGTTATCGTATCTTCTCCATAGATGCTACATTCTTTCTGCCCCACAGCTTCTACTGAGATTCCCTGCTCAGGTTCTCCATTTAAAGAAGAAACTGTGCCGTAACAGCTAGATGTAGAAAGAAAACCCATTGCTACAGATCTGCAGATGCTGTTTTAATGTGTATTTTAAAAGCATTTTATTGTTAAAACTGATTTAAAAAAATAGCATACTTAAGCATAGCATTGAAAACGGGAAATTACAATATATATGTGAAGGTGTTTAAAGTACTTAAATTAGCTGCAATTCTGAGCCCAGTTTAGACATCTAACTCTAGCCTTCATGGCTGAACAAGGCCATCCAGCTCTGAGGGACAGGGAAAAAGACAACCTTGAAGTCAGATCCCCAAAGCCTCTACCAGCCCACACACAGGCCTGTGCTCTCCCAATGGACACAGCACAAGTCACTTTCAGTGCTGCTGACAGGGACCTTTCACTGACAGCAGATGTTCTGAGCTTAGCTGCAGGAATAGGCTAAAATAACATATGTATTGTAACAAAAGCCCAAACCTCCAGCACAGAGGTGCATCAGGAGAAAATGCACAGTTTATATAAGGCAAATGTACATTTTGCATGATGCATGCTTGCACCTAGACAGTACTTAGCATTTTACACAACAATTCAGCTTTACTGACCTGTAAGCGGTTCTGTAACCAGTTATTCGAATTTTTAGATTCTGTCCTTCCTGAACTTCAATCATTTGTGATGATGGTTCAAAGCGAAACTCTTTCATCATGGGTTTAAAATAATACTGCCCTGGACTCTGCAGAGAGGTATCGAGCAATTTTTTACCATCAGTGAAACAAAGGTCACCAGCTCTGAACAATCATGTTTGTACAAGAGCTCCCTGAAGAGTTGGATTTCTCCTCTCCAATCAGGGGTTAAACTCAATACATCAACACATGAAAACAGAGAAAATAAACCAATTGAGCTCCATCAGGAAACGAAGTCTGAAAAGGGAAACTATGGCCCTGATACTTAGGCACAAGAGCTCAAGGACAGGCAAGTAACCAGGAAAGAAAGTTTTAACTCTGACATATCTACACATATGTACAGATCAATAATCTAATTAGAATTTTTTTTTCTTCTAAAATCTCTGAAGTGATCGCTAACAAATTTGGCTTGTTTCATGTTTGCATACTGCATGTTAGTAATTGACATCAACATCATCTCTTTTCTTTGGGGAGAATTCTCTTTACACACTAGATTTCACATCTTTCCTTTTAAGTGCTGTTAGGCAAACCAATAGCTGGCTTCCCTGCTACCCACACGGTCAGGGAAGCTACAGCTCTCATTGTGTTACAAACCCATAGGAACAAGGGGAAAAAAAACTGAGAAGCACTGATAATATAACATTTTGGAGGGTAAATTAACACAGGAGCACCAAATTCAGAATAATCAATTTCAGCTTTACCAGATTCGCAAAAGTCAGCATGCCGTTATCCTGCGTGAGGAGGTTGGACCGGAACACCCCACCACTGAGAGACAGGAGAACTCCAGCAAGAGCTTGGTCATCCTCAGATTTGATCTATTTTGAATAAAATTAGTTGTAAGCACAAAGCATTGTTGCTTTAGGAAGGGCTCAATATAGTGGCCCCTTGCAGACTGCATAGATTGCTGGCTCTGAGCAGAAGAAAATCAGCCCCTTCTGCAGCACATGCCCTCCTGCCACACTGCAGGTGCCCTCAGAGCAGCCATCCCCTGCTCTCAAAGGAAACAGTGGGAGCCAGAATTAAGAATCACATACTATAACCAGATACCAGCTGGATCAGCCTGTACATGAAGAAAACCACTTTGGGGAGAAAAAGAAGGGAAGATGATCCAACTTTGCAACAAGAAAAATAATGACAGTCCTTTGCAGTTTTACACATCTGCACGGTAAAACACGTGAGAACTTCTCTATGGAAAGTCATGGTCTACTGCTATACTCATGCACTGAGATTTGTTTCCCCTACAACAAAACTATCAGACCTTCACATCCCATTTGTGGTTGGCTGGGAAAACTGGCTTAACTGCTTTGCCTGTTGGGGTCTAAACTGCACACTATTCACTCAGCACCAGACGTGTTAGAACATTACCTCAAATGTTACACCAGCAAGAGCAAAAGCTTTGAAGTCCCCAACGGTTCCTTCTACCGCAGTCAAAACAAATCCTTCTTTCTGAGCAGTAACAGTGTATTCCAAGTCACTGTGGAGTGGTCCAACACTTCAAATAAAGGAAAGAAAAACTCATTTTCAAAGGGAGAAGGGGAGAAAAAAAAAAAAAAAAAAGCATCTGTATAGAAACTTTTGGATCTCTAACACACGGTGCCAAGTCACACAGCACTTCAACTAAAAAAACCCAAAGAGCACAAGAAATCTGCTAATTACCTGTAAGCACCTTTGGCATCAGTAAAAACTGTGATGAGTGGAGAAGTTGATCCCTTTTCACCAATGACAATCTCCACACCCTCCAACTCGGGATGAATCCGCCCTTCTAGAAATAGGCCTGCTTTTCCATGAATCTCTATCAGCTTTCCAGGACAGCTCTCTTGGTCATTGCAGAAGGGATTTAAGACAATAAGAAAGTGAACAGGAAAAAAAAAAAAAGTCAGTAAATCAGTCACCATCACAGCAATAGTTTAGCTACAGATATTCCTTTGACTTAGAATAAGGGATCGACCTACATAACTATGCACCTTAAACCCTCTGATATTTAACCATATCAGTAACTGAATTCTAAAGCTATAAACACATCTGCAACACAAACGTTTTGAATTTGCTAGATGCTCTGAGGATTCATAAATTTCCAGGGCCTGCAGCCACAGGGAAAAAAAACACGATAATAGGGTCCTCTGTTCTACTGAGCTTTGGTCTGTTGAGTTCAGACTGAGATGAGCATATGCCATGCTTCAAGAGATTATATAAAAAACAAACAAAAAAACCTATATATTTAGAATGTGCACAGCAGGAAGGCACCTAGCATTTTCTATTAATATCTGACAACAAAAGGCATTCACTTTAGGAACCTGAGGGATAGATGGACACTGATTCAACAGGTAGCATAAACTGACTGCTGATAGCCCTGACAAAATAAGTTTACTTATTTTGTAAATATTTTTATTATGGTAGTTTATTACAAAGAAAATATGACAGAAGCTTGAATTTGTTAACAGTCTAAAACACATACATATTGCCTTTTTAGATGTATTTTTCTAGACATTAAATATAATACAGATAATCCCAAGATTCTTATGTTATATACAGCAGATTAGACTAGAGGAAATCTAGAAATCTGCTGGTCTAGCAGCACTTGCAAGGTTATTCTGCTGATAAAAAGCAGTATTTGCAACTTCTAACAAATAGCCACATTTCCAACTTGCACAAAATGCAACTGGTCCTCAAAGAAATTTCTGCAATTGAATTTACCTTCCTAATTTTACCTTCAAAGAGCTATTCATAGGTTCATCTGTAAGCACACGTGGTTGTCTTACAATCTGTTTTAAGAAAAAAGTTTGTTTATATTTACCTCCACTAACAACTGTTTCCACATAAGGTGGATAAAAAAGAAGTTCCTTTGATGAAGGCGTCACAGTAATTTTCTCTCCTGACCTATAAAATGCAAATAAGATACCATTAGAAGATAAGATGGAATTAATTAGCAGCTCTTGTAGTACACAGCACTGCGTACTGACTAGAGGACCCAACTAAATACCCAACGGTGGGAAGGGAAGAGAAAAAAAAAATTACTTGAGCTAGATTTGTATTATCTGGTGCTAGTTTCCCTTTAGCTGGCAGGCAGCAAGAACAAACACCAGTTCCCTAAAGCAGCCCTGTTCATTATGGAATATGTCGGTGCCCTGTTTGGTGGCAGCATGAGGCAGCAGTCTGAATGATACACCCTGTACCCAGAGCTCTGTAGATACCTTGCCCAGTAGGAAAATTCATAGAGGAACGGTCCTTGGAGATCCTCGACCATTTCTTGCACTGGTGGCTTTGATCCTTCCTCCTCTTGACCCTTCTTTTCTCTCTCTTGTCGTCGGGCCTCTATTTCTGCCAGTTGCTGCTCCCTACGCAACTCCTGTACAGATTTCAGGGGTCCTAACACTAAGGCAGGTTCACTGTCAATGGATGATCTGAAAATGGGAAGGAAAAAACAAAATAACCCCTCTGGTATGGAGAGTTCAGAGTTTGTTATATCTTTTAATTACACCCTTTATGCCCTCAGAGGCAAATCCTAGGAATTTTTAAAGCCATTCCTTTTAAATACTGCTATTTATTCCATGTGTAACTAAAACTTTCAAATCTCTATATGAACCAATTACTACTAGAAGGTTTGATCAGAGAGGCTAGAGATAACCTACTGCAACTAATGCCAGCAGACAGTGACCTACTTGCAGAACTTGCAGACAAAAACTCTGCCTCATTGTTATGGCCATTCAAGAGGTCACAGCCTTGCTGCCTCTTCCCCCCTCCACTTTGTTATACCTCAGTATCCCCCCACAGAGCTAGAAAAACAACCAAAACAAAAAACAGACACTTTTAGAGTCTGTCACCTTAGCTTAACTGCGTCTTCGTTGAGAAAAATATCCTGATTTTGCACAAAATAGCAGACATCTGCTTGCCTAGAAGGGCAATAATCTCCCACAGAAGCACCTTTGAGCCCATGGGATTGGCAAATTCCTAAGCCAAAGCAATACAGTTTGCAAGAGCACATTTAACAAAGCCCTATTCTGTAACAAGATAAGGACTAGAACTACAAAACTGAGTACTAGTTTAATACAGAAAGCACGAGCTATACGAGCTTAAAAAAATATTACACTAGTACCTCACTTTGCCCAGTACACCTTTCCCTCAAAACATACCTCTGTAAGAGTACACAGGGAGAAAATAATTTTGTCACTACACTACTTTCAAAAGTTGACAATTTTGAGGGAAAGCTCCAAGTTCTGCCCTATCTGTCCTAAATATTTGAGTTATTCAGTGTCTTTCTTTTTTGGACGCAAAGATTCAGGCAGGCATAAACAGAGAAAGTCTGTAGCAACTGAGGTGCCTCCAGACCCCTTGTCAATTGTCTCAAAAAAGTCTCAGCCAACCCGCAAGTTTGGTATGATCACTTCACTAAATTGTTCTTAAAATCCTAAGGGCTCTGTACTGCCTCAGTATTTTTTTTCCAAACACTGTATTTGCCCAGTAGCTGCAGTTTTAACTTTACTAGAGGGATGAGTTAATACACTGCAGGAAATTCACTCCCTGTTAAGATAAATTCCACCTTCTCCCCAAAAGTTTGAAATCCCTTAGTCTAGAACAAGTGGACATCAGCAAAACACTAATCAAGCATTCATCATTATCAGCCTCTTCCAGGCAGATGTGGCATCTTGTACAATTAAAGCTGTTCACAAATCAGTGTTCCCCGGCGAGCCGTGTGCTTGGCTAAACATAAATTGGAGCATTACTGTGTAATCACTCTGCACACTTTTCCTTTTATAGCCCTCTTCACACCACTAACAATGCTCTAAAGCAGCAGATTCTCTTTTTGAAGTAATAAAAAGACAAAATAGATTGCAGTGCTAAGGAGCAGAAAAAACTAAAACAACATCCTCTGAATTCTCAAATTTCAGCTCACTTAAAATGTATAAACACTCAGAAAAATTATTACTTTTTACTATGACACACAAGTGCAAGTGGGCTATAATGAAATGGAGAGACAACGTTCAAAGTAATGACTGGGAATTATTTATCTATCTACAGAGTACTCAAAGCACAGCTTAACATTAAAAAAACAAACAAACAAAAAAGGCTCTTATAGCCTAGATTAGAATCCCATTGCCTTAGAGAGCAGCCACTGTGGTATTAAAAGCAAAATAAAACTTTATGAGCAAGACACCCTCCTCAACCCTTTTTATAGTCCCAAGATTTCTTTGTTCTTACTTAATGGTAACAGTCACATCCATTAGTTTATCTGTTGAAATTGTGCCAAGGACATGATGTCGAATTGCAGTGAGCGTCAGTATACTAGGAGAGGACCTGTAAATCAAAATAACAGAAGAGATGAACTGAAGGTCTTCCTCCTAAAGAAAGTAATCAAATCTCATTTAGCTTAGTTTGTGCTCCCATCCCCAAGTTAATGTGCTTTATAAAAGACAATACACAAATGACACAGGCAAGGCTATATGGTTGGGGACAGCCTATTGGAAAGGGAGTGTTACTCAGCTCCCAGCTCCAAATCACTGCATGACATTGGCCAAATTACTTCCTTGCTTTGTGCCTCCTGCTTCTTTTCAAGCATTTCTTTTGCTTTGATTGATTGCACATACACAGTTCCTTTACTCACAGCAGAAGGATACTAACCAGTTCTCCATATTTAACATAATTCAAGACCCCCCAAGTCTAACTGCTCTTTGCCATCAAAATGGAGTTCCTGCTCTGCACACTTACCTGCTATATTCTGACTCTGACAGCCCTCTGAACTACTTTTAATTAACACAGCAGAAAGCAATCACCTTTTAATGCTTTCCCCTGCCCCAGCAGCAGAAATCCTCTTTTTGAGTACAAGAGTCATTGCTGAACCATAACCTAGCAATAATTAATAAAATAGGGCTGACCAGGCAGATCAGCACTGCTCACTGACAGTTACAGTAAGTATTTATTCATCTTGAAAAAATGGGGTGAGCAGAAGCAAGTGATCACAAATTTGTCTTTGTACCAGGAATACACGTAGTGTCGTGTGTCTTCTAGTCAACTACCTATCCTACTTTTTGCATGTCGATCTTCTCAACTGATCAACAGTTTCCACTGAAATATCTCTACTTTATTACAAAGCAAAACAGATTAAACACAGATAGAAGACAGTCAGAAATATCCATTTAAAAACATTCAACTGATTTTTCTTTTCTAAGCACTGCAAAGGGCAAGAGGACACATCTACCTTGCTAAAGCTTCCCTCTGTTGGTTAAAGCCAATCATAGCAACACATTCTGAATGATGAAAGAAAGCAGCAGAAGAAAGCTTTATGAAAGCAAACTGATAGGCAAAAGATCAAAATCAGAGCACTGTTTTGTTCTTACGTATCATAAGTGTAATATTCATGTTCAAACCGGTGACAGGAACGTGGAGTCACTTCATATACACCTGTAAACAATAAATCAAAGAAAGATCTTCTGAAAAAAAGCTTCGAGCTTAGTGTGCTGGCATTCAGTTGATTCTAAAGACTACATGAGACCTGAGATATAGCCACATTTCCAAAAACATAAAGTTATTTTAATATGTTTTCAAATTTTTCAAAAATCAGGGTCCTTCATCTAGCCACTACAAAAGTGTAATCTGAACATACATTTAATTAAAAGACTATAGCAACAGCATTATAAAAGTATTGTAACAGAGCATTTAGATACAGATGAAAGTATAATAATGCCACTAAAGAATCACAGAATCTCAGAAACCACAACATTTATTTAAACTGTTAGCAGTATTAGTTGATGGGGGGGGTTCTTTTTTTTTTTTTTTCTTATTTTAGAATAACATCTTAGAAGTGTTACCTGGCTTTGAAAGACAGAATCTATTAACTCCTTTGGATAGGTTATAAATGCCCACATTCTCTGGTCCATTTCCATCCTGATAAAATTCCTGTGAAGCCACAATACATTTCACTATTAGCAGCTACCAAACAACAAAATGAAAACAATATTTGCCTAAAGGTACATTAATGCTTCTCCTTTCTAGCAGCTAACAACAAATGATCATTTTACCAGTCCCAAGGGACAAATTTGAAAGCATTCTAACCATTAGTGTTGCCATGTTTTAGGAGTCCCTAGAGGCATGAAAAAGCTTTAATTCAAAGCACAGTCCAAACTACCTGTAAAAGTTTATTTAAAAAAAAAAAAAAAGTGTTTGTCACCTGCATACCAGTGTAATTGCGTGGGAAAGAGAACACCTCAGCATATACCCAGTTTGTCTGAATTCTATTCCTGAAGCATCTTCCTCCATGACTTCCAGCTCCAAAGACTTATTCTTCCAGCACCAGTCTTCGTGTACAATACTTACTAGAACACACACCACATAAGGCATTTTAGTAACAGAAAGTTCTGTGAATAAGGGTCGTTACTGTCATGTAAAAAGGTTATAACATGCTAACTGCTGGCTAACAAAAAAATCTTCCACTTCAGATGCGTAATAAGCACCAGCACAAAACAACAGCCTTGGCAACAGACCTGGCTCAAGGCTTTGCATCAGCACTAGGAATTCAGCACATCTTGTAATATAAAAGCTATTACAAAACAGAACCATAAAGTCTGGGAAATTCTGCAGTGTACACTACCCTTGTGCTAGTCAGGGGAGCCTTGAGAACTTCAGATCCCAGCTCCAATTTCAAGCATGGAATGATGTTCTGATTCATACATAAAAACTGCAATTTGTATATGCCCCTTCCACGCCTTCCTCCAGAAGACAATTTCTTTTCTCAGTAGGTCAAGCCAGGCTGGCCAGAACACCTATAAATGTTCTTGAGAGAGACAAGTTACTGTAGAAGAACTAGGATATGCCCCTGCTCTCAGATTTGGGACAATTCAGTTCATTATAATGCTCTTTTACTTTACATCATGAGACAAAAATGTAGTCCCTCAAACTTACGGGAGCAGTTATCTGTTACCTGACAACAGGGTTAAATGTACAAGACTGAAGAAACACAATGCACTGGGGTGCAGTATTTTCCAGCATCTCTCAAGTTTCAGGACCAGTTCACGTGTTGGGCATGTGATATACAGGGTAAATAGTACCATGCATAATAAGCAAAGACATTAAGTCACAAATTTATATACTGAGCTAATGATTCAAGCAAATCTCCATAATCCTACCTTTGTATTTGCCAGGTAGCACATTTTCAAATGTGAAGGCCACTGAGTCCATGCTTCCAGAGAGCTGAAGGTTGCGTTTTTCACCCTGGCGGCTCACTGACTGTAATGTCACCATCAGGTCACCACAAACATCTGGGCAGGAAGGAGGAGAGCAGAAAATTACACTGCATTCACAACAGAAACCTTCCCAAGCAAAACCTTTACTCTTCCTTCTCAAGCACATGTTCCCCAGTGCTTTGCTGAACTCTTCAGTAATTTTAAGCTTGTTAACAATATTCTTCCATCTCACAGCAAGTAACAGCCAGAACCCAAACACTAAATTCCTAAGCTACTACCTCTCTGCAGAGACTACTGGGTCCAAACAAGACAGGACAAGACACAAAGTGTAGACAAGGCTCAGAGAGAACAGATAAAGAGAAAAAATGACAGAACTTGAATCATCATCTGCTGCTGAAACTACTGTACACTCACCGAAAACAGGGCAGTAGTTAACTTACTTATTGGCTGACAGGGTTAACCACAACTGCCTTGATCCAAACAGCACTCAGTCACACACACAGTGCTAAAGCCCTCCCATTTTCCCTCCCTCTCAAAATTGGCTTACCTAAACAAGAGATTTTTCCCGAGACTGAGGCCAGAAACTGAGAGAAGCTTACATCCATTACTGGTCTGTCTCGGACAGCGACAGGGAATACTTTGGGTTTCAAAGCCAATCCCGCTCTGGTTTCAGCCTCTGGAAGCATGACCTAAAGAGCACACAACATCAACACATTTCCAACTTTTAATACCAGTCACAGTCACTCAATATACTGAGTTCAACTTGACAGAAGTAAGAAAAATGGAAATTTACTGTAAACCTCTCAAATATGCTTTTCAAAATTCTGTGGCTGATATTAAAGACCCTCCAGCAAGTGGAAGAAACCACAGAGGCCTATTTTCAACTTCTCAAACTTTAGAAATGAATTTTTTAAGTTCTTATAACAGGTCTTGACCACACTGCAGTAGATTAACAGAAGCTCATTCTTACCTGAACGTTATATGCACCTGATTTTGCCTTAAAACAAAATGTTCCATGAGGGTCAGTTTCTGTTGTAACCAGCGATCCTTTGTCCTTGTCTTGAGGCATCATGGTTACCTTGTACTTATTGATCTGTTTGTCAGGAAAACGAGTTACTGAGATGCGGCCGCACACACTGAATCTGTAAAATAAATGCCACTTGTTAAAGATATCAATTTGACAAACACATAAAAAAGGCAAATAAGTCCTTAAACTTCCTCAAAAGTAAACCTCACTACGAGGAACTAAGACATGAATTACAATGAATTCTCCCTTAAACACTGTTTATACCAAAGTGATATTACAAGTAACCGCAATGCAAATTCTTGTACAACCAAAGGGATATTTACAATATGAGCAATATGAAACACTATGAGCTTTCTTATATTTTTGCAGACAATCTGCAATCCCATTCTTTAATTTCAGAAAGATTTTCTTCCTAACTCATTTGCTTTCTGCCTTTTCCTCCTCCCTCTTACATTTTACTTTTTCACTTTCAACAGTACAGCAGATTCAATGACTGAACATGAACTGTAATTGCTCATTTAACAGCACACACTTAAAAGAAAAGACAGCAAAGTCCATGAGAGTTAGCTGACATTCAATAATTTCCTAGTTTTCCTTTGGTGACTTCACAGCTACTGCTGCAGATTGCCACTATCTCCTCATAAGGAGGAGTTCCTAGGGACAGAACCAGGCCCCTTTTGTTTTGCTTAGTTCACATCAGGCCTTCCTGTCTGAGCACGACACAGGAAAGGACCTCTCAATTCCAAGATTTTTCCCATACACCAGTTTATCCTTTCATCATGACACCAATACTTACCCTGTTGCTATGATGTCTGCTAACTGAGGTGTATTTGGTGCAATTTTCACTGTAATAGCATCAAAGAAGAGGTGCTCTTTCCGGGCATGAATTGTGTATGTACCTGTTGTTATGTTCTCAAGGCGGAAAGAGCCATCAGCTTTTGTTTTAACTGTAACATATAAAGAGAAGAGTTAAAAAGAAGAAACAACAACAGAGCATGTTTTGACTTTCAGAACCATTGAGGGCATGCACAGCTTCAGCCTAGTTTTTATTCACATTGCGTAACACAAAACAGCATTATGTGTTCTTACTAGACCGACCTTTTTTCTGCAGCACACTTACATAGTACCATTTGACACAGGTTTAACAAAAGTTACAAAGCAAAGCTTTCTAAATCAAAACAGATGAATATGTAATGCTCTCTTCTGAAGTCGGAAAATGGAAACTTAATCAACTGGATGAAAATCTATTATTTCAAACAAATCACAATAGAAATTAGTGTATTAACTTGCAAGTTTAAATCCAATTCATAGACAAATCCTGTACTTGAGGTTAATCAAAAACCTCCCTTTAATTAAAAAATTCCGTATAGCAAAAAAGACCAAGATCAAAGCATACCTTTAATCTGATTGTTTAGAGTCACAGTAGCATCAGCAACTCCTTCTCCTTCAGGACCATTCAACACTCGGCCTGTGACAGAGAAACCCATCACATGGAAAACAGGCTGAAAGGTGAAAAAAGTTAACTTTAATCCTTACACTGTAAAAGCATTCAGACATCTGTAGCAATTATTTTTTTTCTTCTCACCCACGCAAATAAAATTTATTTCCTCCTTTAAAAAAAATCTCCATAGATAATCACATTGAAATTCTAGATCAAGCTCAAAAATGGAGTCTTCTTAGGAGTACAGGAACAGATTTGCAATTTACTTGCATTATGATGTTTCAGAAGGCCCAAATCACACATCATAACACCACTGCACAAGATAATCTGCCAATTATTATTATCTGCCATTATTATTATTATTATAATCTGCCAATTATTATTATTCGCCACACGAATTTACAGACCCGCTTTCTACCTAAATCAGTTATACTTCTGAAGGACAGAATAACACAAGCAACTTGATTTCTGTGAACACCTTACCTCAATTTGTAAGCTGTCATGTTCTACAAAGAAGTCTAGTCGAGCTGGTGCAACATCAAAAGTGATTCTCTCCCCTCTGTAGAAGGGTATCTGAAAGAAGACACGTTGTTTTAATGTCAGAAATGCTTTCTATTACCTCCATGTTCTTACCACCATCAGACACCTCTGTGAGGCACAAGGTTTCCAAGGGGCTGCAAACTTGCTAGAAAGATAACTCAGAGGGATAGAGACAAGAACAAAGATGATCTTTCAGAAATGAATAAAAAACAATTTGAAATTACAGAAAGGGATAGAATGGTAATCCTGCATTCAAAATACACAAAGGATGCACAAGCGTTCATGGATAACAGAACATAAGAGAATATATGATCACTACAGGGATTAAAGAAATAAGAAAAACTTGGATTTCACTTCTAGTCCGTGAAGACTGAGAATGCAAGACCACAATTCTAGGAAGGGTAGGGACACGGCCGCTTCCACACATCCCGCACCTCCGGGGCTCTGGTCCAGGAGCCACACCTCTACTTCAGCACAGTATCCATGTAACTCTAGCTCTGAAGCTCATGACCCTCCACAGTACCTCCTGTGGATATACACTTAGTGCCTATTCTTTACTCCATAGCTCTCCCACTCCAGCTGACTCAGGTCTCCCATTTCTGAAATATAATTCTCCTGAAAATATTTAAAATTTCTGTCTTGCAGTTTCATAATCTTCGCAGAGAACAGATGAAACACAATAAAATGGAGATAGGTGAATGCAAGTCTTTGGCTTATATCCTTTCATTTTCTGTTGCTCCAGGAAAACAAGATGCTCAGCTTGGGAATTTTGAATTCCTGCATGTCAGCAAAAAAAGTAAGCCTGGCAATCTAAACTTTATTCTAAAGTGTTTCAACTATTTCTGCTTTAACAGCTACAAAAGTAGACGTTAGCCAGTTTAGAGAACAAAAATTAATGACTCAATAGCAAACAAGCAATGGACTTTCTAGCCACCTACCACAGTGTATTTCCCACTGGGCAGAGAAAGGAAGGTGAAAGATCCATCTTCTTTTGATACAACATTGCACAAATAGGATAAAGACTCATCTCTTGATTGGAATCCATCCACTGGAGAAATATTACAGCCCATGACATCCTGTGTAAATACATGCATTATTACTTTCCACCTCCCTCAGTGAGAGAATAGAAAAAAATATTTGGGAAAAAAATCGTCAAATTATTATCATGAAAATGAAGGACAAAACTACAAATTATTTTAGTCGGTAATGCAGCTAACATTCACGCATAAGTGTGGCAGAGAAGGTGGGGAACCAACATTAGGGTAACAAGGGCATAAAACTGGGGAATTCAACATTTCCCAACATCCTAGAACAATATTAACTGACTGTGGTTCTGAGGACAGGGTTACTATTGCACAGCAGAGGTCTACTGTGCATATCAAATCTCAGTACGTCACCAAACACTCCACACTCATTTCATAACACATTTTTAAGGTAGCAATAGCAGCTGTTGAACTTTGAGAATTTTGTCTTCACATTGAAAGAGCAGAGAACAATTAAAAGCTCATGATGCAAATTACATCCATTCTATAAAGAAATTCAGGGATTATCTTGCAACATTTTTCATCATGCACCCGATTTAGGTTCATTTACAGTATCAGTATCTTAACCTATATCAGAATGAAGGCAAAAGATGAGATACAGGGTATTGTGAGTCCAGAAGCTATTTAGTTCTTTCTTATTTATGTCCACACAACTACTGAAAAAGCTCTGATGCCATTACCTCTTTAGTGACTGAAGAAGAAAAAAGAAGAAACATGACTCCTTTCATGGGTTCTCCATCACTCCTTACTGACCCAGAAACATTGTAGCCAGCAACAATCAGAGGGCTAGCAGCATAAGCATTAGAACTGGTCACCCGCACCACTGTATTTGACTGAAATACAGAAACAAACACATTTTCATCAAAAGTAGATGTACAGCACCAAAATAACAATCATAGACTACTACATTCAACAGAAATACAAGTCAGAGCAGCAGTATTCAAAGAGCAACCATGGGCTGTTCAAAAGAGAGGGAGACACTAAATCAAAAAATGTTTCTGTAAAACAGTATTTTTTAATGTAGAATTGGCCAGAGCTCCTCAGAAAGCAAGAGGTTCATAAAGCAAGGACTAAAGCACTGCTACTACGAACAAGCACCTGAAGAATGTACTAAATTAGAAGATCTACGGCAAAAGCTCACTTGCCAGGCCTTCCTGGCTGGCTTTGCACTCTCCAAGCTAGGCCTGCCTAATTTCTTGCCTTCGTAAATGAAATTTAGAAAAACCTCACTGAACCTGTCCACTTGCACTTGTGACAGGCAGTGAAGACAAGGACTAGCCACTTCTTCACTAAACAAGTAGCCAAGAACTCTCATAAGCTCTAACCTCTTTCAAGATCCAGGTTGGATGAGATGCAAAGATTTCATATTCACCAGGAAGCACTTTAAAGAATGCAAACCTGCACGACAAGAAAAGGGTTATGTTTCTTCAGAAATGGTCATAAAGATTTGTTTATAAAAAATCAATTCATATTGTCTGCACATGTTTGAAAAAAATAATTCAGAATGAACTACTGTAATCCCAGCTGCCTCAGCAGAACTGAAAGACTACTGTGCAAGTGAGCAGATAAAGAACGTGCACGCACACATACTCCCACACTCACTTTCCTCCAGGTTGGGTGGTAGTTGCTTGCATGTTTATGTCACTGCCAGCATTTCTCAGTACAACCTGGACTCCAGCAGGACCTAATTCCTGACCTTTGCTGAGAACCTGTCAGAACAAAGAGAAACCAGAGAATAAATGAACTGAATTAGCCTGCAGAGTCAAGGAACAGTGTTTCTATGAAGGTGGAATTAAAATGAGATGGAATAAATAAAAATGGAGTCTAACCTTTCCATTCACAGAAAATCCAGTAAACACAAAGTTAATATCTCCTCCCCTTGTACAGATGTCGTTAATGCCATCCACATGGATGTCTACACTGGTCGGCTCTAGAAGTGAAAAAACAGTGAAACAACTTGGTGGTTAGTGACCGAGGTATCACGGCACAGCTCTGCTTCAGATCCCAAGTTACAGCTTGGAAGTCTTGTCTCTACAGTTTACTACCATGCATCCAAATGTTGAAAATCTCTTTCTGCCTCTCCATTACAGCAACCTCTGTCAAAATCTCATGTTCCCTTAAAGAACTTCACGAATTAACCTCTCACACTGCCTACTTTACAGCTTGATTTTCCTCGCATTCATTTTCTCGCATTTTTAATTACTAAAACCTGACAGAAGGACTTTTTCTTTTCAAAAACACTTGTTTTTATCTGCCAGCTGCAAGCTAGACACAGTTGAAATCCCACAATGCACATACACTGTCCTATTACAAGGAAAAATATAATCACTTACCAAAACTCCACCCTAGGGGAGGCTCAATCTTGAGAATGAAATCCCCCTAAAAATAAAAACAATACCATCTTTCACCGATCTAAAAATCAATTTAACTAAAAGACTGGAGAAGAAAAAAACAAGACAGAGAATGCAAGCCCAAGAGTCAAGGGTCCCATTTTCCTCTCCTTCTAACTAGGATTACTCTGTTCAAAGCAGCAGCAATGTCTGTTGAAGCGGGCATGCTCTAAACCTGCCTTTAGGACGTTCATAGGGAGTCCTGCTCACCCACTCTGCAGAACGTGACATAGCAAATCCTCTCCGCTGAAAGCTCTGCACCGACAGCGCAGCAGGACACAGAGGGCTCCTCTAAGTCAGGGGGCACCACAGACTTTCCTAACCCCCTCCAAGCCCAAAGAACAAAACCCCTGGCATCAGGAGGAATCTTACATGCTAAAGGTTCAGAAGGGAAGGGCTTGCTTCTCTTCCATAAACTAACCAGCTCTTTATAGAGCAAAATACTTTGACCAGGAGGCCAGTTTCTATGTCTTTTTCCAGTTTAAATACCCGTGAAAACTTTGAGCCACTCTGAACCTCCTCTTTCATTATTTTCACATTTAAGGCATTTGTAACAGCTGCACTCCATTGCTCAGTTATTGTCATTTTGGTCCCATCAAAACACATCCCTACACAGCAAAACTACTCGCATTTCTATAGCCAGAGATCGGGGCTCTCTGTGCGGTGCTCAGGGCCCGGCCGAGCCGCTCGGCAGCCGTAAGTCACGTTGCTCCCGCAACTCCTCACCTTGTCGTACAGGGGGATCATGAAGTAGCCGTTGTTGGGCGCGCAGTCGGTCTGGTACTTGAGGGTGCCGTGCTTGGTGTACAGCTTGATCTGCCGGGGCAAAGAGAGACGCAAAGCTGCGGCTTTCCGCGGAGGCGCGGGCAGAGCGGCGGGAGCCGCTCCGCGGGCCGGGCTGGCGGCGGGGGAGCCCCGCTGCCGGCAGGAAGGCGCGGGGCAGGGCAGCGCCGCGCACCTCGATGAGGGAGTAGTTGATC
>JAWLRI010000988.1:378669-430291 GCA_034781795.1 Crypturellus tataupa | reverse complement strand
GGCTCTGCGGCTCCCGCGCGGGGCTCTGGGTGAGTGAGCGCCGGGACCCTCCTCCTGCCCGGGCAGCCGGCCCTGCTGTCAGCCCCCGGCCGGGCTCCGTGTCGGTGCTCGCGGGGCTGCCTGGGGTCCGGCCGAGCGGCTCCTCCGGCGCCCTGCCCAGACCGGGAGCCGCCAGGGGCAGCTCTGGTTGTGGAGCAAGGACCAAGACAGGGAAACAACCTGGCCCTGCACAGCGGACACTCGCTAGACTGGTTCAGTACAAAGTCTAGGTCTATACTTTCAGTAAGGCAGCAAGATGATAACTTCTGTCATTTGAGTACTTGCTTGGAGTCAGCCGTAACTATTTCTGCTATATGCCATAACCTAGAAAAAAATCCCTGCCGGATTTTTATCCAGCCCAGTTGCCTTTCTTCGCTAGGCAGAACTGAGCGGTGTAGGCCAGGATGTTCCCAGCTGGCTGCTTATCCACTGGCGTCAGGCAACTTCTGGAGCTACTAAGAAAAAGACCCATGTTTTCCAAAACACAGCATGCATGACGCTGCTTTGGAATCAGGGGGAGCCATAAACACATGAAAAAAACAGGTTGTTGATACTCGGATGCCAAGAGATCTTTTAGGAATATTCCTTTGGGAACACAAGCTCAAAGATTTGGGCCGTGTGCCTCGTGACTTCTTTTTTCTCTGGGCATTAAAGTTTCACATGCACCAAAAACTGTGAGTGTTAGCAAGTAAAGCAGAGCCTGATCATAGTAGTCAAAAAACTATTTGTTCTCACAAAGGTCCCTCAATCTTGGAGATTATTTAGTCCCCTAGATCTGCCAGGATGGAGTCTTTGCCATGTACAGAGTCTTTTTTTTTTTTTTTTTTGCCTATTCATCATCAGCTGTTGCACTGTTAGCAGTATTTAAACTACTTGTTAGGATCAGTCAAAAAGATAATAAGTGGACTATAAATACAGCTGAGGAAATGCAATTCATGCACAAGGACACTTCTTTCCTCTTAAGGAAGCTCCTTGCCTCCTGTCCAATCTGCTGTGACTATTCCTAACTGGCCATTACCTTTCTGGTTCTGTAATTATTTTATCTCATTCCACATTCCATTTTATTACATATATTTTTTCTTTTCTGACACATGATGTATTTTTATTAGTGTCTTTGACTTTCATTAATGTCTTTCCTCTGTCTTCCACTCCTACTCCCCCCAAACTGCTAACACTTAGCCCTCCCTCACCTATGACACTTTGCTGTTCTTTTAGCAGCTCCTCTATGGCCAAAACCTCTTTTTTTAATATTTAAATCTCTAAATAAAATGTCTCTAACATTCTAATAAATCTCAACATAGCACTAGCAACACATATGAGCTGGTGCAACTGTGCAGCCATTACTGTTTTGCTTCTGTATCAGGACTGGAACCAGACGTGGTATACAAACAGCCCCAGATTCACCTGGTGCTTCGAGAACACAGTCATTCCTTGGATCCCCTGTGCCTATCTTTGGATATGTTTTCCATTCTACTACTTGTATCTTCGACACAAAAACAAAGGCTATATTAGGATGTCCCACATCTTCAAAACTAAAATGGTAAGGGCATTAAGATCTGTTTTGATCCTAACATTATGGCAACTTTGATACAGATATTCTTTTTAATCATCACCTCTTTCCTGGCAATTCATCTCTGTGTTTGTTTCAACATTTACTCTCTGGACCGACCAGCCCTCACCAGCCCTCCCACTTCTTCAGTTTTAGAGCCTAGGCTGCCTGGAGGATCATCCCATCACCATTTCAGTCCATTACAACATGCGTTTTGTTGTCTCTGCCCCAGGTCCTTGGATTCATCCTTGTAATACTGTGCTTTTCTAATGTCTTCCTCATGCTGTGGAAAATAAACCAAGGAATCCCCTGGGCTCCAGCAAGCATTATTACCCCTGCAGTGCTGGGGATTACAATGGTAATTCTGTCTTTGTTTTGTCTGTATGCGGCCCAGCTCAGCCCTCCTGGGGTCAGTATTCCTTGTATTTGTTTCTCAGTATGTTTGAGCCAAACAAGCTGCTGGGGAATAGAAGGTGCTGTGAAGCCTTTACAGGCTGGAACTGCTCTTGATGAGTTTCTATTGTTTGAAGTGCAGTGATTTGGAGCTGGGGCAGGACCCTGGCTTTATGACTAGGCAGTTTACAGCCTGTGGGGAGAGTTCCTTGGGGAAACTGAGGCAGCAGGAGCGATCAGGAAGGGATTCCACAAGAGGACAAAACCCAGTTCCTCACAGCCACAGCATGTGATGCAGTGCGGTTGGTACCTTGATGAAATGGGTTTCCCGTTGGGCTAAGTACTCTTCCTCTTTTGTCACTGTGTCTTTATAGCTCTGATCCTCCCAACTTCTTGGCCTGCCTGTAGCTGTATTGCTTGTCCTTTCAATAGCTACGTTCTTGGATGCAAAACTGCACATGCCCATCAGCTTTAGCCTCTTAGCAGCTGTGGTTCAGCTCTGAGCACCTTGAAACGTTTGAGCAAAAATATATATTTTTTTTTCTTTGTGAATCAATAAATTTGATAATGATGTTTGGCTTTACCAGACACTTACTTGGACATATTTTTCACTTCTCAGATGCTTGCAATGTTCCTCACCCAGGTGGAAAGAATGGCGGGCACTCAGTCTTCAGGCATCTTGCTGATTTACTGGCTGCTCACGTTCCTGTCTGCAGTTGTGATGCTTAGCTCCAAAATCCAACACGCCCTAGAAAGAGTAAGTGAAATCATGTACATCTAACATGCAGGAGTATGAAGTCTCTAAACAATATGGCTCTTTTTGCCTCTTTGATCATGAAGTGGACAACTAGATTCCTCTCTTAAAAACTTGCTGAGGAATGGTTGCTGACTCTTGGTCATCTCCATCCATGTTATCCCTATCAATATAGATTTCTGACAGCTCAGCTGTCTTCCTGTGTGCATAAGAGCAAAATGAATGTAAATATTGTTACTAAAATGGCCTCGTCCCAGATTTTGTATCAGCATAAATATCTTGGTATATTATACTTAGTATTATTTGGGGAATTTTCCATTTAAAGCCTTCCATTTAAATAGCTCTAATTGATCACAATTTAAATAAATACAACTATAGAAAATATATTTTGTATGAGTTTATAGCTTTTAGGATATGAGATTATATCTTTCTCTACTATTTCATATTCTTTACCTCAGTCTCAACAGCATTCTGTTTCGCAGGGCTTCCTGGAAGACCCTTTCCACCACATTGCAAACTACCTGTACGTTAGCCTGGTGCTGGGAGAACTTGTGCTGTTCTGCTTAGTCGATCACCCTCCCTTCTTCTCAAAAGCTGCCGACAGCCCTGTAAGTATAGCAGCTTCTCAGAATGCACTGATATATTGTCCAAACAGAAATTTTAATTCCTGCAAATATGCAGGAATATGGTTATCTGGGAGATGTAAAAAGCATCATTCTGTATAAAGGACATCATTTTTAAAAAGTTTAACTGCTTGGTTTGGATTCAACCAATTTATTTGCAGAACACCTGCACTTGCCATTAATGTGATGGGTTCTTTGCCATCCTGGGAGTGCCATAGCCCAGTCTGTTTCCCTTTTTATTTTTTTTTTAACCTAACACTCCCCATCTCACTCCTCTTATCTCCTAGTTTTCCCACCAGTTTGCCACTTACTCATGAGCTTTTTCCTGTTTCTCTGATTTTTCCCACTCCTACGAGCCCTAGCAAAGCTGACTCCTGAGTTGGGAGGGCACCAAGCAAGCACAAAAGCATCAACTTTATCTTGGATGAGGGATGAGTAGGGCTGAGCTCTGTGCGTTGGAAAATAGATGTCTTTGGGTGTGAAGAGTGAAATCTTTTCTTCTTCATCTTAGGCATCGTTTGAAGTCTAATTCACCAAAACCTCCTGATCACACAGACTGTCCACAATAGTTCATCTGGTCTGGGACCATAAATGGGGGGATAAATGGGACCATAAATGTGGAAACAAAGGAGGTGACTGTATTTATCTGACACGTACCCACTTCCACATATAAATATCTTCCATGTTTTTCCTCCCATCAGAACCAGTGTCCAGAAGCCAACACCTCTTTTGTTTCCAAAATCACATACTGGTGGTTCTCTGGGTAAGAAATCACATAAGCCCTTTTTTTTTCCCCCAAAAAAATAGCTTAAATAACAAATTTAAAAGCTGACTTTGCAATTCTGGATAATTCTAACCCTGCTGCTACAGAGCCCTCCCAGTCCTTAGAGATCTCAGTAATCTACCCTGATCCCTGCACACCACCTACAGCCCCATCTGCCTGGCAGACCTTCCTGTAACAAGTGCTGGGCAGAGAGAACATGTCAGAGAGGGACCATGACCCGCCCAGGTGCTCTGCATTCAGCAGGAAGTGATTACATCTTTGGGGCCTGATTGCCAGCAAGGAGGAGGCCAAGTCTACATCTCACAAGTGACAGACTCAGTTAAATACCACTTTGTCTCCCACTGCCCACGCCCCAAGTCTCAGTACAATTTAAATCAGAATTAGGACTTACTTGCAAAGGATAGTTGTGTTGGCAGAAGATAGCATATGGGTTTGAAAAAAACTGCTGTTCCTGAATATTCATGTTTATTCTGGGAAAGCGTATTTCTAAATAAAGTTCTATGTAAGCAACTCTCTTGACCTATTATGGAGCACTAACTTAAAGACCATCTGTTTCAAATATGCTACATGCAAAAAAATCCTTCTCTGCTTAGGTTACAGCAGTCTGTGTGTTCTCCAGGCTTGTCAGGAAAGGCTATCAGCAATCCTTGGACATGGATGACCTGTGGTCAGTGAGGAAAGAAAACTCCTCAGAAGAAATTGTTGCCAATATTGAAAGAGAATGGAAAAAATATCGTAGCAGAACCAAGCAGTAAGTACTTGGTCTAGAGGGTATGTCACATGCTCAGGTGGGCAGTTTCTCTTCTAGATGATGCAGAAAAAATGAGGTGCCCAGGTGCTGACACCTTATCTCTGAACAGATGCTTTCCTCCCCTCCAATCCCCACAGAGGGCTATGCAGATTGCTTCAGCACAAATTAATGTTCTGAATTAATTCCCACTGAATTATTTGTCAATTGAACAAATAAAAGATAAGGATATATGAAAAATAATCTGACTAAATCTCTGCTATGAAAATTTGGGGGTCATTATTCCTTAGTGAGTCAGTGTTTGGTGAATTACCTTGTACAAAAGTAGATTTTAAGTATTGATATCTGCTGAAGAACATATTTTAGTTCTTGGAAGTTGGAGCTTTAAGTTCTTTGTGAGAGGGAACATTTTCTCCTGTGCATTTATACTATATATGACATAAGACCCAGTGTGAGATAATTAGCAATGAAAGTACAAGATCCTCAAGCTTTCTCCATTGCAGCTAGCCTTATTGTTTTTTTCTTTAGAAAAATGGAGTCCATGACATTTAAAAAGGTTCAGAAGAGTGAAACTGGCTTAGCAGAAGCTGAAGAGACCCAGGTCCTACTGCAGTCAGAGCAGAGTCAGAGTGGGCCCTTACTGAAAGCACTGTGGAGCATGTTTGGAAGCTATTTTCTTCTTGGCACCCTCAGCTTAGTTATCTGTGATGTCTTCTTGTTCTCCATTCCAAAGTTACTGAGGTATGTGCAAATTTAGAATGTATTTCCAAAAGGAAATACCACACTTGTAAGACTGCTGTGTGTGAACTCACACAGAGATGTGCATGAGTTGTGCAGAGCCTGACGCACAGAAACTTAAATTAGAAATTTTGTAATGCTGAGGAAAGGAGCTTGATTATCATTGGTACTAAAGCCACAGTCAGTTCAATGACAAAAAGCCATCACTGGCCACAGCTGGGCATATTTTTCTCATGGCTCTTTTCTGACAGTGGAAAGGACCCATTGCTCCAAGTCTTGACTTGACTTGAATAGACTTGATTAGAACAGGAGTGTCAGTTCTTGGATTGTTTGGCATAACACATCAATCACATAGGCTGTCAGCCACTTGCTGCACTCTTAAGGCCCTGGCTAATTAAAAAAAAAACACAGTTGTATATTCTATATATCTCAGAAATCTTCCTGCTTTGTGGACTGTGTCAGTACAGTATGCCATATGTTCAAGGCCAGAATAAATTAGTTCACTAAAAGGCTAAGTGAAGTTCTGAAATGTCCCTGGCTTCCTTAGATTATGGCTCCCAATTTGCATATTTCTGACAAATTCACACAATGAAGAGCCATCCTTAACACTGAAAATGAGGTCATCCCAGAGGGCAAGATGCAGAGATCTGAGATTGCTCCAAAACAGAGTCAATATGTGTTTAAAATCAGGATGTTGTAGACATAGGACACTTAGTAGTTTGTCCCACTCTTCTGCTCTTTTGCTGACAAAGCTCAGCCAGAGAGAATACAGAAGAATCGGGTATTTCTGCATTTCTGTGTGTCTGATACTTCATCAGTTCTACATGGGTTCATTGACACTGTGCTTCTGTCTTGCAGCCTTTTCCTGGAGTTCATTGAAGACCCAGAAGCCCCTAACTGGCACGGTTATTTCTATGCCTTCACTCTGTTCCTGTTAGCTTGTCTCCAGACTCTGTTTGAACAACACTATATGTACGTGTGTCTTGTTGTGGGGCTGAGACTAAAGACTGCAGTAACAGGGCTCGTGTACAGGAAGGTGAGCCTGCAGCTTTCCTTTCAGCTTCGCTTCTTTCTAAGCCCTACATTAATCATTATGACATTGTTGGCACCATTTGCTAACAATGTGAGGGAAGATGCTATTAGAGAACTACTTTTAGCATACAGTTCTGTGCTGTACTGAACAGCATGGGGGAAGTATTTTACTATTTGATTTTCAACTCTTACCTCTGAAGGAAAAAAAAAAAAGGAGGAAAAAATCATTTAAGCTTCCTTATGCTGTAGATAATGGTTGGGGCTTTCTGTTCATTATCAGAAAGGATAAAACCATCCTACAGTGAAGTCGCATATCCCAGCCAGTATTGTGTTATCAGTACCTAGGATTTGATATTTTTCCATCTTTTCCCTTATAAGGAAGTAGTTTGATTCTCGGATTAAAGTTGTTGTTTGACTATGTCTTTCCTTTCTTCTCCACCCTGTCTAGATCCTAGTCATGTCAAACGCATCAAGAAAAGCAGCAGCAGTGGGTGAAATTGTTAATCTGGTGTCTGTTGATATCCAAAAGCTAATGGATCTCATTATCTATTTTAATGGGACCTGGCTTGCTCCTATTCGGATTATCGTTTGTTTTGTCTTCTTGTGGCAGGTAAAATATGGCAAGAGCACCTATCAAATCCCTTTCTATTCTTGGCATTGAAATAGAGGAGTTTTCCAAATTCTGCTTAGAGCTTTATTGATCTGAACAGATAGAAATTATCATATTTTTCCTAACTGTAGCATAATGTATTATTACTGTAACACTTGTATTATTAGGAGATATACATTTTTAGTGTAGAATCCTTTTCTGATGCTTCAGTTCATCCCTTTACCTGTGTTTTCAGCAGTCGATCTCTTTTGCCATCTTCTGCCATCAGACCTCCTTTCGTCAGCTCTTTGTTCGAACAAAATGGAGTGGCCCATTACAGGCTGCAAGTTCAGTTCTAGGTCTTCAGCACAGCTACAAAACATAAAATGAGAACAGTTTGAAATGACAACTTGAGGGACTTCATTCTTAAGGTCTGATTAACAAGATAAATGAACTAGTTTGAAGGAAGGTTATATGATACTGAAAGAGTATGGGAAACATTACATTTCACAGGTATTGAGCTGAGCAAGGAGAGTAAATCCTAAATTTGAATAAATTCTGGTAGTTTAAAAACTGCCCCCCCCCCCCTTAGTTTCTTGACATTTTCTCAGCAGGATAGAACCCTATATCTCAGTCCCTGTTTGTTTTTTTTTGTTGTTGGTGGTGGTGGTTGCCTTGCAAAAGGAAGCATGAACACTACAGGGACAGTAACTTTCCAGAGGCCTTTGAGACCTTCCTTTGTTAACTGGGATCAACCATGCCTTGTACCTGGCAGGATCCTCCAAGCTTGTAAGGCAGATTGGCAGCCATGGCATAGGCTGCTGAAAGTTCATCACCCCTTTTTTACTGATGGGACAAACAGAATGTTGCTACATATAGCAGAGCTACATGAAATTCTTCAGTAGTAGCATACAGATTGCTTTGCATCTCGCTCTCCCTTATTTAGGAATAATTAATACTTTGCTTGCTAGTGTCATAGACCTTATGAGTAGTGAACATGTTTTCATCACGGTACGTACTGGCACGTGCCTCTACAAAACTGAAGCAATCTGCCAAGGGCTGCAACTAAACCAGGGGAAATGAGGTTGTTATATTGGCCCGCAGCCAGTCATTGTGAAACCTGGTATCCAAGAGCTGCCCAGGTGTACGTGACACAGTAAAATGCTGTCGTTTCAGCTCCCTCGCTGATACAAATTCAGGCAAGCTATTTATGCTGCCAGATTTGGGTGACTTACTTACAGCAGCCACAAGATGTCCTCCTCAATGCATCCAAGAAGAGGAGGGAAGAAATAAACAACTTTTGAATCTCGAGAATATTTCTGGATCTCTTTCAGCCCTAATCTTGTTCCTAAAAGGGAAGCAAATCAATTTGGCAGAGCTTGATGACAGGAGCTACTCTGCCTGGAGAGTTTGCAATCCCCAGTGATCAGGGAGCACAACTCCCAAGAAAGGCAAAGCGTAGACAAGCAGAAAGCTTTGGGTATGAGGGAGACATCACGCAGAAGATTCAAATGAGAAGAAAGGTGAGCCAGAAAGAGCACAAGATTTGTTTTTAGCAATTACCAATAGTTCTTTCATTTTCTCTTCTGGCAGCTTCTTGGGCCATCTGCCTTGACTTCAATTGCTGTGTTTCTTCTGCTTTTGCCACTGAATTTTGTGATCACAAAGAAAAGGAGTCAATTTCAGGTATATTTTGTTTCATAAAAATGAGAAATATTTACTAATATGAAACATGCTGAGATTCAAAAGCTAAGGGCTGATGTGCTTTCCCAGGAAAGGATCATGTGGAAACCAACACTACAAAATAGATCAAAACCCAGTGATTACAGTAGACAGATTGTAACAAGAAGTATTTACTGAAGTGGATCATGGATGCATAATGGTTTAATACTTATTAACCCGACCAATCTGTAAACTAAAGAGCATATACAACTCAACTACAGGGAAATTTGTGTAGAATTTCTAGACAAGATTAAAATGTTTTTCAGAATAATTGAACATTCACGCTATTAAACTATGTTCATAAACATTTATTACAGGAAGCCCAGATGAAATACAAAGATGAACGGGCCAAACTCACCAATGCCATTCTCAGTGACATTAAAGTCATCAAACTCTATGGCTGGGAGAACATCTTCATGGAAAAAGTGCTTGATATCCGGAAGAAAGAACTTCAGGTCCTGAAAAGATCTCAGATTCTCCTCTCAGCATCTCTAGCTTCCTTTCATTCATCAACTTTCCTGGTGAGTGGTTCACCTTTCTGCCTAAAATACACGCTGCTCTTATTTCTGCTTTTTCTGTGTCTCTGTCTGGACAGCTTTTGCTGTTGGACTACTAGATAATGTCTACCCAGAAGATCTGGTGATCTCACAGGAGGAGTTGAGCCCCAGCAGAATCTGCCATACAGACATTTACATTATCCTAACAATTCAGGGGACAGTCACCTGGTCTGGTGCTGTGTTTCAGATAGACCCACCCTGCTTTGTGTGAACCACCGGGAGATGAACAACTGCCTGTATCTGCATAAGTCACTTTTACACTTGCTGTTCCTGCAGCCCAATGAGAAATGAGTTGTGCCTATGACCTTGCCATGGTTGCAGCACCAAAACCTCCTTAAAGCAGAAGAAGTCTGGACTGTTAGTTTTATCACCAGCATAGAAGACCTTTGCCTCTGATATTTCCAGGACAGTGGTATCGTATATATGGCTGATAATCTGGATTCAACTAAAGGGGTTTCAGAGTCTTTAGAAAAGGGCCTGCCACCCCTGAAGCATTTTCTTACCTGTCTGAAGATTTTTTTTTCTTTGCTTTCTTGCAGATTTCATTTGTTATGTTTGCTGTCTACACTCTGGTGGATAATACACACATCCTGGATGCTCAGAAAGCTTTTGTATCTTTAACCTTGATCAACATTCTCAACACTGCACACTCCTTCCTGCCCTTCTCCATAAATGCTGCAGTTCAGGTTAATTATAGGCTACGTAATTGTTTTTTTTTTTTTCCCTTTCTTTTTACCTATTATCATTAAAAGGTAAAAACTAGGTATTTCTTATCACTCTCAGGCCAGCTTTTTTAATTGTTGTCATGAAATAGTGAAGGATTTCAGCATGGATTTGCTGCAAGGATTTGCTGCAAAGGTACTTTAAAGTACTGCTTTTCAGAAATATTCCATTATTAATAATGGATAATAATTAATAATTAATAGCCACTAATAGAGGCTCTGCAGTCTTTGGGAACCATATTCTGTCCTGTGGTGTGAGACTGAGGTCTATTCACTGGACAGCACCTAGTCAACAGTTTAGGCAGGTCTTCAAATTAGGTCTATATTTGGAATTCTAGCAATCTTTATAAATTCTATTGTCTCTTCTGTTTCCTTATTTCAGGCCAAAGTATCTTTAAACCGCTTAGCAGCTTTTCTGAATCTAGAAGAAGTGAATCCTGCTCATCCTGAGAGCAGGAACAGTTCTGACTGTGGTGAGCTTTTGTATTAGCATTAGTGCCTTGCAGGGGATACAGTTTTCATTGCTCAGCTTCCACTCTTAGCATGCTTACCTAGTCAAGAGCAAAAACATCTGTAACCATCATTTTCTCTCTCTGACCTGTTCATTTCTAACCTTCAATACCCTGATAATTAACCTCTTCTTCTAGGACATAAGGTTCATGTTATTTATATATATACACGTTGAAATGCAAAGTCACATAAATAGGCATATTTCTATACCTGCCTTTGAAAATATATTAATTCTACTACTTCTCATCTTATATTTTAGAGCAGGCAAGCATCACCATAAGGAATGGGACTTTCAGCTGGAACAAGGAAACTTCTCCGTGTCTTAGAAGGTACAGATTTACCCTTAATCATCTCACTTCTGAAGATCGGCTAGGATGCAAATATTATATATTACATCAAAAGACGCTTTTCTCAATAGAATTGCATGAAATTAGGGAGAGGAGGGCAGATAGTGGTTTTTGTTGTAACAAGATAACAGCAAGAATTGTGTTTCTTTTCAGAAAGCACATCTGAAAGCTGGTAAGAGATTAAGTGGGTAGAGGGTTTTTTTTTTTCTTTTTTGTAGGATAGATCTAACTGTGCATCAAGGCTCCTTGCTTGCTGTAGTTGGCCAAGTGGGTGCTGGAAAGTCCTCCTTGCTGTCAGCATTACTTGGTGAGATGGAAAATACAGATGGCTACGTGACCATTAAGGTAAATCTTCCCCTGAGCATCTACTTGTGATTAGACCGTCTTCAGGAACAATAAAGTATTACCCAAGGCATTAACTCCCTGAAAAAAAAAAAAAACTGTTTAGTTTACTACTGAACTTTGACAAAGACTATGATGTAGCATAGCAGCCTGTATTTATTCATCTGAAAGAGCTTAAGAGCTCTTGGATGAGCCTCGCCCTTGGGAATAAGAACTGGAACAGGACTTTGGAGGTCCAGTCCAGTCCCGCTCTGACAGTGAGCCAAAATGATGCCCTGGCAGGACACTTCACCTGCTGGTACCTCATCCTCTTCTTCTGTAGGGCAGAAGCAAAGCACCCTGAGAGCTGTCAATGGTGAAAGCCATTCCTCAGTCTCAGTTATGACACCAAACATCTATAAAGTAATTGAGAGGTCTTTTCTTCATAGACACATTCCCACAGTATGTAAAATTTTTCCACCTTCAAGTTCAGCATATGAAAAGGATATTAGTAACTTTCTTCTGGTTCTGTTTTTACAGGGCACAGTTGCTTATGTCCCTCAGCAAGCTTGGATACAAAATGCTTCAGTGGAAGATAATATTGTCTTTGGGAAAGAGATGGATAAAATATGGTTCAATAGAGTGATTGATGCTTGTGCACTTCAAGCTGATTTGGAAAGCTTCCCTGCAGGGCAGAAGAGTGAAATCGGAGAGAAGGTGCTGGTCCAGTTTTTTATTTTTGCCAACTTTTCCGTAAGGTGCTACAACTTATGGTGGACTGCTTGAAACACCTGGTGGAGGGACTAACTTTGTAGGAGGGAGGTTCTCAAGAATTTGTGAAAAAATCAGAGTTTGAAGCCCACCATCTGACACTTCAAGTAGCCAGAGATAGGAGAGATGGTTAAGGTCAAATAAACATTTCCAGATCATTCTTGGGTCTTGCACAGGTCAGGGGACTTGCAAGTGCAGTCACTACTGTCTCTTTGGAGAGAATGACATTCTACATGATTTAAAACATAAGGAAGCCATAAAGCTCAGTGTAAACGGCCTTGGAATAAACAGCATCATTGTATTTTTACAGGGGATTAATATATCTGGAGGGCAGAAACAAAGAATGAACCTCGCTCGTGCAGTGTACCAGAAGGCTTCCATTTACCTCCTGGATGACCCACTCTCAGCTGTTGATGCTCATGTTAGACAGCATATTTTTGAACATGTTCTTGGACCCAATGGCCTACTGAAGGACAAGGTATGTCATAAAATTCTAAATGATAAAAAATAGTAAAAATATATCTAATCATCAGGTTCCCTCAACTGCCTCTCATGACTTAGTTACTCATTATATCAAAGGCTCCCAAGTTGGTTTTTCTTTGCTAGTGTAGCTCCATTCAGAAAGTTAAAGCACAAGTTGCACTCTGAAATATTGACAAGGGTGGCACTAAATGTGACACAATCTGTGATTAACATAAATCTAGTTAAGAGTTTCAGTCCAGGTGGAGTCAACTCCCAGAAATTCTGGCTCACACCAATCATACACCTTGCTTCAGAAGATGCCTGACTGCAACAGCGCAGGTGAGCAGTGCAGAGCCAAGCAATAGTAACTGGTCTCTCTTGAATCAAGTAGACCCGTGTGCTGGTGACTCACACAATCAACATTTTGCCCCAAGTGGACAAAATTATTGTGCTGGTGGATGGATCCATTTCAGAAGTCGGTTCTTACCAAGAACTTTTACAGAGAAACGGAGCTTTTGCAGAATTTCTTCATTCACACATTACTACAGAAGAGAAAGCAGACACTGGTTTACCAGGTAATCCAAATGAATTGGAAATATTTTTCCAGTCTGATCAGTCATTTGTTTCATTCTTAATGTTATACTTAACATTAAAGAACTGGAGGTCTGTTGCTCTTGAATTAGGAAGCAGGAAAATAGAAAAAATGGAAAAGCCAGTCTTAAGATTATTAAGGACATTTAGAGGACATTAGGACATTAAGATTATTAAGGACATTTAAAGCAGAGATTCCATCACCGTAAGCTATCATTTTGTGTGTGGGGGGAAAAAAAAGACTGTCAAAGTAGCTGACTCATTACTCTAAAACTAGTTCTTCTATAAACTGTCCCATCTTAATAGACAACAATCATGCTATTAACATAATCACCTACTATACGTGCCATTTTGAAAGCCTCACAGAGATTATTTCTAACTTTAGAAACAATAACTTGCAATGAATCTTTCCTCCATGTTACCAATATCTCATGGTTATATAGGACAAAATCGCAATTTAAAGTGTTTAGAGAGAAAAAGTGTACTTATTTCCCAGCTGTAGGAGACACCAAAGGCATCGTCACTTCTGGGAATGATCCATCGTGGGAGAAGCTCTGCAGGTAAGCTTGAAGCTGTCTCAGGCACCAAAAGACTTCCTCCAAAAGCCCGTACAAGACTCTGTGAAAACTATGATACATGTTTGGGAACAGTCTGTGAATAAGCAAACAAGCAAAACACAAGACTGGACAGAGAACTGCTCTTGATTATGGAGACCAAAATGCATTTTCTGTGTATTCATAAGGAGCTGTAAGAACTCATCTAAGAACTCAGGTACAAGGCATGGCGCTGTATTTGCTTGCTTTCTAGTTCCTAGCGGGGCTGCAAGGTCTGACTCATTTCATATCAGTCACAGCTTGTGAATGCTCAGCTTGATCTTCCATCTGCTAATAGCTACACATGACAGACCCCAATGTACATGAACAATGTTCTGGATCACTGTGTCGGATACCAATAACCAGAGCCCTAAAACAGACATGGATGTATAAGTAGATGTGTAAGGTTATTCAACTCCTCCTGTCCCCACACCGATTTTATCTCTGGAAATGCCACATTCCCAATAAAAAAAGTATCCTCAAGTGCTCTTAGGATGAAGGAAAAGGCATTTCAGCTTTACCCTCCATCATCAAAGACACATGTGGTGGTGGGATTCCCTCTATTTAAAAAGGCTTTAACATCCTCATTGCCTTGGCTAAAAGTTATAAGGAATTTTGTTTGTTTTACAAGTGACAGTTCAGTCAAGTCTTCTGCTATGGAAAGAGAGACTATTCCTACAAGTCAGGACTGCACCACTGCTGTAGCTGTCAAAGGAAGATTAACCAAGGGAGAGGATGCTCCGCATGGCAGGGTGAGTGCAGCCCTCCCCTGTAACAGCAGGCACTTGTCTCATAGGCTTTTTACTGACCCACTCATGATACAGGGGTCAATTCTCTGCCGGTCGCAAACCAGTGAAACTTCAGGGAAGTCAGTTTGCCCTACAACTGAGACAAAATCATTTCATCATTATTTCACATAGCAAACATGATTCATGCAAATAGTTAATCCCATCACATCCCAGTCTAAGCGGTAGTTACAGAGCAAGAATAAGGCACGTACATCATAGAGAGCACATTCTGGAAGTGAGGGGGAAAAGAATAGGATTACTTGAGAAAAGAGATAATGATTCAAGAGTTGAGCTGAAGAGGGAAGGTGCACTGAGGTCAGGATGATATAGGAGCCTAAGTACAGAATAGATAGTAGGTTGGGAAAGGAGAGGCACATCAGTGGGAAAGGGCATATCAATGTTCTTGTCTCATCCAAGGGAACACCTAAAAAGGCAAGGAGTACATTATGGAAAACAAAGAAACATAGGCAAGATTACAGATAAAGAGGAGTAACATGGATGAGTTGCGGATACATCATAACAGTGATAAAACATGAGGAGGACAAGAAGAGCTAAGATTACACACTGCAAGAGCTGCAAGAGATGAGAATAGAAAGTCTGACACTCCAGAGAGAAAGGGGGTCAATCTTCCCCTAGAAAAAGCTGTTATTGGCAGGCTCGGATCCTCTTGCTTCTACCGGTCGGCAGGTACTCACACAGGCAGTCAGTGGGATACATGCAAGTTGCCATTCACACTGACAACACATGTAAACGACTGTCCAGCTTAAGGAAAAACTCACATTCATTCCAGCTGTAACACAAGTCTAATGGATCCAACATTCAGCTGTAAATTATGATCATGGGTTAAATACATAGAATCATAGAATGCTTAAGGTTGGAAGGGACCTCTAGAGGTTGTCTAATCCAACCTCCCTGCACACGCAGGGTCACCTAGAGCTCGTGGCACAGGACTGCGTCCAAGGGGTTTTTGAAGATCCCCAGAGAAGGAGACTCCGCAATCTCTCTTGGCAACCTGTTCCAGTGCTCTGTCACCCTCAGTGTCAAGAAGTTTTTCCTTAAGTCCCATCTTCATTATTCACCCAGCAGGAAAATGGGAAAAGAATTAATACTGTTGCTATGTCCACAATAGAATAGATATATCATAATAAATCATCCCTTGTTTCAGAGCTGCTGTTCCTTGCTAAAAAGCTTCACCCTTCCCACCCCTCTTTCAATCTCTTTTATTCCCCTCATTGTTTCACTCCAGGTTAATATTTCAAATTATGTGGCATACCTGAGGGCGACAGGCTCCTTGCTGTGTTTGTACATCATTCTGCTGTTCACCTGTCAGCAGAGTGTGTCATTTTCTCGTGGGTATTGGCTCAGCATGTGGACAGATGACCCTGCTCACAACGGGACACAGCAGCACACAGAGCTCCGGGTTGGAGTTTTTGGTGCACTGGGAGTCATTCAAGGTTTGTTGAACTTCTCACCAAATTCTTCTGGGTTTGCATCTCCCTTTATCATATCCAGGATGTTTTCTTAGAATATAAACAAGTGTTTGCCCACAGGCTCTTAGCCTCATGGTCTCTTGGCACTGACCCTAAGGATTTGGCATGGGACATAAAACTACAGGCTCTGACGCACAGAGAGGACTTCTAAGAGATCTGAACAATATTTCTAGTGCTACTGCCTGAAACTGCACTTTGTGCTATGCTGTGCATTTTAGTAGACCATGATGATGAGGGTCATCTTCTGCCTGCTGGAGCTGTATGGACTGCTAAGTCTAGAAAAATCCACCACTGGAAGAACAACTTAACATATTTTTCCATTCTGCCCCCTTGTATCTACCGCTTGTACTAATCTCTCTCCGTTATCACATCGCATTCCTCCAATATAAATATCTCCAAGTTGAATTTGTTCAAACACCTTAATAATTATTTTTAAAATTACAGCCCTCTGCAGATTTGTCTGCATTGCAGCCGTCCTTGTGGGAGGCGTGGCCGCATCACACAAGCTCTTTCTGCAGCTGCTGAGGAGCGTCACTCGATCCCCCATGATCTTCTTTGAACAGACTCCCCTTGGGAACCTGCTGAACCGCTTCTCCAAAGAAATTGATGCTATTGATTCTGTCATCCCGGACAAACTGAAGTCCTTGCTTGGATTCTTGTTCAGCTTGCTGGAGATCTATCTTGTGATTATTGTGGCTACACCAATGGCAACAATGGCCATAGTGCCCTTGACAGTGCTGTATGCTGTATTCCAGGTAGGAGTTCATAGAGATGGACAGAAGAGGCTGAAGCAGCAGGGCCTGTCCCTGTGGAAACTTCTTTGCATTTCTTAGGAGCCAAGGCACACGACTAATTTCATTACCTCTCATATAAAATACACCTGTTTTGTTCACTGAGCTGCTTGTGAACGAAAACAAACATTAATGATTCTTCCTATGTCACCTCAACCCTTCAAAGCATCCCAGAGACCTCAGAGAGGCTTGTGTTCTTCTGATGTCCAAATCAGATCTCACCTAGAGCTATGTTTCTTGTTCCCATGAACGTAAACAAAATCATGTCAAGACCAAAGGCTTTTTCCCCCCCTTTCCCCTAGCATTGTTATGCTGTTTATTACTAAACATGCATGCCAAGCAGCTCTCCCATGGGGCTCTGGAACCCCACATATCTGGCCAGTAAGGCTGAATATAAGGAAAGGGCAAATAAAGCGTGAAAATGCTTGTCCATTCCCATGCAGAATAGGGTCAGTGCAAGTTCAGAGACTTTGAAATTTGCACGAGCCTGTGCTATGGGTAACCAGCCATAGCACATATGGGCAGAAACACTGCAATCACCTTTTAAGAGCATATCCTATCCACAATTTAGGCTTTGCAACATTAGTGTAATGGGTAGTGTTGCACTTGTCGATCCCTATTGAAATTTTCTGTGGAGCATAAATGCACTCGTCACTTCCTTTTATTTCTCTTTGTACCAGCACTTCTATGTTGTCACCTCCTGCCAGCTGAGACGCCTGGAGGCTGCCAGCCGATCACCCATCTATTCCCACATTTCAGAAACTTTTCAAGGAAGCAGCGTGATCCGTGCTTACAATCACCAGGAAAGATTTATTTTAAAAAGCAATTTCCAAGTGGATGAGAATCAAAGAGCGTGTTTCCCTGGAGCAGTTGCTGACAGGTACAAATCTACAGTGTAAAGCATGGTTTAATCTCATGGCCCTAGTGAGTAGAAATTTTCTGCTAGAGGTGTACTGCATCTTGGGCACAAGACCAATCTGGTACCTGCCTGGTGAGGCCCATCACTGTGGGACAGAAGGCATGAGGGCTGCAGCAAACCCATCAGACAGGGGCACAACCACCTGTCTGTCTGTGGACACTTAAGGTGGACCAAAAAGAGCAAGAGATGTTAGACCAGTTCATCCAAGCCCCAGCTTGCTGGCTGCCCCCAGCTACCACCCTGCAAATCCTAATGGGGACGAGAAGTCAGCATGTTTGGACAGATGGAGCCCCCTAGACACACGGAATGGCTGGGTAAGCAGCCATGGGGTGGTAACGGCTTTGCTGAGCACCCTAAACCCCTGCAGCTCTCCAGGTATTTTACAAAGTACTGTCAGATGGTGCGGGGAGGAAAGAAGAGGGCATCAGTGACTGATCTGTACTATTCTCCTCTTGCAGGTGGCTGGCTACAAACCTGGAGTTTCTAGGCAATGGCATCGTGCTGTTTGCAGCACTATTTGCAGCAATTGGCAGAACACATCTTAGTCCAGGAGCTGCTGGTTTTTCTATTTCATATGCTCTTCAGGTAACTCAAATTTAACTAACACTATGCTGCTTTGTGTCAAAAAACTGTAAAGTTACAACTGTAGCCATATAGACTTTTTGAAGGTTTTCTACTTTGCAGGACTGAAATCACCTTCTAAGGGTGCATGGACTTGCCTTTATTCTTGATAGAATACACTTAATAGTATTAAAAGGAGCAGAAGACCAATGCGATAAGGCATAACTACTCTTCTAGGTTTAAAAACTTAATCTACTAATCTAAACTACTGTCATTGTTGAAATGCAGAGCCTCCTGCAAATATGGCCCAGTAGAACCCACACTAGAGTTTATATAGTGAGCTCTGAATAACTGAGGCATGTCTCAAGGTCTGACTTATGTACTTACAAACCAACTCTGCAGTGATCTAAGAAATAGTCACATTATCTTTAAGTGCCTGAGTCAGGTGGTATCTTCTTATTCTCTATAAAATTGCTTAGGAAAAGTTGGCTTTTTACCATACAGCTTAAGAAAATTCCCCAAGGGCCTGTGATTATTTCTTAGCCTTTTAAAAAAAAAAAGATTTCTCAAGAAATTAGCTGATGTTTATAAACAAATAGCATGACAGAGTACCAGCTACCTTTTGAGCACAAGTCAACAGTCCTTTTCTCTCTCCTGATGCCTCTGTTTCCTTCTGCTAGATAACTGGTGTTTTGAACTGGATGGTGCGCTCCTGGACAGAAATAGAAAACAACATTGTTTCTGTGGAGAGAGTCAGGGAATACTTGAGGACTCCTAAAGAGGTAGCTAACCAGCTATTGGTCTTACCAAGGGAGATGAACATCTCTACAAACCAAATGAGCAACTTGGCTGTTCCATCTAGACAACCCCCCTAGCTTTTCTCTTTCTGAAGGGCCACTTTTGCTTCCTTTAAAGAACTGCAGCATTTGTTTTTTATCCAGTTAACTAGGCTTGTTTTATAACCTCCGATCATCGTATTTACTTAAGCCAGTTAAGAATTAGATTGTCATTAAAATAATTTCACTTGGTAACACCCATGGAATGAGCTATGTTTTCTACCCATATTTGGAATATGTATTTATTACGCCAGTTCAGATACAACTTGGTGATAACTGATGGCTGCTAGATAGCCTTTTAGCCACTAAGAATCTCTAGTGCAGTCATTTTTATGCTCCGTAATCATTAAAATTATTTTTTCTCCATATACTGACCTGAAATCCTACGAACACAGACGTTCACAGTACTGTTTGCAGGAGCATATAAATCTTTTTTATTTAAACTCTTACAATGTCAGGACTTGGACACGTGAACAAATGCTTATCCTCATTTTCAATTAGGATGATCTAACCTTTAAACGAAGTAACAAAGTCAAAATGTGCATTACCAAAGTTAGACTTTTTCTTATTTTGGAAACAGTAAAGAAATTTGGAGAAATTTTGCAAAGATATCTTCTCAAGTCTCCCATTTCAGTTCATGCCCTTGTTTTGGTTAACTTAGTCAGATTTATACACTGTTTATTTTCATCTATCTAGGCACCCTGGACTCTGAATGGCAAATCTCAAGATCAGGCTTGGCTCACTGAAGGAAGAATTGAATTCAGAAACTATAGCTTGCGATACAGGCCAGATTTGGACCTGGCACTGAAGCACGTCAGTCTGACAATCAACGGGCAGGAGAAGGTAAGTGAAGCCGCGAGTGGGAACAGTGCTTTGCAGTGATCAGATCTGGTCAAGGGCTCTCCCTGCCGTACACCAAGGTAATAATTTATCTGTGTGAAGGCCATGGAAATGTACGAGCCCTTTTCTATCCCCCACCTGCACATCTATCCTGTACGCGTTTCATTTTTTAAATCTAGTGCCACATGAAGGCTACATTCTAACTGGCAAGTATTCTAGATACTTTTCTCGGAATTTTTCATGATTTCTTCATATACAACATTTAAACTCCGAGTGACTCCCTTTAAGAATATATCCTAGACAACATAAGTCTTGAACAGCCCTCAAGCTTTGAACCACGTCATGCTCTCTCCAAAGTTCATACATCAGCTAAGAGCTATATAACAGGTCTGTACAACAGTGCAAAAGGATCAAAATCAGTAACAAACACTTCCCATTGCACTCGCAGATCGGCATAACTGGGAGAACAGGAGCTGGGAAATCTACTCTTGCTGTTGGACTGCTGCGGTTAGTGGAAGCTGCACAAGGAGAGATTCTAATTGACGGAGTAGACATTGCCCACATAGGTCTCCATGACCTTAGAACCAAGATAACTGTGATTCCCCAGGTATGAAATTAATTTCCAGAATGTTTGAGCAGTGCTGCAAATCTTAACACATAGGAAAGCATTAGAAAGTCACTATGAGATGAAGGAAATCAGAAATTTCAAATCTGTGAATAACTTCTATGCTGAGCTGGTCTCCCATTCATGGTAACACTAGCCACCAATTTCACCCACGAGAGCCAGAGAGCTCATTTCTGCAATTCATTTCAAGAGTTACTTGTGCTTTCTGTATTTAGGATCCAGTTTTGTTTTCTGGCTCTCTAAGAACAAACCTTGACCCTCTGAACCAATACACTGATGAAGACATCTGGACGGCTTTGGAACTGACTCAGCTTAAGATCTTCATTGCAAATTTGCCAGACCAGTTGGAATATAAGTGCACTGACCAAGGGGAAAACCTAAGGTACCTTATTTGCAGAAAGCGAAAGGCAGGGCAGTGCCAGCTCCTGGGCTAGCAGGGTGTGCAAGTAGCAGGACAAGGAATCTAGTTTATCAAAAACACAGGAATAGCACCCAGGCAGCATACTTAGCAGCATAAAACACATCAGAAGACATTGACTGGAAAAAACCTTTCTGACTGAACCACCATTGTGTTAACTTGTGTTGGTGCAATGATTCACTCACTGTCCCACCGTAATATTCATCCTCCATTTTCTTAAGTTGTTTCACACTTTTATCTGAGGCCACCCAGTCTCAATCACCCTTTCAGGCAGAGAGAACTAGAACATTGTTTCATACTGCTCTCCAACCAGTTATGAGTTCATTTGTCACTCCTGATTTGCCACCCCCACTTCTCATTTGCAGCACTGGTCAGAAGCAGCTGGTTTGTCTAGCTAGAGCACTTCTCCAGAAAGCCAAAATCCTGGTTCTAGATGAGGCTACATCAGCTGTAGATGTAGAAACTGATCTTCAGATTCAGTCCACCCTGAGGACGCAGTTCAAAGAGAGCACCGTGTTAACGATAGCTCACCGTGTAAACACCATCATGGACTGCGACAGGTAAACACCATTTCATACAGTTTCTCCAGGAGGAAGAGAGAGAACTAGACAAACTAACAGTAATTCCACTTCCATCCTTTTTTTGTTGAACCTGCAAAGCTTTGCTTTATGTCCTAGGAGCTATCCTACAGCACCTAGGCCCCAAGAGGCTAATCAGAGATTATATATGCCCATTTGACACACTTCATGCAGTATCACTCCCCTTTTTGAAAGTGAAACCCTGGCTACAGCTCCCTGCATCTTAAAATCACAAAGCTAAAACATATTCACAAAGTTTGCTCTAGTCACAGTTGCCAAGAGCCCCTCTTCCCACAGACGCAGTACTTCAACAGTCACTCATTTCAATCCCAGAGCTGTTTCCTAGCTGAAAAGCTGCCAGAAGCTCGTTTGAATGATAAGCTAATATTAAGATTTATTTTAAAAATAAGTAGAAATAACTCAGAGTTTATTAGAGTAGTTAGTGCATCTCCAGGCTTACATGTCTATTTTAATATTCACAGGATTTTAGTCTTGGAAAATGGTTGTATTGCTGAATTTGATACTCCAGAAAAATTAATAGCTCAAAAAGGAGCATTCTACAGACTGGTGGAAGAATCAGGCCTTGTCTGACTCACCTGTGGATCCCACCATAATGCAGTACCTGTTAACCAGGAATAATTGATCTCTTAATTGTTACCTTTGTTTCATTCGAAAATGCCCAATACTCAACCAAATTGTGCTTGAGCCATAGCTGCACTGGGGAGATGTACAGAGATCACTTGGGATACGCAGAGTTCCTGAGGAAACCTCAGAATTCCATGCTCATTATCTTGTGCCAGGAAACACAAGCACATATGGACCGTGTTTGTTGCCTATGGGCTGCCTGTCACAGCGGCAGGGAACCCTCTTCCTTCAGTCAGCTCACATGGGGCCTGTGCAAACTGTGCTGCTTGGAGGGCTGACAAAGTGCCTGGAGGAGGAGCGCCAGCGCACACCCTGCCTTCCTGGCGCAGGAGAGGATACGTGGGACCCTGCTGCCCTTGCAGCAGGGAAAGCCGGGCAGTCACCACGGTCACGGCCAAGCTGGTCTGAACTCTGTCACCCAACGCTTCCAAAGGGATTTTGTCGCAAGGAGTTTACCTGGTGGAAAGCACCTTCCCGTGATCCAGGATATCGCCTGCAGCACAACAGCCCAGCAGATGGGGAAGCAGAGGGAACTGGTCTGCTTCATTCCCAGCTTTCTGCTTGGCCTGCTGTGTACCGTCAGGCAAAGTTCTGACCTCATGACGTTCACTTTCCCTCCCAGCTTTTCCCTTGTCAGCAGCGAATGCAAGTTCACCTTGTTTGCCTGGCACAGCAGAGCCCTGGCTCGGTGCAGGTAACAAACCAGAGCAGCTCCAGAAAGCAAAAACCTCTGCATGGTGCTAGACATCGGCTGTCAGCACTGCTCCCATCTTATCTTGGGGACGCGAGAATATGGAACAAATCAACTGTGAGAGACATTCATCGTGACTTTTGTTATAGCACTTCATTTTCTGGGAGGCTGAAATTAAAGCAGAATAAAATATTAAAATAGAGCTCTCCTGTAAGTTGACTTATAATAGCAAAAGGAGTGATTGTGGAGGAGATGGGTAACTCAAGTCAGCAACATCAACCCAGACCAGCCAAACCAGCAGCAGCTTCACCCACATTAAGAGCAGTTCACTGTTTCTGCTGGAAAAGTGCCCAAGATCTTCAAGTCCATTGCCTGCTGCCCTACTTGCGCCAATACTATATGAAAAAGTTTGTAGGAAAAAAAGAAAAAAACTCTTTTTTTTGTGGTTAAGCAAAATATCTTAATGAAGGGGGAGAGAGGAGAAAAAAATAAAAATCAAAGAACAAATTAAATATGAGCACCATAAACCATTATTATTGAATCTCAGAATAATGTTTTAAACTGCATTTATAAATAACAGAATGTATTTTATTATTATTTATTTAACCGAGGTAAAGACCAAGAGACCTTCCTGTGTTGCTGGGTAACTCTGAAACACATATTTTTTAGCATATAATCTCTGCTATAAACATCTTTTAGAGGTTCACTTTCTGTTCCTAAGTTGGTAATGAAGAGAGAAGGCAACAGAAGGAGAAAAACACACATAGTTTCCCACTTGTAATCTTTGAAAGGGCACACTGCTGCTGCTGTTGGTTTGCACAACGTAACAGTGGGCAAAAATACCCTGAGCATTCAAGCATCAAGCTGTGCTGAAAGGGCAACAGAAGAGGGACTTCCAAGGTTTCATCTGACACAAACTCTGCTGGAGGAGTGGAGTTCCTGACTTCATGTCCAAGTGGTTATGTAAGTGAAATCAGGAATTCGTCTCCCACACAGAAGGTAAATATGGTCTGCTCAAAACTCTGCATTAACAACCTGCTTCACAAATTGCTCTGAAGAAATAAGAAATATTAGGAATTAAAAGTCTTTTAATATCTCCAATAATCTGAATGCATAAATCTGATCAAGGATCCTGAATAATATTAATATTTTAATTATTGTGAAGCCTTAAGTGCAGCACACACATCAGCTTCTATTTGTTCAGTGTTTGCTACCAGCTGAAATTCCAGATAAAAGCTTTCTATCTAAACCCAGTTTTCTGACATCTCAGTGGCTTTCTAAGTCCATTTGTGCCTTTTAAGCAAAAGAAATGCTTCACTGGAGATCAGGGCAGCTCCAGCAAGGACTCCAGCAAGAGAAATCGAGACCTCCGAGCTGCCAAGCTCTCCTGGAGACGGGGTCAGAGGCAGTGGCTGCCGGACAGGTGGGCCCTGGCTGGGGAGCATCACCCAACCCTGCCCTGGACCTTTCCCTTCCACCCCACACACTCAGCAAAGCGCAAACGTCACCAGAGCACCCTGAGGAACAGCCCACGCAGACTAACAGAGCTGATCAGCCCTGCATTATTTCATCCCCACAAAATCACCCAGCACTAAGAAGCCCTGACTCTCTTCAAAGGACTTCAAAGCAATGACCTGAAATGAGGTCAAGAGTTTAGTCTGAGCTATAAAACATTCGCTGCTCCAGTTCTCAGTTTTAACTGCATAGGTAGGTGTGAACATGTACAGAAGCTGTTTATCATAGGGGCGGTGGGGGGTCTTTGGGGTGCGTAAGGAAGAAGCAGAGAACGATGTGAGGTTCTACAGTGCCATCAGCCTCCCCTCCCAGGGCTCTCCTAGAGCAGCTGGAAGGAGAGAGAACATAAAGTCATCCTGATTCTTCAAACATAGCTGCAATTTAACAGCCAAGAGGAGATCATCTGTCCCAGTCAGGAAAGGTCTCCTGCCGGCACTCGCCTCTGCTCCCCAAGGTCTTCTCCATTTTAATGCAGATGAGTAAAATGCCACCTCACTAATCTGAAACTCATTGCTGTGCTCTGCACTCCATTCCTTACTAAGCATTTGCTCCAGCCCTACCACCAGAGTTTTGCATCTCAGGTAAGCTGTGGGGGACCATGACAAAAACAAAACAACAAATAACAAAAACAAGAAAACCTGCACCCCCCCCACACACATATCCACAAAACCAACCACCGCTCCCATAGCTCCCACACCACCCCTTTTCCCATCTGATTTTCCTGGACTAACTTAACACAGGACTCAAATGGCAAGATAAAGCAGGAGATGTGATCAACCTCTCCTATAGCACACGGGTATTTGCTGGCTCCTTGGCAGTCTGGCTAGTCTCAATAATTCTTCTGCAGTGACTCCTCCATTAATTTGTGTTTTCAAGGCAAAAACCTGGACTGCAGAAGCTATGACTTTTTCAAATAAAACAAAAGATGACAGGTCATGTTATCATTCAAACCATTTTTCTTTTACTGCAAGTTCTTTGCAAATATTTGTATTTCCAATATAGTCATTACAAAAAATACCAAAGAAAATTTCAGTCTATTCAATTTCAGAGAGTTATAACTTACAAAAAAATAAATAGCTTTACTCTAAAGAGGAGACAATTGTCTAGTCAGCAACATTATTCACAGAAGTCCACATTCTCGGAGTGCTCAGTATTTGGATCCATCTAACATAGGTTACTGTCTTCCAACAATTTCTTTAAAAAAAAGGGCTGTTAAGAACATGAGAAATGCAATTGTTTTTTCCTTCCAAAAGAAAAGTGAACATTCAACAAAATTATCTTGAAATCAGACTCCATTGTTAATTGAATTCTTGGACCTCTCTGACACACATAACTTGAAAAACAGTAAAACAAGGATTTTTCTCTATAAACTTTAACAGAACATTTTCCCCACAAGATTTAAGAGCCAGCAGCAGCAGCACAAAGGGCATGTTTCTTTGTTATAAGGCTAATGTCCTTGATGGGGCAGAGCTGCAAATTAAAAGGACAGAACTGCCCAAGTCAAGGGTATTACAATCAATATTAGGGTAACTTGGTTTGCAACCTTTGCTCAGACAAAACCTCGCTTCTAAGCGCAGTCCCCACAGATGCGACCAGGATTCTCCACTCACGTCCTAATTCCTGAGTGATCCATGAGTAAATTCAGGTACTTGACACTGCAACACATCAGCTGCTGCAAGAACTTGGTCTCGGAGTGACCGTCATTCAGGCATGTTTAAATACTGCTTTGAAGTTGACTGTGGTTTTTCACCTCTGCACTACTGACACATTACAGTGAACTTGCTGCTATGTATTGTAAACACATATGAAACTTTAGGAGAATGCATAAAAGCATTAACCATGTACAGTAAACGCCATAATGAGAAAATCTGGCACACACATAATTTCACAAGAGAAAAACAAACAAAAAAAAACCCCACGTCTTCAGACTATAGTACTATATGCCACAGAATGTTCCAAGTGCATCCCACAGGAGATGGCTCACCAAATGAGGAATCAGCAAACAAGCAAATAATTAGCCTTTGCAAAAATATTTTAAACAAAAAATGGGGCTTCAGAACATAAGAGCGGATGAAAAAATAAAAGCTTTTCTGAGCTTCTCTGACAGATCATTCCAACTTACGTTTAAGCAATAGCAAAATAGATTCCAGGCAAAAGTTAACGTAAGTATCTGAAGTATTTTGGCCAGTATATGTGCCTCTCCTAAAGCAGTCTTGCTAAATCAATATTAAGGAGAAAAACAAACACAAGAAAAAAAAAGACATTGCATTTTTATGTTACTTCCATCTTCATGGTCTGGTTGACCTTCTGAGGTCCAACACTGAACACCACGGTTCACACCAGTCTGGTCAAAGCTACAGTTACCTTCCTCTTCCTCACTCAAGCAAACCAAATCCAGTGCTACACCAAGCCTGAATCTTTGGCCATACTATAGAAAATGCCTTTTTTCTGAAGTAGGTTGTCTGGGCTATCGCATTCCACAACTTCGCCTCTATCGAGGACTAAAACTCTGCAAAATAAGGCAAAAGAAAAAAGAAAAAGTTCACAACAAGATCAATTCATAATGCCAATGAGTACAGGTTTATATACAGACACAGGAACTGACTGCAGCACAGTGCTTCTGTGCAAGGAAAGATAACCCAGACTACAAGAATGAACAGCGTTTCACCTCTGTCCTTGCTGATCTTATTGCAGGTGGCCTCCCTGCTCTGCTTTTTAAGCAGCATGTGTTTACCAGGCACATAAGACAGTTCTGACTGTGCTCTGTGCCAGGCAGAAACTAAGGAGCAGCACTTACAAAGCTGTGGGGGCTCTCACCTTGAGGGTAAAACGTGGCGTACGGCTCAACTTTGCACCAAACTAATTGCTCTTATAAAGCACCCACTGACAATGACACAGATGTAGGTTATGCAAAGCAATCATACAGCTTTAATTAGGGAGGTTAGAAAAGTGAGGCAGCAAGGTCAGTTCACAGCTGAGACACTGCCTTCAGCCACCTCCACCACCTAACGAGGCTCTGCAGAGATGCTGGCAAAGCTCCTTAGCAGGTGCTGCTCCACAGTGCTGGGGACTGATGGGTTTTAACTGGGTGCTAATGCCATTAAAGGACTCCTGTGTTGTGGTGCAGGCAATGCTCCCCTCTCATCTTTCCCAATGACAGTATGAGCAGAGGTCTACAAAAGCAGACAACTATCTTATCATCATCTCAGCCCTTTGTTCTTTGCCACTCTGTATTAAGGACAAAACAGCTCAAAACTGAAATTCTAAGAAAAAAAAGTCCAAGTAAGGTAGATATATATGGATGAGGTCACACACACTATAACCAAAAGTGAGGGAACATTAAGGGTTGTATAAACTTCAGACAAGTGCAGGATGTGTCCCTGCATCCTTATACTGCCTGTGCCTAGTTTGAGGTCTGTGCTCCCTAAAGCTTTGCTGCCTTTCCCAGCTGTGCCTAAACCCATATTAGAGTAAGACCCAGAGAGAGATTCCTCATGGCACCCCTCCCTTCCCCGTTCTGTTTGGGCAGCACCAACATGTCAGTGACAGAAGGATCAGAGCAGGCCCCAAGGCCAAGCATAAGCACCGTGAGCCACAGCAAATACAGCAGGGCGGGGAAAATGTAGTGGTTTACAGCTGGCTAACAAGGATGCTCATTTAAGCAGAGCACAAACCAAGCCACATACACCAGATCACAAAATAGAAATAGTATTTACCTTGTGTAGTCCATGATTGTGTTCAGACGATGAGCAATAGTTAAAACGGTACATTCTTCAAACTGAGACTTTATGGTTGACTGTATAAGGTTATCTGTCTCAAGATCAACAGCAGCCGTGGCCTCATCTAGAACCAAGATTTTTGACTTTCTGAGCAGAGCCCGAGCCAGGCACACGAGTTGGCGCTGTCCCACACTGTACGCATGGGATAGAAGGATAAAAAGAAGAAAAAAAAAAATCACAGGTTTGCAGTATTTCATTTTAAGGCCTAGCAACTTCTTGCAAGATCTCTGCTAAAAGGAAGAGGTGCCAAAAATACATCAAGACAGACGATGTCTTTCTTACTGCAAAGTATGCAACAGCATCTCTAACTGCATTTACCTCTGTCCCAATTAAGCTTAGGCAATGTGACAGAAGAAAACATGTTACAAATGGTTTCAGCATAACCACATCAAGCTGGAGCACTGAATCAGTGCAGTGCCAAGGACTGGATTTTAAATGGGTTTTGCAGGCTTAACACATATCCCTCTTACAGTGCAAAACACCAGCCAACAACTCCCATAGGAAAACTGCCTCTGTTGGGCAAGAGCCACAGCAAGTTCTAAGCATGTGCTATAAATAACAGGCTGTGTTACTAAAAACCTTTCCAAGACATCCTCAGCTGGGAAGCTGAACCGAGCTGCATTCTCTTCAATTATTTTAAATTCACTAGCTTCAGAGTTCAAAGTATGTTCAAATTGTCCCAAACTGGTTCTAAGGTTTCTGGAAGTAGGAAACTTGGCTATTGCCCAGCACACACAACTGCCAGGAAAATCTAAACTGGAGTCTGAAATTGCTGCAGATGCAAAGGGGCACAGGGAAGGCACACACACATCTCCATTCTTACTCAGTTCCTAAGGTAATTTTCACAAGCAAATTTTGTTTACGCACCTGAGGTTCTCCCCGCCTTCAGCACACTCATGATTAAGTTTGTCAGGAAGAGATGACACAAAATTCTTCAGGTGAGCCAATTCCAGAGACCTCCAAATGTCTTCATCAGAGTGTTGCTCAAAAGGATCAAGATTCATACGCAGAGACCCAGAAAACAGCACTGGATCCTAGTCCCAGAAAAAGATAATCAACAACATTCACAGAACATGATAAATGCTCCAAAAATGTTTTCTAGATTGCAAAATGAAATCATGGCCAGCTGCAGTTGCAAACACGCCAGTTCACTCAAGTTAGGATTGAGATATCATTTTTCCCCCAATAACAGCAAGTTATTTTTCCTCTCCTGTATTCCTTACATCTCTAGGGCCCTGACCTCTACCTTCTGAAGACACTGGCACTCCATGACTCAGTAATTCACAAAATCATAAGAAAACCAACCAACCACTACTACTTATTGAGCTACTGAGTGAAAGAACAGGTGCTCTCTCCCCAAGGTAGTATTAATGAAATTAGTGCATTATTTTTCTTCTTGGACTTGAAGAAATACTGCTTCGGAAATAGTTTTGACATAGCAAACTACAACTAATACAAAGTAATCAAAAGGAAAAAGCAAAGTCACCCCACAGATTTTGAAGGGAAGCAGACCACAAAACCCAGCACACCAGCATGCTGCAAGCATGATTTATATCAACATGTTTCATGGTATTACTTTGAATCAGAGCAGGCAGGCAATAAAGGCTATACAATAAGAATGACAAGGCAAGAGATAGTGAGCCCAGTACTTAAAAAGCTACATTCCCAAATACTTTGAACTGTTGAACGCATAGTGGCTGGACTAAACTGGGATGGTTTAAAGTTCACAGAAGAGCATAGTTAGATGTATCCTCTTCATAGCTATGGATCAGAAAAGCAACATATTCTCCCCAGTTCATTACAGGAACAGCACTGTTCCAAAACAAGCTCAGATAACTACAGTATTTCACACCTACCTGAGGGATGATGGTGATCCTGAACCTCAAGTCATGGAGTCCTATCTTTGCAATATTAATCCCATCAATAACAATTTCTCCTTCAGCTGCTTCATTAATCCGAAACAACCCCAAAGTAAGGGAGGATTTCCCAGCTCCTGTTCTCCCAACTATTCCTATCTGTTGGGGAGACATACAGGAAACAAGAAAGAGTTAAAGCATTTCCAGAAATCCACCCAAAACAAAAGCATTCCAAAAGGTTATTACATTGGTTGTGCTGTCAACCCCTAAATAGCTAGTCTAAGGCTTACTGAATAGCAAAGAAAAAAAAAATAAAATATGAAGAAAAAAAAAATCAGACAGACAAAAAGAACCACATAAGACAGCATCAAAACAGCAATCCACTCAAAAGTTTTTAATTTTCCTTGGAAGGCATACAAAATCACACAAAAAAGTCCAAAAATTCCTTAACATTTGTTTGGTTCATGCTTGTGATATTATGATTTTGTTTGAATTTATGATAAAATTAGAACATAAGCACTCACTTCTACTCTACATACTTCACTTGTGTTAGATGTGAATTTCTACTTTTTTTTTATGCATACTCCAATTTTCTGTCCAAACAAAGCAAGGCGCATGAAGGTAGAACGCATACTCTCATTCTGCAGAAGCTCTTTTAGTGCCTGAGGACTCAAGTATCACTACAGAACAGGGGCAGACCTCTTTCTGGCATACACATGCACACTCATAAACTGCCATCCTCTGGTACATGTTCAGGTTCATTACCTTCTCACCGCCGTTTATGGTAACATTGATGTTTTTCAGAACCAAATCCAAGTCTTCCCGGTAACGTAAACCATAGCCTCGAAACTCAATCTTCCCCTCCTGGGGCCAAGTGCTCGCTGGGGCAGTTTGTTCAATACTCCACTCAGCCTGGAAGAACCGCACACAACCATATCTGGTTATTTTATCCTTCAACAGGACATGGGTTCAATATTTGCAAGAGGACTTGATGAAAACAGTTAAGAAAAATCCTGAGTAGTGTGCAACTTGCAAAAGCAACTGGGATGATGGGAAAAAAAGCAAAGAGACCCTGAGGCAGATTAAACTGTAATTTGCTATCACAAGATCCACTTGCTGGACAAATCTTCCTTTTATAATAAAAGTTGGAATCACAGAGCGTTCGTGTGTTTGGATAGCCCACTTATCCAAAGGTGCACAGTGAGGAAGCTATTGGGGAAGTCAGACATACAACTAAAGCAGCTCGACTGAGACGTGAGCACTACGAGATCTACAAAGTGACAGAGCAAACGGCTGTTGCCTCAGTCTCCCTTAGAGGTGGGGGAAGGGAGAACATGCCCCAGTATTTACACTGCCCCTGCCGAACAGCAGCAGTCTGCTACCAGGACTTGAGAAAGACTTCTTAAAAAGGGTCATTATAAGGTTTGGTTGCAAAAATAGTGACTCTGGCCAGGTTCTCAAGTAACAGGCACAGCATAGGGAAGCCATGGGGAACTGTTCTGTAGCCAGCCTGTATAAATCAGCTAGACTTATTTCACCTGCAGTTGAAACAAAATCAAAGTAAATTGCATTTCTCCTCACATCAAGAGTAAGACAAAATAGACATGAAAAAAAATTAGGCATTTAAAGCTAATCTGTATTTGCACAGCTCCATGGCTTAGCCAGGGCAAGCTATCTTTTTTTTTTTTTTTTTTTTTTAAATATAAAAATGTATAACAATTGGCAGATAGCTCAAAAGCACCCACAGGAACTACCCAATGTTCCAGTCTGTCCCTAGAAAGCACTCGCAGCACTCGGCTCTATCAAATTTCTGCTTTTGCAGAGCTCAGAGAACTTGTTCATCTGCACCTTCCAGCCCAGCCAGCCAGGGCACGGGGGAGGCTGCAGAACAGGTCTTTGACTTTTACACAAGACAAACTGTGAGAGAGCACAGAGCCAAAGGCACTGGGAAGGGTGGCAGAAAATATCCGGCAAGGAGGAAAAGACCTCCCATCTGGAAAGCTGCCCTTGCTTCAACTGAGTGAGCAATTCTGCTGATCCTCATGCCAGAGGCAGTGAGCAGCCACTTGGACGTGCTAGAGCCTTGAAGGAGAGAGCTGTATCCTGGCTCCAAGGGGGTCCCCAGGTAACTGCAGTTTTGGCCTCTTTCCACAGAGGAGCTCAAAACCGAGGCAGACTCAGGCTCTCCTGGGCTGTGCCAGTGAGCTGTAGGTAGCACAGGGACCTGAGATCACCAAGAGCAGGGTCTGCCTCCAGGCTTCACTTCCAAAGCAACACCGACCCAGAGCTAAGGAAGCAACAGGCTGTTTGCTCCCGCCATGAGGATGGATTTTATGTATCATAAGCTTGTCTAGATAGCAGACAACACAAGGGTAAAGCATTTCAGTAGCAGCTGAAGGTGTTCTAGGCGACAAATCCCTTACGCTCCTGTTTATACAGTCAGAGAGGCTGCATGCAAGCATTAGCAACTAATGTTGCAACCGTGAGGGTAATGATACTTCTGCCAAGCACTAACTGTAAAGGACAGTCCACTGTACCTCTTTCTCCATTTCAGCGTATTCTTTGACTCTTTCTACTGCAACAATGTTGGTTTCCAGCTCAGATGACATACGAACAAGCCAATTTAAGTATGCTGTAATCTACAAGAAGGAAAGAAATCCACATATACATTTAGCAGGATCCCAGCAATAACCCCTGCCCACCAAAGCATTGCCAGTTCACTCAATTGGGTCTTTATCAATCAGTGCTGGATAGAAAAGATGCCTTTTACATGCATGTGATGCACTGACAGGACAAAGTAATTTCTACTATCTTTCCCAATTTTATTTGTAATCACTGTTCTGTTTGTAATGCTCCTTACTTCAGTTTTCCCTCTGAACTGATCCAAGGTTCTGACCATCCAATGCTGCCTTATAAGACACAGATTTTCTTCATACCTGTAATGAGTAGGACACCGAGAGGCCAACCAGCCCTGCACTGAGCCTGTTGCGTGCGATCACTGCGAACAGCGCTGCAAAGAGGACGATACAGTTCCCCACACACTCCAGACGGATTGCCAGCCACCTGCAAAGCATAAAAAGATGCACTCTGTTTTTTTTTCTTTTTTCTCTAACTCACCCACACAGAGAATCAGGATGGAGGCTGGCTGGTGTTCTACCATGCAACTGTTTTTTCAAAATATTGACATGTATTTCTGATATACTAATCAGTAATAAACTTTTCTAATTTTAGTATATATTTATAAAATTTTAAAATCTTATGAGATGGCATCTCAGTACTGCCAGTGACACAAGAATTGCAAAGTATTTAAGGTTGTGTTCTATCAGCATCAAAACCTAGACATGTACAAAATTAAGAAGCCTTTCAGGGATATGAATTCTTGTTTTAGTTCAGAGAGCAGCTGTGGTTACATTGGGATGAAAGAATCAAGACTTGTAAAAAAATATTATCTGGAAGTAAGGCAGGAACTTATGGGATGAAAAGAAAGAAATCTGGAAGACATCTAAATTGCTTCACACAAGTTTAGGGAAGGTACCTCTGGAAGAGATACAGCCCACCCCAAAGGCCTCTTTGCTCCAAAGTACTCAGAGAGCTGTGACTGAAGGACACAGCAGAACCATGTCCTTGAATACTTCTTCCTCACTGTTACCTGTTTGCAACAATGCTTGGATAATAAGCTTTCTGGTTTTCATCTACTTTCGTGTCATTCTGCTGTATGAAACGCTTCTGCTCCTCAAAGGCTCGAATGACACTCACTCCCAGGAGGGTCTCGTTGAAGTGAGAATATACCGGAGAGCGGCTGACCGACTCCAGGCGCTTGAGCTGGCGGGAAGTGGCCACGTAAAATCTCTGCAAATCAAAGAGCCAGAATGACGGTTATGTTCAGATGTCCTGACAAGGCCTCGTTACACATCACAGGAACCTAACAGAGTCACAGGCAGAGTCACTAATTCAAGAGCCCGAACCAGAAATCAGCTTCTTTTCTCAGATCTGTACTAGTTTTACTGAATCAGGCAAAACAAGTGCACTCTGCCAACAGCAGACAGGAGTCAAAGACTTCCATCACTTCTCCTCCTTTGTAAACACATTTCTGACCACACACAGGCATTGTCAGTCATGCAAACATGCCTCTCTTGTTTGGAAGATAGCTTGAAAGGTGACAGAAATCAGACTTCTACACTTAACAATCATAGGAAATTCACCAAGTTATCCATGCACCGTCAATCAAATGCAGACTCTCCAGTCAAACACATTAAAATCCCTTCTACCACAGAGTCAGAAAGGGACAGTCTTCAATAACAGAGGGTGAGAGTGCCTGCTGGCCCAGGTGGCCCTGACGAATGCTCCCTACCTGCACAAACAAATAGACAAGTCCCAGAGGTGGAATGATGACAGCAGCTATTGGTGTGGCCAGCAGAATGATGATACAAGCCCCAATAACATTAAAAGTTGACCCCATAAACATCTTGATGATTGGTGGAATAGCGGAGTCAATAGTATCCATTTCCTTGGAGAAACGATTCACCAGATTTCCACTGGGCGTACGTTCGAAGAAACTCATTGGAGACCTGAGGACGTTGTGGAGCAGATTAAGGTGCAGGTGTCGTGAAGCAAATATTCCCCCTATTGACACAACCATCGAGTAGCCAAACACAGCAATACCTGCAGAGAAAAAAGACGGTGAGAGAGAAGGAAAAAAAAAGTGTTTTCTAGTCTCACGTTTCACTCATTTTCCTTCATTTATCATCATTTAGAATTAGCAGATATTTCTAGCACAGCAATCCCAGAAATTTGAAAATAGAACAGTTACACTTAACCAACCACGTCTCAAGTAATTGAAAGCATTTCTCAGCAAAAACACTGCACTTCTCTCAAGGAAGAGTTTGGTTTTTCATTATGATGTTTCATGAAGTGTCTGAGCACTGAGGAAACACCACTCAATTTGAAGATTTTTTTATTTCTTACTACAAGATTTACAGCAGCCCTTTTGAAGTGCGATAATTGGGCTATTAGGTTTTATTTCAAACAAACTTTGACCATAAGAGAAAAAAAAAAAAAAAAAAAAAAAAAAGGAAAAGGACATGTGACAAGCAGCAACTGACTGGGACAGGCCCTGAATAGCCTAATGCAACAGGAGCCTCTGCAGCTCAGCCAGGAGAGCTGAGCAGGCTCCAGCACAGGTCCTGCACCAAGGGACACGGCCATGGACCGATCCCAGGAACAGGGTAACTCAGGCTTGGAGACAGACTAAAGCCGCTTCTTGGATTAGCTTTACATTACCTGGACTCATGGCTCCTTAGACTCTGCAACTGCATTTTGTTTGATTTTTTTCCCCTCCTCTCCCCTATAGTAAAGGGGAACCAAATTCAATAACTGAGTAATTTTAAGGTTGGTTTACTTGCTGAAGTTTTCATTTTCCTATTTTAAAACAGCAACAACATACTCACACCACCAGGTACTCCTGAGAAACTTTTGCTGTAGTTCTAGGGACACAAGGTTACCACAGAGCATCAAAAACAATCTGAACCAGCTAAAGTCCAAGCAAACCTTGAGAAATTCCCAATGCTCCGTACACTCCCAGTCTCACATTCGTGTACTGCTGGGTCCCATTGACAACAGGGTCATCTGTCCACAAACTTAGCCAGTAGTTGGAAGCCAGGGAGGCTACGTGGTTACACATAAAGAGGAAGATGCTCAGAAAAGAGATGAAGAGTCCAATAGCTTTCATGTAGTCCCAGTACACTGTTGCCTTTACCTGAAGGCAGAAGGGAAAGAAATACCGACATTGGAAAGCAAGTGTCGAACCCCACAACCCCCCATTTTCTGACCACTATTTACAGTCATAGTTTCCTCCATCATGTCATAAAAACATATGGCAGTTGTACACAAGAAAGCCAAGACTGGTAATGCGAATTGCGAAGCTGCATGAACGTGGGCCAGCAGCAGTGTGTCTGCGGGCAGGCACACATACACCTTCCAGAGGAGGGCCAGGAGAGGAGAGGGCTGCCTGATGGCTAAAAACAGGGGTTCCACCTTTAGGTGTTCCCTTTACAAGGTTATATAGCCTATAAAAGCACTCCTGCTCCAAACTACTGTATTTTCTGATCTATGTTTAAACAGGATATTCAAACAACACCAAGGAGATGTAACTTTCCCTCTCTGGGTTTCTTGGGAAAAGCCCATCTTGAAAATAGATGTTTGAATCTTTAGTGGAAACTTGGCTTAAATTCAACCGATTCAATTTCAGCTCCTTACACCAAAGGACAGATTTCACTAGGTCACTTAATTAGTTATGACTTTGCAAGCTCTTTCCAAGAAACAACCACAATGTTTTCATGTCTTCTTTTACACTCAAACGTGGCTAGGCCCACAATCTGAAAGAAAAGTGCTGACACCAACACACTTCTGCAAGCAAATGGGGGGCTCAGCTCAGGGAGCAGGTGGCTCAGCAACACTCCATGAGGTGCTACACAACAGCCAGTGAGCACAGGAGTCCGCTCAGCCCTTCCTCAGTGCAGTTTCATGGTCTTCAAAAGTTATATTATTCTCAGTCCCACGGATTTCTTGGAAGCTGAAAGGGGGCACAGGAGGGAGGAAGGGGAGTCTTACCCTTCCGGTCTTGGCCGTGTCAGCCTCTGTCAGCTTCCAGGAATTCTTTTCTGCCATCGGCTTCTGCAGCTCTGCAGTGCTGCTCTGGTGCTGCGATTTCGCCGTCTCACCACTGTACGTTGAAGAGTTACTAAGTTGCCTGTTTTAAGATATTTATTTTCTAGTCTTAGCATAATATGGACCAAGTACTTACTTTATAAGCAGAATTCAACAGTCCATGCCCACACGTCAGGATGCCAACATACACCACTCTGGTGAGAATCAGTCTCCTCATGAGCCATGTGGCTACCATGTAAGTGGCTACCATGGCTTCCCTCCTCCCCCATGCCGCACTTCCTAATCTTCCTGATGCCTAGATGCCTAATGTCCCTTGATTAGTTTGGCTGCTCAAGTACTGTCTTCAGACACTCGTTGACAGGCAGCCAGCCAAAGCAGCATGGGCTTAAATGGTATGATTCCAGGAAAAGAAACTGATTGGTCAAGACCAATACCAGCTTTCACAAATGTTTTCACCACTATATGCAGTGCAGCTATCAAATACAGTATTCCCACTGGCATGAAAATGGGCAAATCTTCCCCCAGCAATCATCATCTCCCAGAAACACTGTACCTCTAGAACACTATATAAAAAAAAAGAAGCATAGACTAAGAGATGGTTTTTGGAAGGTATAATAGAATGACTGTCTTTGGCAAAGAGCAAATGTACATACCTCTGATTACAGTTCCATCCAGCCCTGTAACCCTCTGACACAGTCAAGTGAAGAAGCTTTAGAAAAGACTACAAGAACTGGACCAGCCAATACAATAATCCTCCTTTTAAAGGAGCCAAACTCACAGCAACTGCTTGTCTGAGCTCTGAGGAAACACACTGGAATGCTTATTTGAAAGGCTACTTGAGCCCAACATTGTGCTCAAACCAGGATACAAACTGCAAGTAAACTCGTGGAGACTGGAAACTTCAAAGTCAGCCTCAAATTTTAAGTGCAAAATACCAAAGGACTACCTGGAAAAGTGACCAACTCCAATGTACCAAAAAGGAGCAGGAGATTATTATCGTTAGGCTGCAGATGTATATTCCTCCCCATGAATTAATACCATGAACAGCAAGGCTCTGCTTGTCCACAACTGAGTAAAAAGAGAGACTACACACCTATGCACCAGTTTTCCAGGAGCTTCGTTTGCCAGAACACCATTTTCTATAGGCTTTCCATCCTTTCCAGCTGGACTATTTGCCTCTGTAAGACAAAAGTAAACATGAAAAAGGTAGCAAAGATATACAAAAGCCTAATTTCAAACCAAATGCCAGGTGCAGACCTGATGGGCAAACCGAAGGGAGAAGGTGAGTATTCACATGCGCTATCAGACTACTGACCAGATGAACAGAGCAATTTTGTTCTATCCCCAACAAGATGAGTTGTCAAGAAAGAGAACATTTTTCTATTTTACTATCAAATGTAAGTCAGCCATATGAATCCAAAATAACTATGAGGACACTCTCAATGTTAAAGTCCACAATACTAAGTCATGCTACGTGTCATGCAGTAGAGAAACATTCCAAACATCTTTACTCTTCCACTGTGTCTTTTTATAAAATTAGCTACAAATCATTTTGAGTCCAACTTGAAGACAATCTAGTAAGCAATAGCAGGGAGCTAGAATAGAGCACGTGTTGCTGACTTGGAGCCTTCCTTCAAAACTCTTAAGTAACATGCAAAATCCTGATGCTCTTAAAACCAGGAATTGGATTCACTTAAGCAATCAAAGGCTACAGCTTCAGTAAAAACACTTTTGTTATCCCATAATGTATTAACAAGCAACACAACACAACAGCCTAAAACAACTTACAAAATCTGTTAAAGTATTAAATGCAAGCTTCCTCTGAGCAATTTAGTTCAGTGTAATACAGTGCTGTCAGTAAACCTTCCAGGTTCCAGTTACCATATGTCATTATTTTCCTAATGTAAAATGAAATGATCTTTCCCACTAAATGGAGAAGCATCATTTCGGTGGAACACTATTTATCCAGAATTTGAAATAAAAACCTCTCAGCATTTCAGGGCATCACTGAAGCTCTATGCTCACACTGACAAAACTAAACTGAAAATAAATTACCCCTTGTTAACAGCTCTTTAGATTTGATTTTTTTTTTGTAGCCAATATATGCAGGAAAGTCTACACAGATTTCCTACATACACTGCATTAACTAGAATAAAGAGTTCTCTGGATTACCACAGCAAGTCTGGCACACATGCTGAAGTGTTCCATGAAAAGGAAAAAAAGGAAAAGCCACCAACGCCAAACGGACACACAAGAATGAAATGGACCCTCCATGATGAACTCCCCCTCTCAGGGGGTCACTCACTGCTCTCCTGAGCCCAGGTGGGAGCCACAACTTTGGAATGAAGTTTTGTTTAAACATGAAAGCACCTGGGCTCAGAATTGCTGCTGCTAAAAAACAACAGGCAAACCAAGCAGGTATCTTGCATCATGCTGCTGCAGTTCATTTACTAACTCAGCCTCTATTGCAAGTGAAATGCAGCTATTCTCATTGCTTCACACAAGTACCAGTACAAAGCCACATAGCCAAAAAAAAGCAGCAATTACCTGTTTCCAGCGGTTGAATTGTTCCTTCTAACGAAGGATCCGAGTCTAAAAGCACATATCATTAACTTTCGTTGCAGACCATGTTTTCACATCTGTTATAGCCCAGTCAACCACTTTCAGTCTTTACAAGTACAACTGTATCTAAGTAGCACAACCTAAACCACAAAACACACGTAAATGCCCACAGCAGGATCAAAGCTGTGGAACAAGCCTCTCCTTTGTTACTTCCAAGACTCAGGCAAAAGAAAAAAAAGTCATAAAAAAGCAAAAGAAAACTTCAAGTCAAATGGCTACGAGTACCAATCGAGAACCCTCCTTTCTTTCAAGATAATCCACTACCAAAGAGAGGATCAAAAAAGGGACCCGAAGGTGACCCCTCCCTGACAACCCTACAGAACACCAGTATTTACCCACAGGGAAACACCACCTGCATTTTCCCCCCTATGCCAAAAGAGACTTCATTCAGGCAACTCGAGGGACTCCTTGATGGTACCATTAGCAACAGGGCAAAGTTTTAAGAGCCATTGCTTTTGCTGGCTGGACTGGACTCCTGAGGGACAGATTCCTCCCTCTTCCAACACCTTGACATCCTGATAGCACTTCTCATCTCAAACCAGTGTTTGCTTCTGTTGTTTGTGGCTGAGGCTGAAAGCAGCTCCTCTTTTATGAGAAGAGGAAACTTGAATTGTGCTACAAGCTAAGCAAAATAAATTTAAGGGGAAGTCAGATTATTTCCTGACCCAGGCAGGTGGTTATGAGGCCAGCCCAGACCCCACTGCCGTATTTGGAGAAGGACCAATACATCTCACACAACTTAACCCTTGCACTTCAAGGGGCGAGAAGCAGCCAAGCCTCTTGCAAGCGCCGCACAGGGCATCCTACCCCACGGGCAACCTCACCAGTACAGCCAGTCCTTCCTGCCAGGCTTCAATCCCTACAAGTGAGGGTTGGTCACAGGCTTTTCCTAGGGGATGTGAAACCCCAGCCTGTAATAGTGGTTATTTTAGGATTATTTTTATTATTATACACACCAGCATTAGTATCAAGCTACTGAAAAAGGAAAGTATCTTCAACCTTCAACTTGAACGATTTATAAATTGCTTCTCAATTTCAGGAGTAAGCAAAGCTTTCTGAATTTTTTTTTGTTCCCCACAGAGGCCAACCAGGCTTTGTGCATGTTAATCTTGAGCCATACCATCTGTGTTCCAGAAAGCAGATTTCTGCTTTGTGCAGCACAGCAGCTGGAATTCGGCATATTAAGTTCATAACATTTAAGAGCATCCAAATAATGTAAAAGATATACAAATATCAACTGTACTGTACACCTCTGTCTTCCAGGCATTGCAGTCAAGTCAAAAGTTGAACTACTCCACTGCAAAAACATTTTGACCTTATGGTGCACTTGTGGTAAGTTCTAGAGGCTTTTACTTCCCATAAATACAGCAAAAATTGGTCCAGGCAGATGCTGAACCCATTCTAAAGAAAGAAAAAAAAAAAAAAAAAGAAAAAAAAAAAAAAAAACACCCTCCCCTCCCCCAAAAACAAAAGCTCAACTCGCACACACCCATCGCTAAAACAAAATTCACTAACTGCTACATCTATTTGTATTTGTTGGAGAAGGGTGAAACAAGGGTAAGAAAGGACGTCAGAGTAACCTGGAGCGCAGGACCCTCCTGCCTGACAGAGATAGAACAGCAGCCCAGCACAGAGCGGCAGCATAAGGGGTGGCCAGGGAAGGCCGGGGAGCCGACCTGCCACAGCCACGGGAGGCTGGGAGCAGCAGGAGGCCTTCCCACTGCTGCAGACATGGGACACGTTTGGCTAGAAAGCACCAACACATTTTTTTTTCATTTTGTTCCAGCTTAATGTTTATAGTTGGCCAATACGTAGCTTCAGACATATAGGGGCCTTCAGCGCTTTGCTAACGCTTGCTGACTCCCTTCACAGATCATTCTGCATTTATCCAAGAACTTGTAATATTTAATAATATTTATATATCTTTGCACATCTAATTAGTATTAATATTGCCTCTGTGAACCAGATAGATAATGACCTTATTTTTTACTTCCTACCCTTGGCAGAAGATCACTTGATCAAAGCTAAAAAAAAACCCAAATTTATTGCAAATGCACCAACCTAGTGACAGAGTAGCAACCTGTGAACCACCTGGGTTACCCTGAACTCAGAAGTACTTTATATTAGATAGCTTCAGACAAGCATGTCTCTTTTCAAGACAGGATTCAGTATTTAAATGCAACAGGAAGGTAACTTGCTCACATGTAAATACAAGATTTCAAAATCTGCCAAGTACTTAGAAAAGAGAGGACATGAGGTAAAAAGAAGGCAATTTAAGGAGCCAAATCCTGGTACAAAGTAACTCTCCAAGGGGAAGCATAGGGTGGCTAGTTCATTTGTGTCCAAAAGTCTCATCAACTGAAGTTTGCAACAAGCTTGAGAATGATAGAAGCAACTACAGGAGTACCTACAGAAAATATACAGAAATAGCCATACTGTTTCTATAAAATCTTCTCTTACAGTATTCCTCACAGTGGGTGACAACACTCATACAGCACTCATGACACAGCATCCCAATCTGTGGACAGATCAAGTGACCTTTCTAAGAGGAGAGCTGGCTCACAGAAGGGAAATCCAGACCCTGAGTCTCAGTTCAAATGTGTGGAAAGGTCAGGAAAACAGCACAGGGAGGCCACAAAAGAAAACAGGCTGAATTCCTCTCTTTAGATCTAATACCATACCAAAATTTAAAGAGAAACTCTAAAGCATGTTCCTACCTCAGTACAGCTCTGCAGCTGTTTGCAAAAACAGAAGCAGTCAGGAATATCAGCTAGCAAAATGAGTTGCTATTCCTGGCCCATGCCCCTGTGTATTACCTGTGTAAAGGAGTCACACCACAAAAAGCAGAGGGAAACAGTCTACAGTTTCCAGCCGACTCTTATTTAACCCCCCAAGCTGTCTTAGCTTTCTCTAAGTGAGAGGATTTCCACTATGGATCCTGCTAAATTTTAGGAAAGAAAGTGTGTTTAATCTCTCATAGCAACCTTCAGTGCCCTCAGAAATAAACACCTCTTCTACCTGCAGACCTAACACAGGAAACACTGTTTAACTTTCCTTTCCCTACTAATACTCTGCTTTAACACAACTCCCCTAACATGCCATATATATCAGGTTACCCCAAGGAGATTTATTTGCAAGCTCACCACTGTCCTCCACGTTCTGCTCAGCATTAGCATATGTACGGAGAAACTCTGCAAAAGCCCCATCTTGCTCCAGCAGCTCCTGGTAGGAACCCATCTCAGATATTTCTCCATCAGTCATCACCAGAATTGTATCCATTTGAGGCAGATAGTTGACTGCATGAGTTACCAAAATCCGTGTCTATATACCAAAAGAGAAAATAAATTACTGCAGCATTTCAAAATACTAAATGGCAGTCTTGAATCACGTGCATAGTAGAATAATGAAGAAAAGCATGCAGCATTTTTAAGGGGGTGGGTTACAGTTGGTCCTTGTCTTTTGAGCTTTCCTTCATGGAATTCTGAATTACACAACTCAGTATATATTTCACTACATAAAATCGTAAGTTTTATAGAAACCCCCTTAAGGTCTCAGAAGAATTGCCTTTTTTTTTTTTTTCAAATGCTTAGAAGAAAGTCAGAGATGCAATCTGCCAAACTTGCATTCATTTGAAATCAGAAAATAAAATAAAATTGATCCCCAGATATATACACACTTATTATTACATACTTTATTTTTCAGGATCCCTTTTGGTCCAATAACTTTTTCAAAAATATGTTTCCCAACATGGGCATCAACAGCTGATAAAGGATCATCAAATAAGTAGATATCTGCATTACAGTAAACCGCCCGAGCCAGACTAACTCGCTGTTTCTGTCCTCCAGACAAATTCACACCCTGCGGAGATAAAAAAAAAAAAAAATCCTTTATTTACAGCTAAAGCTTATTGTAATAATTAGTGAAAGACAAGTGAGAGATTAACACAAGTTAGACAGTAACTGCAGCACAGTGAGAAACATATTTTTACCAGGAATTATTTTGCTACTACAATAGTATGAGCAATCACAGTCAAAATTTGCTCTTGCAAACAAACTTAAAAAGTTCTTTTTAATGAGAGGTTAGTCAGAAAAAAATATGCATTCAGTTTACCAGTCTTGTAAGGCAATAAACCCAGGCAAACAGATTTTATACATTCAGAAGCTATTTTTAATCCCCAAATTTACTTCTGCAGTGCTGCCTCTGACCTAATAAATAAACTCTGTGCTCCTCTCTCCCATTCGGTTGTCTTTTCTTCCCTGTTTCCTATAAGGGGGATAAAGCTGCACTGCTGACTGAATCTGGACCCGGTGCTGTCACTCTGCAGCTGTATCTCACCCAGAGCATCTAACTAGTCAGCAGGCAAAACACAGGTCCTTATGTTATAACATTTTTTTAATTTTGCCAATTAGCAGAACAAATATCAAAAAAATAACCATCTATTTTGTACATCTTCCCTAGTTAAAGATCAATATATAAAACTTTCCAAAGCATTATATAAATCCACTTGGAAGCAAAACTGCCACCGTCAACTTGGCAGCCACTGCAGGTCTTCATCCCCTAATGGTCTCTGCCAATCCAAAGGAGAAATACTAAATTACTTAACAGATGAAGAAAAAACCTCAGCAAATAGAAAGTCTAAGTATAGCCCCACACTCAGTAAAACATTATGAATTAGCAATTCACACCATAGCACAATGTTCCTACTCTACCACCAGCATTGAGAAACAGAATTGTTCCTTAAAAATCAATAAAGCTGACAAAACGTGAAATTTGCAGGAAATTCTCCTCCTATGCTTGAAAAGTTTAGAATTTCTGGAACAAAGGCTGGATTGTATTTAAAGAAAATATTGTAGCACACATTCTGGACTGAACTCCCTCTGCTCTTCTGAAGTTCTCAAAACCTTGTGATTTCTGGCAGTCTTGTGAATAAAATGAACATTTCAATTTCAGTCAGTGTTATGGGAGTATTTTAAATAATGTCTGTAGGTTACTTTCTATGTTAGGGAATAGGATAAGGTTATGTCAAATACAGAAAGAAGAGGAAGCAGAGTTTCTTATGTTGAAAATAACACATTTTTCTTACAATATAACATGTTTGAAACTCAGTATAACATTATCAATCAGACACGGCGTCAGAATTATCAGTTCTGACACTGCAAAAAGCCAGAAGTCAGGATAGCTATGAAAACTCCTTTGGTGGTTAGCATTTGTTCAATTTTCTTGAAAAATTAATGATAGAAAACTTTATATGCCCTGCACATGACTGGACCTCAGTGTGCTGAACAGTGTCTCTTCTACAGTAGCTGCAGCTTAAAAATACTCTGCACCTGAGAGAGATGTTGTGGGGTACCCTACAGAGCACACGGGCACTCCCACTCTTGGGCATGAGCAGAAGTCATGTGTTTTTAACTACAAGCCACAGCACTGTAACAGTACAGTGGGTACTTAAATACCTTTTCTCCTATTTCCGTCCTGTCTCCCGAAGGAAGGATCTCTATATCGGGCAGCAGCGCGCAAGCCTCAACCACACACTTATAGCGCTTCTCATTCTTCTCCCTTCCAAAGATAATGTTGTCTTCCAGAGTTGCATTTTGGACCCAGGCTTGCTGAGGAACGTAGGCTACTGAACCCTGGAAGGAAAATAAAGTCATCCATTCAGTGCTCCAGCCTAACTGCACCACAGGGCAGCTAGTGCTAAGCATCTTCCAAACTGCCTGGAGTCATTTCCGAGCCACACAGGGGAAGCAAACTCCTGAGGAATTGCCTCCTCCTATCTGCTATTTATACAAGCGAACGTCCAAAGCAGGCTGGTGAAAAATAGAAGACTTCAAACAGTTCCTCTAACATAAACTTAGAGAGAACATCTGTTTAGAGAATATGTTTGCACAATTACTGAATGTCAGAAGTCATTAAGGCTTTTCTCTTTCATATAGTTATAAATTATGTGCTGTATAAAACAATTTAATCTGGAATGCAAGTGTGTTTAACCATATATCCATGCCAAGAGATTTCTACAGAAAGTAGCAGAGGAAACTATTATGTACTAAGTCCCCTCAAAGGAAGAGATTGAGTTCCTGTATTTTGCTGTGAAGAATGCTTCTGCCTTTTGCACAAATAACTAGTGTTTAATTTTTCCAACAAGTCCTGGAGGTGATCAAGTGTGTCTTTTCTCTACTCAATAGGTTAATTTATTTGATTGTTAAAACAACTCTTTGCATATATTAAAGCAGCAGCAAAATCCGCCCTCCCCCTGATTTTTTCTTTTCCCCTTCTTCGTGGCCACTTTTGATCTGCAGGCCATGTGCAACTTTCATATCCAAGAAAGAACAAACTACAACAGTAACCTCTCGCTTGGGCAGTTGTATGTTCCCTCTTTCCTTGCAATTCTCTAGCATCTAAAAAAGTACAAACTAATACTGCACTTCTTGCTAGAGTATCTCTCCCTATCGCTGGCTGTCTACAAGATTCACCAATTTTTGAGATTTCCATCATTCTGTCTATTTTAACTAAATCTGAAATGAACAGGTTTAGAAATGATTGGGTCAAAGTTGAACAGACAGAAATACATCGAGTACAGGCTGAGGCATAAACATAGTTTACCACGAAAATAGGTTAAATATGAGTTCATCTGAAAGGCTGTCCTTGCACACCTCCTGCACGCTCACAATCCCTTCAGAAATGCCCAAATACCCATAAGTAGCCAACCAATCCTCCAGGCACATCACACCTTGACAACCACGCAGCCTTCCTTTTTGTCCATCTCCCCCAGTAGCGCAGACAACAACGATGACTTCCCACAGCCAACTTGACCAACAACAGCTATCAGCGAACCCTCCGGGACCATGAAGTTGATGCTGAAACAAAGAGTACAGAATTTTCTTAAGCACATGGAAAATGCAAGCCTCTTGTTCAGGGAGCATTCACTTCTACTTGTATCTAGGCAATACCATCTTAACAAAAACAAACAAACAAAATCTACAACCCACTGCACAGTGCTTACACAGCACTTATGCAAATACATAAGGATTGCTTTTCAAATAGCCTCCTTGTATTAAAGTTTATTCAGTTTAAGACCCAGCAAGCAGCAGCCAAAAGCAGCAAGGGAGGTGATAGGGCAGAGAGAAGACTGTTTCTAGCCACATCACCCCAATCCTTAATCCTAGTACTGGGTGAATTGACAGATTTTAAGGGTTCTTCATTGTTTTTATTCAGTGCTGGAACTGAAGAGGGCTACAGGCTGAAGATATTATTTTAAAAGGGATGACTGAGAATATGCTACAAGCATAAGGACTAGGGATAATTGGGAAAGTACAACCTGGCTCCATCCTCTAGATGGAGCTCATCCTCTCCGCAGCTTGGAGCAGGAGCTTCAACCCTCTGAAGTTTTCCTTCCTCCCACTATACTGTTTGCTGCTCACCCCTCACCTTCTCATTGCAATGTACTTTCTAAAGAGTCTCTAGTTCATGAAACCCCATCGTAAAAAATATATATATATCAAACAAGTGTATTTGCCTTCCTGTTCCTTTAAGGCAACAAGTTGTTCAGCATATCGACTTTAAAATTTAAATACAGATCATGATGCAACAATATTACAAGGCCAGAACAAAGGGTACCACTGCTTACCTGTTCAGTGAAGGAGCATCATTTTTGGACCAGCTAAACGTTGCGTTCTTTACAACAATGCTTCCTTCCACTGGCGAAGAGAAAAGCGGAAGAGAAAAGTGCAATATAAGCAGCTAAACTGGATGTTCTAGATTATGCCACACAAGCAAGTCTAAGCACAGAGATACACATATAAAGCTATTTTTAAACAGAACTCCAACAAACTGCTGTTCAGGAACAGTGTTCTGCTTTGAGCTTAGCAGAACTGCAGAGGTTTTGAAAACACACTTATGAAAATTCACCATCAGGAGGTAGGTGAATATCCTAAGTCATAAAGATACCAACTTACTCGGTTGCCCCCTTCTTTATCTTGCAGATCCTCTGCTGCACTGCAAAGCCAGATCAAGAGACCAGCAGTCTTAATCTGACTTGCGATTCAAGCAAAGCATCAGATAAACTGCTGCTTTCAGGTGCAAGGATGAGTTATCATAGCAGTGGAAGAACAAAAGGATTCAAATCACCAAATAAAACAACTTCCAACAGAACTGCAGTTCAGTCAGGTATTGCACAGTTCTAGTATAGTTGGAGTTTTACAAGGACAACTCAAAACATACTACTCATACAACTAAGTAGGCAATAAATACTTAGCCTTGGTGAATTTTTACAGAAACATGTAACTAACTAGCCATTTTGAACAAAATGTATTTTTGAGCTCACATTTTGATCTCACATTTAAGATCTGAGAGTAAACTACTTGTATTTACCAGCTGAAAAAGGGGAAGACATGTTCCCAAAAGGAAGAGGGGGTAGGAAAGACAGCTGAGTTGACCTGCCTACAGGATGCCAAAAGAATGAAGTGACACAGAGCTCAGCTAGCCACTTAAGAGAAGGGGATGGGGATTTTACTATCTTTAATAAAGGGAGTTAAGAAGAATTATCTAGATGTGACTGAAGTAGTTAAAAGAAATTCCAGTTTTGTCTGCAAAACAAAGAGCATTAGTTTTTCAATAAATTCTACACTCCAAAGACATTCAGATGCAATGCAAAACTTACAACTGGCAACATTACACTCAGGACAGCCAGGAATTAGGTTCTTTGTATAAAATAAAGTGGAGTCACTGGCCAGTACAGAGACTTATTCTTTCTTGCAAGGGTGCCAAAGCATTACATGATCATTCTTCCCCAAACTGCTGGGCTTTTGCATGTCATTAGTTATCCTCTGGCTTCCACTGCTACACGGAAACCTGCTTAATTTGCTACAAATATCTCCTGGGTGCACTTAAAGTTGTTTAAGTCTAAGAAGTTTTTTCTAGAGTGATAATCTGCATCAGAAGTTGTTTCTAAAGTGATAATCTGCATCTGAATGTAACCATTCTAATCACCCAAGATGGAGATAGAAATACAAAGTTCTCATTTTACAAATTTCTTTCTCAGTTGCCTAGCTGAAATGAATCAATTAAATGAACAAAATACAATAATTTCTTAGAGAAATCAAAAGAAACACTACAGACACACGAAACCTACAATAGTTAATTCTCAACACAGAAAGGAACTCACCATTTTTGATGGGACCCCTGATTATGCTACTGGGATCTAACTCTTCATGAGACAGGAACACTCTGAGGCGCTTCAGTGAGACACTGGCCTATACGGGAAAAGGATGGAAACATTTCTTATACTTCACTCATTATATTTATAAGTTTCTGTTTTTATATCACATGTGCATTATAGTACTAGGCACTTCCAAACTGTCCTTAAAATCAGTATGTAGTTTCCTGCAGAGTCACCAAATTCACATTTCTCAAAACAAGAAATATAACTGCTTTTGGAAACATCCATCCACCATAACTGCCTGATAATTTTGATTGTACAGCACTTCCTACGAAGAAAATGCAAAGCTTCTTTTCTGAGGTACCCAAATATGACCCATTTACATTCTCTTAGCACAAGAACACAGTTTTTTCACTAAGTGCCTGTTTCTGCACAGAAAAGTCCATTAATGACAAAATTCTTACTTCTACTATGCTGCTGATAACCATCGGAAGAATGTTCAGTGGAAACCTGAGGATGTTGAATAATGCTAATGATACAAATGCCTTCTGAGCATCCAATATGTTGTTTTTGTCTACCATTACATACACAGCAAACGTGGACAAGGCAACCTGAAACAAAATGTAATGCTCACAGTTAGAGTAGCCTTTATAAGACATAAATGCCAGAGTCATAAAGTCCAAGAACTGCAGTGAAAAGTCTACAAATCAACTAGGGGAAGAGGAATGTTCTGATAATACTTCTTGCAAAGCAAACATTTGATTTAAACTATACTGTTGTAAAAAAAATGCTGGTGCCTCTTGGAAAGTTCTGATAAAGTGTCATATGCTCATTTTCTTCATATGTCAACAGAAGTTACAAGTGTCCCAGGCCATGTGTGGTCACACTACTGAAGGGGAGGAGAGGAATCATCATTGCTCTTTTCTTTCTGCTCTCATTCAGTTACGAGTCATTCCACTGTACCGGATTCTGGATCACTAACAAAGATAGGCAGACTGAGAAGTTTGGGATAGCCCAGCAATGCCCATTTACATTTTGCAAGGACCACCATAATCCTGGGTTTCAAGGCATAATTCCCTCATCATGGGCAGACTTTTCAGGCACCATGAAAGTTCATTTTCATAATGCAGTGATGTTTCTAGCTTCCTAGGAAACAGTTTGCAACAGAGAAGCTTAAGAGCCACCTTCTAAGCAGGTAAGAAATATTGAACTGTTGCTTTCAAAAACATTTTACTTTAAAAATAAAAATCAGCTTTCAACAACCTAAAAATCACACAGAATTTGTTGATTAATAAGCCAAGTCTCCCTCACCACCCTCCCAACCCGAGTACAGTCCTTCGCAATCATGTCAAACATTTGCTTTCACATCCATTCCCTCTGCAGTGTTTTCTTCCATGGTTACATCACTCATACCTTAGCATATCACAAGATCCAGTAACTCTTTCTGTCACTACCACTTGCAACAAGATGGGCTGAGCATTGCTAGAGCCTCTCTTTCAAAGCTTTGGAAAAAATTAGCTCAAAAGGCAAAAGTAAAGTCTCACCTAAGCACAGTATTCATTGAAAAATATCAGTATTTCTTTTAAAACCCTGACTGTTGTGAAGGGAAATATTGTTCTTCCTACAGCTGCTGACTTGGTACAGTAGCTTATTTGTACAATCCTTTATTTGGACAACTCTATCCTAGGGAAGAAAAGCCCTCCCACAGAGCCAAAAAACAAGAAGTGAGTCAAAAAAATAACCTTAAAGGCAGCATGCCTGCACTCTTGTGTTACCAGCAATTGGTTGGAAACACTCTTATCAGCACGCACAGCTGTAGGGGAGGTGCTGCACAATTAAAAGCTTCCAGACATCGTTAATAAACAATGTTTCAAAGAGCTCTGGCCATAGAAACAAGCAGGAAGAGGAGGAGAGGAAATAAGAAATTTTGCATGTCAAAAACACTTTCAGGGAAGTCCCTGCAATAATTCTTTAGTCAGAACCTTAGAAGAATATGTACTAAAGAATAAAAATCTGTGGGGAAAAAAATTCTGACAACAGGCTGTTGAACCACAGCCATGGCCTTTGGGCTATACCAGTTCTATCGCAACACCAAGTCTTCAAGAGGCAGAACCAGCGCACGCTGAAACAGAGCCACTCACTATAAGCATTCACCTTCTCAGTCTCTGCACAACAGTACTGAGGAGTCCACCTGCAGAGTTTTATTTAGAAAATTCATTTAATAATGTATTTATGTTAACATCATCTCAGACTTCTTTTAGAAAAACATTCACTTAAGAATGCAGCTGAAGTTTCCTACGCAGGGCACTGATCTTCTGCCTTTCATCATGCCCGAAATGAAATGTAAACATTAACAGCATTTGGAAGGAAGGAATCTGAGACTGGAAAGTACACTTAAACACCTCCAACTGGAACAGCACATATTTTATCCTAATGTAGTCATGGTTTATTTGCAACTGCGGACAAGAACAATTGCCCCTTGTTCTAACAGGGTCAAAAGCAATTTAAATGTGATCACACTCCTCTCTCCCTTTTATTGGTTTAAATGTAAGCTAGCTACAAACATAGCAGAGATGTTTCACATAATAAGAATTTTAGTTTTAAATAGGAATTTTAAATAATCCTAGGACACACAACAGCTCTACTTCTCCATATCGTTCATAAATAGATGCAGGAAGAAGTAGAAACCTGAAGAAGGATGGTTGAGCAATGCTGTATTTGCTCAAAGCCTCTTTAAGAACCTGTTTCTTTCACAAAGTTGCAGATATGGGAAGGCAAGTTCTACTCTTTTTATCAGCCACAGATATCAGGTGGAGGGCATTGCATGCATTAGTAAGCTCTTAATATTCTCATAGTAAATTTAATCCAAGGACACTTAAATACACCAGCAAAAATAGTCCTGGGTTTTAGGTCTTTTTTCTCCGCTGAGAAGGACCTGGGCGTCATGGTGGACGACAGGTTGACCATGAGGCAGCAGTTGCCCTCGTGGCCAAGAAGGCGAAT
>JAWLRI010000988.1:355192-378569 GCA_034781795.1 Crypturellus tataupa | reverse complement strand
ATTCTATGATTCTATGATTCCTTTAATTTGGTCATTAGCTTCTAGAAGAAAGCTCTTCTAGTGCTCTTTTACAAGAGCATTTTTTTTAAAACATTTGCTCAAAACAAATGCTCAATTTCCTGTTGCTGTGGAAGACAGACAGACCTTTCCACTAACTAAAAAGCAAAAGCAAATCGAGTTATTAGGCACTGCTTTGGACAGCATTATCCCAAACAGGAAAATACACTCCCAAGTTTGTTTCACTTACCAGAAAAGGAGCACAGACCCATGTAAAGGTGGCCATTGCAGCAAGGTAAGCAGATTTTTTTAGGACTTTCAGCTCTTCCTGTCTGATCTTTAATACCTTCTCTCTAAAGGCTAATTCCCAGGCATAAAGTTTCAACACTTTAATCCCGTTGAGAATTTCATTCATCAGCTTAATTCTATTGTCTTTGCTCTTCATTTGAGCCACCTAAAAGAAGCATTGCAATAAATAATTAGCAGGCCACAACACTTGGCAGACCCACAAAGTTCTTAGCTTTGCCATAGCAAAATTAAGCTCATTATTCTCAAAAGCTTACTAGCTTCCCAGAGCAGGAAAGCAGAGGGGCTATCTGAACAAACAAATGCATACAATTAACAAGATGTTTTAAGCCAATTAAAAGAATGCTTTATACAATTTAAAACTTGAACCAATATGAAAATAATTGTGGGACTCATGTCCCTACACCAGAAAGCCCTTGGACTCAGACTCCTCTTAGGCACAAGGCACAGTTAAAATAAATAAAGAAGTCAAAGTAATCAAGTTTGTAACATACAGAGCTCTAGACCAAACTTGTTTTTTGCTTTAATATTCAGTACTATCCACAATTTTGTGATGTTAGCCTGAGGTAAAGCTTTCTACTCAGCAAAAAGAATAGAGTCTACCATGAAGAAGTACCTTAACACAAAAGGCAGTGACTGACATTCCTTCTTCCTCCCACCAAGAAAAACAACCCGCCAACGCTGCAAGCCCCATACTGGATACCTAAACACTTTGCTCATTTTAAGGCTCATTAGGCAGGTGATGACCTAGGTTTGCACTCAAGTTCTTAAGCAGCAAGTTAAATAACTAAACTATTTCCGTTCCATCATCAGGCATTAAATGAAAGTGGCTGGAGTGCTACCTTAATGTTACTACTGTCAAACTTTTGTATCATTATGTATAGATCTGCTGAAAAGTGTGCTAGTTCCAGCTATTTTGCATATGCATATGTAACGTCTCTAACTTCTTCCTTAAAACACTTGCATCATGAATATAAAGCTTCTTACCTGATAGGTTTTTGTCTTCATTGCCATCACAGCATTTATTGGAACTAGGAGGACCATGACAGCCACACCTGCCAGCACAGACGGACCTAAATTCTGAAGAGAAAATTCTTGCTTGTAAGCTTGTATCCACACAAACACCCAAACACAAAGAATTGCACCAGCACAACCAAGAAAGTGGTTTAAGGACAAGAAACAGGAAGAACTGCCTGAGCTAGCTCTAGGAGAGGGCAGAAAGAACAAAGGGCATATTAAAATACAAGTTCACTTCTGTGCAGAAGCAGCATATGCAGTATATAGAGAGCTAGGACTTGCCAACTGAGAGCCTCCTACCTTCCTTCCTGAGGGCAATGACAAAAGTAACTCTAAATGGCTTCTGAACAAACAGCATATTCACTGCTCAGTGCTGTAAACCCTCCAGCTGACAGACTAAACAGCTGTTCTCTGAAATTACGAGCTCAGGAAGTCACAAGTCTAAACAGGAGACAACATACATGATACTCACCTGCCACAGTAAGTACAGTGCCAGTATCACCTGCAGAGGTGCAGACCAAATCATATTTATATAGGTAACCAAGTCCATGAATCTCTGAGCATCCACAGACATTAGATTCACAATCTCACCCACAGTAGAAGTCCTTCTGGCAGAATTTGTGATAACTAGTGCCTAAGTGTGGATTAAAAGTAACACAGCATTAAAAACACACACACTAACTGGTTTGTATATTTTCTACCTAATTAAAATTGCTTTACCAAGATCCACCTTTAAAATTACAAGTAATGCTTTTCATGCATCAAATTCCAGTTACCCTGAACATTTCATAAAATACAAGCTGTATAGTTTGAAGCAAGTGTTTGGGTTAAATAGAGAACTAAAAATGTGAAGAAAGTCTGTTCGAGTTTGTTGTTTTGGGGGGGTGTTTTGCCTTTTTTGCTTGTTTTTAAATGGCGTAAGAAGAACAATCATATCTTTCTAAAAACGTTCCACTATTACAGGATGAAGTGGTACTGCCTGTTAAGTCACTAACGAAGGTGTAGATGTAGATCTATCTCAATTTTCGCCCAAGTGGAAACATCTCATCCCTTGTTAAAATAAAAAGAGGTTTCTTATTTGTGGGTGGATAGAAAAAGGTGCCTGAACTTCAAGCAGTAAATTAGAAAGTTGTTTTATCTTCAAGGTTTAAGTTAGGTATTCCATCTCAACTATTAAAATTTAGCAATCAGCCTAGCAAAGTCTAACTGCTTTAACTATTAAATTTTAACCACAACAATCACACAGCCACAGAGACATATTACCATATGTTTAAAGAAACACCTACCTTTCGATAGATTACACCAACAATTGCTGTTTTGAGCCTCATTCCAGTGACAAAGCAAATATGAAAATACTGGTGCAGAATCAGTGTCTGAAGACAGGCACAAACAAACAGCAGCCCTGTATAATAGTAGCCTTGCCAATTTGGAGCATTTTTGTCATTCACAAACTGGATTAGCAATCTGTGAAAAGAGGAATTTGGTTAATGTGAAGCAAAAAATATTCAGGGTTATAACTGTACTCTATTTCAAACATAGTAGTGCTTGTGCAACCACTCAAACACTTGGTGACTGAAATATGAATGTATGTAAGACAAATTGAATAATTTTTTAAACTCTTACTTCAGAATTTCTGGGCCTGCAAACATCAAGAGATCATGTGCAGCTTTAAATAGGAAGCTCACGATGAAATATGGTCCAAAAGTTTTATATAACACCTTGAATAAAGATGCCTCAGAGTTCCTCTGAGTTGGTTTTATAATTAAAGCTTCAGCCTCTTCTGTCATATCATCATTTGAATCATTTGACTTTTGCTGCTTTTTGGGCGAGTACAGCATGTTTAATGGTCGCCTGAAATAAGAAATAAAACACATTGTACATATATAACGTAGCTTTTATTCATGCAGAAAACCAGGAAGAAGGCATAATATCCACATGAGGTATTTCCTTCAACTCTAGCTACAAAACAGTTAACAATTTGTGATATTTGCCAACAGAGTGGACTCCATCTCTGACATCATCCCTCATTTTAGCAACTACAGTGTCCTAGCAACAGCGATGGCAGCCTACCGTCCTTCTCAATGAGTTAACTTGGGATTTTACTGTTCATCAGCAATCATCTTTTAATCATACAACCATAGCTACCAGAATCCGCCCTTGAAAATAGGCATTTTTGTACATGTAGGCAATATTCCTGGAGAATGTCTGTTAGGAATACAGTTTTATATAGGGAAATGAGGAATTGAGCCTCAATTTGTGCTAAGTCACAGTTGTGTGATCTTTTTGGATGTTATGATTCTACCACAGATGCAGAATCTTAATCAAGATGACGGCTTCACTGTACCACAGGATTCAAAAGTTTCCAGTTAGACTTATGCCAAGTTATCCTTAATGAGCCTAATGCATCCATTTCACAGGTCTGGTTTATGCCAAACCGAATACTTTAAAACTTCTGAGAACAAGCTGCGTGGAAAAAAAAATCATGTGTAAGTCTCTTCCATCAATGAAAAGGTATTTCTGCTGCTGCAATAAAGGATGATGAAAGCAGGATGGAAACTGCAGGCACGCAGTCCTAATTTTAGTTATGTTGCTTAGGTGTCCAGGCTCCCAGTATAACCAAAGGAAAGAAATAAACTCCCCACTTCTACACCCTGAACTGTCCTTTTGGAGTGTCCACTTACGGCAGAGGGAGCTCACACTCTCAAAACACGAAGCTGAAGTTCAAATGCATGAAGACTCCCACCCAGCCTTGACTAACAAGCCACACATCAAAAATAACAATAATCTGCTTTGGACCATGAAAGATTAAGGGAAAATTGATGCAGCTTTTCACATACACACACACAAACCACCCATCCACCCACAGACAGACACAGGCCACTTGTTCCTATTCTCAATACATTAGAGAAATCCAGAGCTGCTGCATGGCCCCTATAAAAGGGAGCTTGAAAATACATGCCAAACACCTCTAAATTGAAAGAGGGTATTTTCAGTTTTAGAACAGATATCTCTGAGGTACTGCTAGCAAAGTGGAGTCCCTACATTCTGTACAACATTTCACTGTCTGTTTTTGACAGCATCCTGTGCAGAGCCCGGAGGAACACAAAGGAACAGACACCTTACCCAGTGCTCCACAGCACACACAGTCACAGCTATTTCCTTTTTATTATCATTTTGTGTTAACATAACATTCAAATATTTTAACAAGAGGACTCTTGACTATTTAGTTTTTTCTGTTAACTAGAAGTCTAGGTTGATCACTTAAAGATAACTGAACTTACCTCTTTGTCTTTGCACACTCTTTTGCCCAGTTCCTAGCCAAACCTGGCACTACCTCCTGAGACATGTCCTCTTTATTTAATGACCATAAATTCTTGGCTTCCAAAGGTGTCCGATAACCCTGAATCATCAGCCTATAATAAAGAGAATCAGCACTCTGTATTTAAGAAAACCAGATATTCACACGGTAGAAGACAGTGGGTCTTATACTCAAAGCAGATCTAGTTCTTCACAAAAAACATGCAAGATCTAATACCTAGAGCAAAACACAGGTCTGCATGCTGAAAAGCTTATGTAAGCACATCCTCCTGCATTTTACTGTGAGAATTAGCCACTGAGGATTATTAATTACTGAATTTAAATTTTGGTGAGAATATGAGAAAGGAAGAAGTGATCACATTTGAAAGTCAGCTAGGCAGTTAATACCCCCATGCTTACCAAGCTTTTGCAGAACCTTTATTAGCCTTTAATTTTAACTCCTTTCATCTGCCTTTCTATTGGAACTCTGGCCAAGTACTAACCACAACAGTATGACTAATATATTTTATAAGTTTGCACATTTTAATTCATAACACCTGCACTTTGATCAAGTCATAGGGCATAACACAGGACAAGCTAAAGAAACAGAAAAAGCATACTGAAGAGTTATCAGTTTTAAATTCCTTAATTTCTACCACCTTCTATTTCTCCATTTTCTCCATCAAAATGATAATTTGATTGTAGTCTTTTAGCAAGCATATTAAATACACACTTTTAGCAAAATTCAAAGTTGGAAAGGAAATAAAGATACTTTTAATTAATCTATTTACAAAACAAACTAAACATTTACTGCTAATTCACCTCAACATGGAAGTCTAAAAGGCAATCTGATTTTAAATGTCTCTCTATGCAACATCTTGTTCTTACCCAGTGATCCACCAGAACGTGATTCTGGAGAGGAAAGAAGCACTGGACTCAGGACACGGATTCTAAGGAAGAGAAAAAGATGCTTTTAACATTCCTCTTTTTTTTTTTCCCCCTCTTCACATTACTAAATTAGTCCTTATTGCTATATAGAACTACTAGTGAAAACACTAGTAAAAACATAGTTCCAGGGCAGGCTAGCCCAGGTTGACCAGCTTTTTAGAACCATAAATAAATTAGTATATTGACTCTACCCTAATACAGTCAGATATCAACAAAAGAAATAAAATCACAATGTAAAGTATGTACAAAAAGAAACAACAACAACAAAAAAAGAAACAAAAAACAAAATCACACATCCAAGAGAAAGATGGATTTATGTTTGGATCTACTTCTGCAATCAAATGAAATGCCAAAAAGATTTCTGTTTTTTTTTTCCCCTAATAGTTTCTCTATGCTATCGTCAAGTCATTAAAATTCAAGTCATTTTAAAAAAAAATCTAAAGAGTAATCTGGATGGATTAAAACATTGAAAGAAACACTGGAAGAATTTCAAAAGGCCTAAAGGTGATTTACTTCCTAAATTCCAGTAGAGATTTCTCTCCTTTCACTGCTCTGATCAGCATTTAAGAAATGCAAAAAAAACCAACCTACTTCTTTGGCATACAAGCCACTTTCTTTATCACAAACTATAATAGGAGCAATACAGGTATTTCCAGCTACAAAAGTTACTAAACACAGTTAGATTCCTGAAGTCAAGAAAATGGCCTGGGCCATTTTTTTTTTTTTTTTCATTTTTCCAGATTTGCATTTTTCAGTGCATATTTCTATAACTCAGCTTTTTCATTACGCTCTATTTTGAAGCGATAGAATTAAGCTACATAAAACAGATCTCCGCATTTTGCGGAAAAAGAAAAAAAAACCCAAAACATTGTAGAGTAAGAGGAGAGCGTTCAAAATTTCCAAAGTACTTGTAGCAAATAGTTGCAAGAAAATGAAACATTCTGGCTTAACGAAGTTTTTAAAGGAACTTGAAGAAGTTTCAAATTAATAAAAAGTTTATTTTTAATCTCATAACCACATCAACATTTGTACCAGAGAAATTTCTGGTTGGCAACATGGAGAATACTTTCTAATTAGGAAAATTTCTAGATATATTAAACTTTATAGGTTATTTTTTAATAGAGAATGCATTCTTTCCTGTTTATTTTTTAGATGGAAATTCTGGATTAAACAGTCAACTAGTTCTTTTACTAACAAGAATTGGACTTCATTTGTTTAAAAAAAAATGTTGTCTGTGTAAGATGGATTGTAATCAATTGTTTTCAACAGTTTCATATTTCACTTTATCATAAATAGCTTTAAAGTATTGAAGAACTATTAATTCTAACTATTAATTCATGTCAGATGGAATAAAGACTGTTTAGCTAAAGGACTGAAGCTGTAATGTATCTGGACTTACATGACACAAGCAAACTAAAACAAGAGACAATATACATTAAGTGATTTATACAAATGGCATCTATGTACATCTGAGAAATTTCACTGATACTGTGTGTTTACTTAGAACTTAATTTTTTTTTTGGGGGGGGGAGGGGGGAATGCTTCTCAGAAGGAAATAAAGCAGATTCCTACCACGAGTATAATTATTTGCTGTGTATATTTTTTATTAAAACATTTAAACAAACATGCCACCCACAAAAAATAGCTTTTAATTTCTCTCTGCCCAGAGTCAGAGGAACAGAATACAAAAACAAACTAGCATGCACTCAAAACATCTTGTAATTATTTTAACTGTGATCAAAACAGAAAAGGTTTCCATAAATCCGCAGTGTCCATTCAAATACATTTCATCCCTGAATGAGATGAAAAGAACCCAAAGATGAAAAGAACCCCTAGAGTCAGCAGTACCCTTTCTCTCTCTCTCTCCAGGCACACACAATCTGCAGCGGTAACACAAAGCATCACCGGCATGACGGGCAGTGAAGGGGAAGCCAACTATCGGTCAGAAAGCATAACTGCTTACCGCCCTTTGCAACAATCGTAAAGACATCTGTGTCCCCTCTCATGCTTCAGACTTCCTTCATCAGAATCAGCTAACACCGTTTTTTTTAAAAAGGGTGACCCTGCTTTGAAAGGAGAACTGAGGTTTCCACCACAGTGCATGCAGTGATGGGAGACATTCCACTTTCACTCAGATGATACAATCATGGGTGAGCAAGCAAAATAAATATCCTGCACCACTTGGGTCACACTTCAAATCCAGGCTCCATAGCAGGCACATATATTTAAGAGCATGTACAAAAAGATCATCACTTGATAAAGAACAAATTAGTATATCCAGAACACTCTGTAACTGCTATCTCTGTGGCTAATCAGGCTCTTTCAGTTTAACTAGTTACATCGTTGTTCAACACAAGAGATATATATAGAAAGTTAAGTGCAGTTACATAGAACACAAGTCCTCCAGATGTAGACTCTGCCCCATTACTCACAGAAGAAGCAAACATCATTATGAGTTTACTGGCTACTGGATGGTAGCAGGTGAAAGGTAAGGGGGGATAACAGACAGTATTTCAGATCTGTCTTGCCCACTAACTGCCAGAAGTGCTACTGAATATGAACGTATGAAATTACCTGGAATGCTACTCAAGAAAAAGTACTTACCCTCACTCAAAGACAGCATACAGTTTTGTATGTTACAGGCTTCATCTGCTCCAAAAGATAAAGAGCAGAAAAACAAACAAACAAAAAAACCTCTACTGCAGACTGAGGTCAATAAGATTGAATTGTTTGATACCTGTGAGAAGACAACCCTTTACCTTATGATACAGAACACTTCAGGTAAGATACATGACATTCCGTATAGGTTGAGCACTTACAGGATCATTTACTGTTTCAGAAAACAAAGGTGGTTGCTCTGGAAAACAACACAGTATGAGCTGTACAAGTATCAAGACAAAGTAGCTGCAGAAAGTCACATAACGAAAAGCATCCACTTCTGTATCCTACAAAGGAAGGCAAGAGTCCAGTTAGAAGGTGTGAAGAATTTTTGAAACCTCATCTAACCACATGTGTAAAGCAGATCCTTAATTCAAGCTCTACACACTAGATAAATATTAGTCAGCCAAGCAGCAGGTGGACTGTGAGCTGCTGCTCATACTGCAGCATGCACCAGCAAGCAGCCCTTAAAAAAACACCCAACTTGTTCAGTAAACAGCACCTGTAATCAGCCTGGTAAAACACTGCTTGCCACTAGGCAAAATGAGGTCAATGCCTGTTCTTGTAAAGGCAGGGAGGAAAGAGGGCAAAGAAGATGAAAGGTACCACAAATGGAGTCTCATGACTTCGTAATTTTAGTCAGTCACTCCATGAGCATAGACACATAACCCTCTCTCCTGTAAAAAATGGTTAAGGTACAGTTCATCCCAACATCACACACACCAGTTTGAAATCAAGGTGCGAGGCACAAGAGAAAGTTACTTATACACTAGGTAGCAAAGAGCTTCCAGTGCAAAGTAGTTAATGAACGTGTGCAGAGAGAATACAACTCAAAGGAGCATAATTTAGGTTTCCCTTTGTCGTGTTCTAACTGCAGAGGTTCCCTCGTTGTTTAGACTGGGAGTGATACATAACAAAACCTAAAGATTGCTAAAAAAAAAAAAAAAAAATGCTACTATCAGGCAACTCCACAGTTGAACTGATATCTGAAGTAACTTTACTATAAAATTCAGTGTTTAAAAAGTATTTTACTTGCACACTTTCATTTTGTTTCAGCAGATATGCTTGACCAAATTGCGATCAAAGCTAGTGTTTCAGGAAATCCATTGTATAATCAACAGGAAGACGACGTAATCTCCCAGAACAGTTTCCTATCAAGCACTACGAAATTTTATTGGGTTCAAGCAGAAATATTGCCTTTCTGGAATATCTAGCAAAATTTCTCTTGGCAATTGTTGCTACAGGAAAATCATTAAGAATTTCATTACCATTTTAAAATCTGAAAGACAGGGGTCAATAAGTTTGGCTTCACTTTTATAGAAATAAAAGTACACTGAATGGATCACTAATTGACTTAGCATCTTACACAGACAGTTAGCATAATTAGCAAGCAAATACTCTGTTATTGTGGTAGCTGGGATTATTTCCAACTGCATGAGGCTAACAATAACTTACCGTAGTTAAGGCATGTATTATTTTGGATCTAAAAATTATTGTGGCACATGACAATGAGATGAACCAGAAAATCATCATTACACCTGAAGACTGGACTCCTTTTATTCTTTCATATTGTATTAAAAATGTGGCAAGCAACTGTGGATAAATAAGATAAAAATATATTCACAAGGTTTCAATTCTACAAGTCACATATACAAAGTACTATGTGTATTCATTTAGCTTTTCAGGCTCAGTATCTCCCAGGCATTCTAACACAGGATATTTTCAGTGCATCTCATCTTGTTAAAGTATAATTCAAAAGGAAGTTTAAACTGAAAATCCCTGAAACAGTAAAGGACTAAGTACTAAGTACCTCCTGACTACTACTTTCAAAACACACAACCCCAACCAATATTGACCAAACATTATTCTAACACTGTATTTTGAGCATTTTCAGAGTTGTGTATGAAACTGGCACAATTTATAATCTTATTTGGCTACTGCAACACACATTTTTAATCAGTCTCATAAAAGCTTCACACTTGCACCATTAAATGATCACAGATGAATGAAGAGGACTTGCACTGTCTGTATGTTTTTTTCCAAGCATTCTTTACTGCTAGCATTCCAAATCTGAATTAATCTAAAGCAACTGCCAATAAATGAACCACAGGTCTTTTTCCTTGCAATGGAGACTGAAGTGATACTAAAGTAGACGCAAACTACATCTAACATTTATGCAGAAAAAGTTAGCTGGGGGTTCATGCTGTATTTAACTTTCCCCCACACTATCAAACAACTTGGAAGAAAACTTGCACTGCCGATCTGCTACACACAATATAAGTTTGTAATGTGATACATGAGAAGACTTCAACAGTGTTACAAAATTCAGTAAGTCTGAGTTATAATATCTAGGTTTAATCAGCCTTCCTGTCCTGACTCCTCCACCCAATGTTTGAATTAAGTTCTTCAATGCCAAAATAAAGCAAGATAACTAGCATCTATTTACATGCTGACTTGTAGCATACTGAGCAGAGTTGGGGAGGATTATATATTAAAAAAACAATGAAAATAAAAGCAGACATCAAGAATCAACATTTCCCAATTCAACAGCAAATTATGTCTGTAAATATTGTAGCTTAAAGAATTACAACTCTGTGGATAAGACGACACATGTTGTTTCAAAGTATTACATCACCAAAAGCTATAATAAGACTTACCATTGTTATACCCAAGACTGTAGGGCTAATGAGAAAAAATGGAGCCCGAAAAATATTTTGACTTCTTTCCCAGAAAGAGTAGAAAAGGTCTGCCCAGCAGACTATCCACAGTATTAAGCCCAAAGCCTGGAACAAAGAGGTATATTTTATACATCAGTTCATGCAGTCTGAAAAGGCCAATTAAGCAGCATAATACACATACACTAAATGTAACGCCTTAGTGTAAGAGGAGTCATAATCAGATCACCTTTCTTGGGCAATCGTACTTAGTAATAATGCCTTGGAAAGAAAAGCAGTTTCATTTTACCTAGTAAATCCCCGTTAAAAGAAGAAGAAAAATAAAAGCATATTAACTCTTACTACTGTACAAGCGTATTAGTAAGCAGATAACTGTTGAATTTCATTTTTGAACAGGAGACTAAAAAAACTCTTCAATGCACTGAGCTAACTATTATATTCCTTCTTAAAACTTTCAATTTATTCTATGGAAAAACTAATATCAAGAGCACATTGAGTTTCAATTTCACAAAAGAATGGAATAGAACACATGCATTGGCTCTGAAAGTCTGTTGGAACCTGACAGAATAATGAAGTCTTTTTGTTACTGACACAAAGGCCTCAAGATTTAGCTGACTCAAAGTGGTCCTCTCCAACTGCACTACAAAGGATTTGGGTGCTTTCTGACATGCCGAGTACAGTTCAGAAAGCCAGTTCATATAAGGGCAACAGAGATACACTTAACATATTATGATTTTAAGAAAACACAGACCGTTTTGGCTTTGTTGAGATGTGACATTTGGATGTATCCCCGGTCATGATAACGAAGGTATAGGAAGTAGACTGGGAAACAGACCCACAGGTAAATGCAAGGAATCCAAACCAGGACTGTGTTCTGAAAACATGGTGTAAAGTCTGGATTTTCTGTGTGCCATGTCAGATTCCAGTCCTGGGGAGACAAAATGGATCGAGTTAAAGGGAGGGAGAGGGGAAAAAGCCACACATATATATATAAAAAGTACTTAAGTAATTAAAATAAAGAAATATTCATTATCTGTCTTGCTCTGGACCTTACTGTATATAGACTTAAACATTGATTAAACTGGTTCTGTATTATTATGTATATAACTTTATTGCACTTTGCACAGATCAAGTTTTAAACTTTCATAGGAAAATGCTAGTTGGTTATACAGCAGCTACCATTAAAGACAACTCACTCAAAGAGAGTACTGGGATCTTCAAAAGTACTAATCAAGAATTTTCACATTATCATGGCAAAGTAGTAAGGCAACAATGCTAATTATTTCCTACTAAAAACCACTGTGTATGGACAAAGAAAGCCCAGATATATGCCACCCCCAAATTAAAAGCATGGGAGTCACCCGGTAAGAAGTAAAAACCAACTGCATGTGACAAAATTACTGCACTACATGTGAAGTAGCTTCAGAGCATCGAAGCTTTCCCCACCAATCCCAGCTGTGTCTTGCTGAAAACTCCCTGGAACAGCATGCAGAGCTGAGCAGAAGAGGCTTACCCTTGCAGCCCACTTCCTACTCCACAGGAAGATTATCTAAGATGATATAATTCACCATTTCCCTATTTCTCTCAACATAATTCTTGAAAACAAGAAAAGCCAGAACACGTTTCAAAACAAAATTCATGTTTACAGTAATCAAAATGTGGTCATCACTGGCACTACTGTGCAAGGACTATTTATGACAGGCTATTTAGTAAAATGAACACTGATCTAGCAAGTTTCACCCATTTGTCAAACTTCCTTTGTAAAGAACTGGGTAATGTGAAAGTAAGATACTGCCTTTGCTGGGAGCGCTGGAGACTTCCCCTCTCCAAGATGCTGATGCAACACACACAAACTGCAGCCACGAAGGAGCTGTGGCAACCACAGCTGCAGCGCAGCCACGGGGCCAAGGCATCTGGGTCAAGAGCCACGCAGGCGAGACAAGTCACAAGCCCGGGAGGGCACTAATTAGTGTCACCTCCAGCTGCAAAACACCTGCTTCACAGGGTCACCCCGCTCACATCCGCACACAGCACTGGTACTGCTACTGGAACGTGACGGCAGCCGCTAATCAGCTCATCCGCACACTCCTGAGCCGGTCACAAGAACAAGCGTGCCTGTGCGTGAAACACGAACAGTGACAAGGCGGCCGACCTGCTCCCCCAGCCACGATGCCAGAGTTGAAAGTAGTGCCCTGCTTTTGGGGTCTCCAGGCACCTGTCCTTGTTTATCCCTCACTCCTACTGATTAGAGCTTCAAGCATGATTATAAAGATAGGGTACTTTAAGAAAGTGCAATAAAAAAACAGCATATACGCCTCGCAAATATTTAAACTCAACACCAAACAGCTGTTATTTTATCATTGATCAGTTTGATCCCTTGAACCTGGCCTTTCCTCCCGCCCCCAATAAAGGTGATCATGTCTAACCTTAAACAACAAAAAGTCCTCCTTTTGAAAATGTAAAAATGCTTTCCTTTCCCCTCATTTTTATCTTCTTTAGGACTTTTTTCTTGTATAGAACAGATGATGTGCAGGTCACACACATACTATACTTCTTCTAGAGTTCTCTAAATCTAGAGTTCTCTAAAATTCTTTTAATTTGCTAGCTTAAAAAAAAAAAAGGCAAAAGACCTCTCTCTAAGCTTAATACACCCAATTCAATTAAATCAGTAAACCCAGATTTTTCTAGGGATTTAAAAATGCTGAAACAAATTAAAAAACCCACACGACTGGGGCATAAAACTCCCTGATTACGTGCAAAGAGGATCTACGCCAGGGTCACGTCAGGTCTGCAGGGGAAGGCAGTGAGCTGGTGGTGCGCCGCGATATTCAGCTGAGTCACCCTTACGTTCAGCCTCCACTCGGCACTTGGGCTATGGAGTCCCAGCTGCTCAGAGACAGTGCAGCCGGCAGGAAAAGTCTCATGACTCTGCAGAACAGCTTGCAATTCAGAGAGTTAATGTGAATATACAAACAGTCAGAGGATTTAAATAGACTAAAAAAAAAATAAAAAGGAGAGCTTTGATATCATTTAATAAATAATTTAGGATATTTCTGTGCTGTTTAAGAAAGCTACTTCCTCGCTTCTGCTGTTTGTAAACACTTGCTGCAAAATGACTGGTGGCAAAGAGAGGGGCATGAGTGCAGAAGTCACAGCTGTATAACAGCCCAAAGGAAGAAGGGCTGCACACACAACCGCTGGGCACACTATCAGCAGGACATGCTAAAACTGAATGCTATCTTCAGTTCATCCGACCCGCATGTTTGTCTCACATCAAGATACTGCCAAATAACTTGTGGTAGGGAACGATGCAACGGTATTTCGGAGTTAAAGTCAGGACAATTGGGCAAATTTGGAGTAAAACAGCTGCTAGACTTTAGCAGTCATAGCAAAATCCGTTTATTTTCTTGTGCCCTCTTTCAGCATTTGATGCTGAGGCTGCTGTCATCAACAGAAGTCTTCTGCTTATCTTAAAATATTCTCCTCTGCAAACAGAAAGGGCTGAGGTGCCCTGCTCCGTTCCACATTCATTTCAGGTGACAAAAGTTGGGTAAAGCACTGGTGAAAATACAGACACGACACTCAGACAGTAGTTTTTCCCGTCACTCCCTCAGAGCAGCCCCACAGACCTGCTGTCTGCTCTGGGTGTGTTTCAGGGGGCTCGGCTGCAGCCGAGCGCATCCCCCCACTCAGCCCTGTCCGCAGGGACCTGCTCGCGCGGTGGGGCCGCACGGACGTGGTGCTGCAAGGGGAGCCACTGCGGGAGCAGCTCCCAGTCCCACCCAAAACAGCAGCACTCGCCATGCATAGAGCCCAGGAGGTTCGTACTTGGGAACCCGTCACCACAGAAAGGCCTTCCCCAAGCTCGGCTGTTTCATGGGACTCTATCCCAGAAGCAACACGCCACCCTCAGCAGCAGCCGACATGAATCACACTCGAATTACAAGGCTCAGCCACACAAGTCTAAGCCAGTTCTGCCATGGTAAACCACGCTCCTCCCTTGCTTTATGTAATCCCACTTTAACATTTTTTTTTAATGTAGTTCAATTTTTTTTCAAGTCAATGTAGAAACAGTCACTGAAGCAGCCCTTTGCTATTGACGTTAATTAGCAAAATCAGTGAGTTTTGTTCGTTCTGACTCTAGTATTCGAAATAGCATTTTAAGCACATTCTATGAAAACAACAAGCCCTCCCACATTTGCATCTCAAGTTTGAGCAACGCTAAACTTTCCACTTTGCTGGAAACACCCAACCTCTCCATGTTTCAAGGTCACATAAACTGACAGAGATCCAAATGTTCACTGAACGCCTACACCACGGAGCAGCCTCCCGCCACGTAGCAGTCCATAAAAAGACATATTGCTGACTGCTCCGATTTGGACAGTAAGGATCCAGGTTTGGTAGGAAGAATCTTAAACTGCATTCTGCATGGAGATGCTCTGGTTGCCTGTGAACACTGGAGGCACAAGAAGATTTTTCTAAAGGGGAAGGGGAGGTCTAAATTTTGGAAGGTTGGCCTTTGGCAGTATACTTTCGAGGCAGCCTGTAGTTTAAATGATGACTGCAGGAACCCACATGAATAAATCAGGAACAGAATCATTGAGTCATCCTTGTTTCTTCTCAGCAGATACAGGAACAGAAGATATCTGCTATTGGGATAATTTTACTCTGTTCTAAAACCTATACTGTAGTTTAGAAACACCATTTCTGAGATGTTAAGTAGTTGTTGGGTTTCTTTTTTCCTTTTGATCACTGGGCAAGTTTAAAGTTTCCCAGAACAACAAATGGGTATTTTTAAACCCTAAACAATTTTTTTTTTTTTCAGACAGCTTTCAGCTCCATTTCTATCCCCGCAGTAGCAAAAATACCGCTCCAAGATTTTAAACAAGGCTGGGTAGTCCTCAAGCAGACAAGTGAAAGGGTTTGTGCCCAATGGCACAGTTTTCCCCATGGCACAAGAAGGCCTCCTATCATATTTAAGGTAAAATCCTCTACCTCGAGAACTAGCAAAAGAAATGCTTGATGTTCTCAGAATCACATGGTAAACCACTTATTTCATACTATGGAAACTCTTGGAAAATAAAGAACAAATTACATTCCCGTCTAAAATTTCCAGGACAGTTAAGAAAAAAACTTTGTCAGTAACTCTGTAAGACAAAAAGTAATAACATAAAAGATGACATACTCTGTCTCTATGAAGAGAAGGAGGAGTACAGGAACGCTATACTCTTACATCTACCTAATTTCAGGGAAAAACAGTACTTGATACTGGATGGGACTTGGCTGCAGGCAGTCTCCATCCCAGCAAGCAGTAACAGCTGCTAAGTGAGCAACTACCAGCTGCCTGATCTCTTATCAATAATCCTATTTGATCCAAGTCACATTTTAAATTTCTCAGTAGCAGAAGTGGAAAGACCAAAATCACCCGGCTTCACGTCTGCTTGCAGTAGAGGGGTAGAAACACTTGCTGCCAGCCATGCTGCTGAATCCATCTGTATGAACCAGCTCAGACTTAAAAACAGCTTGCACATTACTACACACCTGCAGTTATAAAGCCACTCTGGAATTATAGTATTATGCGCAACACACATTCCTGCAAATGGAGCTTGCCACCAAAATTACTGTATACATGCTAGTTATTTCCCGCAGGAGAAAAAAAAAAAAAAGAAAAAAAAGCACCCCTTTTGTAATATGATTTCTCAATCTTATCTTCCAAATAGCAAGATTTTGTTTTCATTTAAGGCAATACATTTCTTACATTTAGTAGAAAGAAAGAAATTAGTTATTTTTAGCACATTGTCATACCTCCTGACACCTTTCACTGCAGCATCACTATTTTCTCGCTGAAACAAAGTCTCACAACTGAAATTGCTAACTACCATTCCAAGATGACCCCCAGGTTGCACCTAGACAGTCCTGACCCAGCCATCCTCCCTGAGCCTGTCACTGCAGCATCAGCCTTAAGTTGTCCCCTATCTGGGGCAGTAGATTTATTGCCTGCCTCTCCCCTTTTCCCTCATCTGGAAAAGTCTGCAGTGACAAAAAAAATAAAAAGTAAAAAAATCAATGGACAACAGGAAGGTGAAGAATAACTCCCTCCTAGGCTAGTTTAAAGAAACTGCAGATCTTACCTTTTAGGTTCTATAATAGTGATGAACTTTAAAGAGCTCTTCAAGGTTATTTGGATTGCCAAAAAAAAAAAAAAAAAAAAAAATGTTTTATGAAACTTGAAAGTTTTGAGGAAAAAATAGTGTTCTCAAAGTGTTGTAAACACAGCATCCTTATTCTATCCTTCAGGCTTTGAACTCAGCTCATGAAACATATATTGAACTTGAACATTCCTCTAGCAGAGCATATTTAGACTAGAGCCCAGAATAAGCACTACCACACCAGATCTGTACCAACATATCATTTGGCCTGCTGGACATATTATTTAGGCTAAATTACGAGAGGCAACACAGTTGCATCTGAGAGTATGTAGGGTAAACATCACAAGGTTTTCAGACATTCCTTCAAGCCAGTAACAGCCTGATTAGGTTATTACATTATCTTCTTGTTCTTCTACTGCCACAGAAGGCAAGAAGCATCAAGGTTAATTACCTTGAATTGGCAGGTAGGCATTAGATTCAGATCTCAAACTCTCACAGAGATTACATCTCCACTCAGAGAAAAACATTTGTTTTTTTCTACTAGAGGAGAACTAAACCTAGCATTTGATTGTTTCTCTACATGTATTTTTTCCTTTATGCAAGTGTGTTGTTGTTTTCGCAGACAGTCAGAAGTGAAAATAGTTTTCTCTGTAAAGTCATGAACAGAACAAAACAGCAGTCAGGGAAGCAAGGATGAGATAGTAGTGTTTAGTAAAACCTAGAAAAATATAATACTGCAATTGCAGTGTAAGAAGTCTTAAGTCCAAATAAAAAAAGCTTTAAATCTTCCATAGGCAAGTCTCCTAGCCCAAAAAAACTCCCCAAAAAATTGTATTCAAATCTTGACTTCATTTGGAAAATGACAGAAAGTCTCCCCTTCCTTGTTTCCAAGCAATTCTGAAGTGTATGCTTAATTCCTGTCGTCTCTCAAAGTTGTCACAGGACAAGATAATAAGAGAAAGAGGAGAATATTTAAATTCACATTATAAAATAGTGATACTAAATAACCTTAAATAATTTATGGAGAGAAAAAAAAAGGCAAGGGTTTCGAGCTACAGGAAAATGTACCTATTTCTCAGAGTTTTCTATTTAAACTCATTTTCACAAGACAAAGTTCTCAACAGCAATGACTTACCCAACACAATTTTTCTTCATTGATAACATAGCCAAGAATAAAAACATCTACCTTCCAATTCCTAATACTAAACTTTAATCAGGTGTCTGCACTTCATCAAATCCCAAACACCAGACTTCTGAATGTTAATTAAAAAAATTAAATAAAATTGCTCTCTCCCCCCATTACAAACAGCACTGCATCAGCTGAAGGAGAAAAACTGAGTCATGGCAAGAAAAAAAGTCCTGTTTTGCTTCTCTTTAGCCCAAGAGGAGAAGCTGATACCAACTAACTACCTGAGAAAGGAGCACCTACACCTACAGAATTTACAACAGCTGATCTTTTTAATTCAAAAGACTAAACATCTCTGAACTATGGCAATTTTTTTGGTCACGTCTACAAGTATCATGAGCCAACATTTGGCTGTGTGATGGAGTATCATATAACACCTATATTTTTAGAATCAAAAGGATAGCTATTATCCGTCCATATTTTTACCTGAAATAATTGTTATTTAAAAGCACACGGGGGGTGGGAGGTGGAGGCGAACACTCTGCTTTAATCTCCTTTGTTTTGTTTTTTTCACTGAAAATAGTATTTTTGCTTAATAATGCAACAGTTAATATACCAAATTTTAAATTATGGTTGCAAGGTTGAATATACCTGTATAAAAGACCAAAAAAGACACTAAGATAACAGTTTAAAGGCAATCAGATTGGCTATCTGTATTCAAAGCTATGAGAAACGAAAACAGTGACAAAAAGTAGTGCAAGGAATTCTAGCTCTATTAAAAGTAAGTAAAAGGTCAGTATCCTGCAGCAGGCATTTTATAGATGTGACCCAGAATGACTTCAGTGCAACCCAAGTTAACCTTCACATAGTCTGAATATAGCACAGGGTTTCAATGTAAACTGCATCATAATTACATCGTACAATACAAGTTATTCGGGTTATTCAGGTTTTTTTTTTTTCTTTTTTTTCCCTTCTTCCCTTTGTTCATTTTAATTTTCAATATGAATATTTGAAGGTTGCACAGAACTGATAGTTCTAAAACTACAGGTCTTCTGTTAAAAAAACTCTCACCAAAAGATTATCAGGCTTCATTTTCTCACACTTTCCCTAACCTGATCTATTTCTAAATAAACAGGGACAAGAGGGTTTAATTTCTATGCAAATTCAAAGCCTTGTTTGGATGACCATTAAGAAAAAGTTGTTATACAGGTTTGAATGAGAGAAAGTTGAAGAGCAGCCTGCTTCAAAACCACACAAATCCTGCAGCCTCCAGCTTTGGCCAGCACACACACACTCACCCCATCACAACCAGAAAGTCATAGGAATACAGCAATCAACTTGTAATTATGTTAAAGGCACTGTCTTGTGTAAAGGTTTTGCAGTTTAACCCTCTGCTCCTCTCTTTACAAATCCTGTCTGCACGTGACCCACCGAGGTAGGTAAGTAGTTTATGGTCTGGGTCTGTATACTCATTAAAACTCTTAATTCCCAGCTTGTCACAAACACATTCACAAATTCAGTATCATTAAAACTAAAGAAAATAAAAGCTCTCATAATGCACCAAACACTCTCACAGCAGCAGAAATTACCTCCCTAGTTCTCACAACCCCACAGGAAAAGTCAATGAACCCATAATGAAAACTAGACAATGATTCCTTAAAGTCCACATAAGAATAGGCAGAGAATGACAATTGGTGTAAAAAACAGTAAGCCCTGCATTACTACTTAAATTAAGTAAAATCTTGAAACACCATTTGGCAGAAACTGATTGCCTCTAGTCAAATGAAGCAACATTTCTGACTTATGGTTTGCAAAAAATAAGACATTTCTTTCCTGGCACATTATTTAAAAAATAAATTAAATACATACTGCTCTCCTCTGGAAAGGTTTGGAGACTTATATGTATAATGCATCTGTTATACTGCTTTATGATAGTTATTCTTCTTAAGAAGCCTTTAAACTTCTTTGCCCTTCTGTAAAAGGTGTGTTGTTTGCTGCAGATACACTGCTGACCTCCCACTGATTTCTAAGTGTTTGAAAAGAGGGAATAAATGCATAGACTGAAAACATATGAACCCAGTTAGATAACAGGCTCGCACTTGAATCAAGGCCCCTATCCTTGCCCATAATGGCATTTATACAGCAGTTCTAAACAATAATTTTGCATTTGATAATGTAAAATTTATAACCTCCTACATCATACTCTTGCTATACTTATCACTATGAGCTATTGCTGCTTATAAAAGTAGTATCTGATAAAGCAGATAATCTTATTTTTAATAAGCTGTTCAGTAAGTCATTTTATACTTAGGCATATGCACTATATGCAGAAAAACTGTGGGGTTTCAAGACATATTCAGATATATTGTTAACTTAATGTATGAGCCATTTAGTCCACAACACTAAACTACTCTTTATATTACAGGTCTGTTTTTCCTTCAGAACTATTTCAGGAAAAAAAATCCATGTCCTCATAAGCATAATACCTGTATAGCTCACACAAGACCACTTTGCAAATGTCAGCTTATCATTATAATCAAAGAACATAAAATATTTTTTTCTTTAATAAAATCCTATCAAGTCACGTTATAACTTTAAAAAGCTCTAACCTGTATACAATTAGCTGGGAGATGTTGGGGCATCTCCCCTCACTACAACAGTCCCAAACTCAAGTACTAACATAATGTATTTCGTTCAATATTTTAAAAAAACCCATTTACTAAGACAAAGCATATCTGAGAACTTCAGACAGATCTATAGAGTGGCAACGGAAGGAGAGTCCAATCACACCAAGTTCATCCCAGGATTTTATCTATGAGGCTCTGCCTCATGTTTTCTCCTCCAGTTTCTCTCTGGAAGTTTAATTCCACATGAAAAAGCTAAGTTTTAAATCCAAAACTGTCTTTGGATTCATTTTCTTTACTGACAGCAAAGAAGCTCCACAAATGTTCCTGCACAAACAGGAATGAAACAGGCCTGGGCTTACGCTGACAAACACAGCTTGATTCATTACAGGACTCTCATTCTCAAAGAAAAACAGAAAAGATGAAACACGCTTTTCGCTTACAATAGATGAAATCAGTTGCTTTCAACCTGTTACAATCCAAATTCCAACTCATAAAATGTCAAAAAGTATTTTAAGTTTCCAAGAAGTACCCACCAATGTAAATCAAAATTATTTCTAGCTAAATGTATTTTTAAAAAAAGAACACAATGCTTTTGCCTACAAAAATGATAGTAAGAATCTATATTTATATAAACTATTTCCTACATATTTGCTTAAGTACAAACAAGAGCCTCACAGTTTCAGATTCTATTTGATGTACAAACATTTTATAATGAATAACCGAGACTCCAACTACAGACTGAAGAGCACTTGGCTGTGAGGGTCTATATGGTTTGACTCGGCTATTTATTTTCATATCTCATTTTTCCTAAAATGAGTCTTGCCAACTCTTATGTGTCACAAAAATTCTTAACCATCTCTCCCTTTTAGCAACTTCAAATGGAAAAAGTCTTCTTTAAATGTGATATTACATACCTTACATATTTTGAAAATTTAAGACTACCCCAAAACTGTATTCACCCGAGAGAAAAGCCTAGGTATATCAACATCTAACTGCACTAAGACCACTGGTTATGTGAGAATACATATATTTATACAGCTAGGTCAGAAAGTCAAAGCACATATCATGTACTAGATCTGCCTTGACTATTATTCTGAAATGTGAAAATGAAAGAGTTTCTCATCCTATTTTTTTTTCTCAATCGGTATAGAAGCAAGGTTAACCACAGGCAACTATCAATACTCCAGGCAAAGCTACTTCCACACTTTCAGGTCAGGTTTTCCAGTTCCGGCAAACTCTTAAAAGTTACTGAACTGAAAAGCAAGTAGTGCAAAACAGTACCCAGTCCTCCACTTAACTTTTTAAAGCTTTTAAAAATCATTAAAAGCTCTAGTTAACAGTAACATTATCTTACATAGCTGCACAACTGTATTATGTCGGAGATACTGCACACTCAGACTGGTTATGCAGAGAGGCTGGTTAAAAAATGAGGGGAGAGGAAGAAGGGGAGGGGGGCAAAAAAAGGAAAATACCAAATTGGCCTAGCCTGTTTGAACTTTCATAGAGGGTGTTAAATAAAACCAGGCTCTCTAATTCTCAGACAGTAACTTTCAACAATAACATACCCATAGCGTGCAAAGAATAAAAATCCTAGCCAATGAAGCTTAAGAAGATCAGTGTACAGTCTTAAGGGTGCATTTAGTCTTTCCAACCTGCAAAATTTCTCCCTGCAATTTTAAACCAAGTTGTCTCATATGTGGCACGTGCTTGAAGAAAACAAGTTCCCCTTGAAGCTAACTGTGTTTTGCAAGTGGCAGGAAACCCCACTCCTCCGCTAGCAAGGCCCAAACTCCATGCAAACTTGACTGCAGTTCATGAAGAGGATGAGGATGCCCCAGGCCCCGGCTTCAGCCTGTTCTGAAAGCAGTTGTGAGCAGCCCACAAACAGGAAGGAGAGCAGCCACACAAGGTGATACGCACCAGCAGATCTAGCACTGCTGACCTTGCTGCCACAGGTAACAGAGCAATAGAAGTAGTCACATAAGAAAAGGACACATTAACAAGGAGGACAAGTTCAGCAAAGGAAGGATTTTTCCAAACACTCCCTGCACCAGCTGGAATTCCAAATTGTTCTCTTGCAGGTCTAGAGGAATCCAGATATCAAACAACCCCACCCACAGGATATTTTGCTGGAGGAAAAGAAAGGCTGAGTCCATGTGGTTTGGAGCAGGATGGCACATCGTGAAATTGTTTATATTATTGGAAAACAGTGCAACTGAGGAAAAATATTTGTAATGTGTGATATACACTCCTGTGTATATCAGAAATTGTTACATTATATACAATAAATCTAAGTTGTTGTTGTTGTTGTTAGTTTCTTGGGGGTTTTTTTGTTTGTTTTTAAATAAAAGAATCTACCAACCTAGCTAGAAATACTACACAGCTTCAAATGCCATAAGTCTATCTAGCTCTTGCTTTTACCTGAGGTTACATCTCCACAAGCTGTAACACTGGCATCTTATTCTTTGCCACAACTACTAATCATGCAAGTAAGTCTTTCCATGTGCATAATTCTTAAGCAAGTATTGCCAAAAGCTCGGCAAACAGAAAGTCTTACTAATTCTAGGGTTGGGGGGC
>JAWLRI010000988.1:327554-351835 GCA_034781795.1 Crypturellus tataupa | reverse complement strand
GCCGCGCCGCGCTGCGCGTGCGCGGTGCCCGCCGCCGGCCCGTTGTCATCCGGGGCCTCGCGGGAGCCGTTGGGCCATGGCGACGGTGGCGGAGCTGAAAGCAGGTGGCGGGGACGCTCCGAGCGGCGCTGGGCAGGGCGGCCGGGCCCTCTTCGTGCAGCCGGCAGCCCCTTGGGCCTCGGAGCTGCTGGCGGGGACCGCGGCTCTTCACGGAGGCCCTTGGGACGCGGGGAGGTGCCCCGAGCGCTGCCACTCAGCCCCTGTCCCCCTCTTGCCCTGGGCTTTGCTTCTGAGAGCATCTTCCAGCCTCTAACGCCGTCACACGCGCTCCTGAAATTACCAGAACCGCTATTTACTATTCACAAATTAAATATTGATTTCTTTAACATCTAGGTTTTTATTTGTAATATGCCCAGTGTTGCTGCTGGCACACAAATGGGCGGATAGTCTGTGTTAGTGTGCCTGTAAAAACAGAGATACTACGTTTATAGCGGTGGTGGTTAGTGACACTTCATACACGCGTGGCTTCATGTTAATGGTTCTTTGTTTGTTTGTTTTTTGCAATAATAGTTTTAAAGGACACTCTGGAAAAAAGAGGTGCACTCGGGCAAATAAAGGCAAGGATCAGAGCTGAAGTTTTTAATGCATTGGACGACCAAAGCGAACCACGGCCCCCGCTGTCCCATGAAAACCTGTTAATCAATGAGCTCATCCGTGAATACCTGGACTATAACAAATACAAGTATGCGGCATCTGTTTTAACGGCAGGTATTGCGTCAAATGTGTATTTTTTCACTGTTTTTATTGTCATCGCCTGTTATCATCATTGTTCCCCTGGGGCTACGGCAGTAGTAAGTGTGGCCAAGCTGTCCTGTCTTCCAATGGCTTTAAATAAGGAGCAGACACTTTATACTGCCTTATTAGCAGTATTAAGCTAATTCATATCATTGGTTTCCCCAAACACTTACTCTTTGCTGTTTTTCCTTGAGACACAGCCTTTGACAGAGAAATTGATGCATAAGCAAGAAGACTTCCCACAGCCTGCAAATGGAAATATGGAATGTTCACTTTTGTTCTGGAAAATGGTTAACAGTATTTTTTAAGCATGTAACACATTTTGTTTTCTCAATGGCACTTGGGTAAAATAGATAATAGAAACCCTACAAATGAAGGAGCAAAATTATTTGAGAAAAAATCTAAAGTAATCTAAAGTAATAACCTAAAGGTAGCCTGACTTATAACAATCCTGGTAACTCATGCACATGAATTATATCAGAAACTAAGTTATAGTTATCTATTTTTTAAATATGTGAAGAACATTAATGTTTTGGAACATATTAAATGTTACTGTAATCGGCTATTTTAAAATATCAGTATTTGAGAGCTGTTTAGACTACAACATCCGCTAAAAGATAGCTCTGATTTATTTAGTACTACATGTAATTACACTTGATTTGTAATAACTTGGTATATTAGTATACTTAACTGTTCAAATTACAGACATGTTTATCTCAATGGAGAGAGGGAAGTGTAGTCTGTTGTACTTAATGTGTGTAATCTGTCTCATAATAGTATTTCTCTAGAGAAGAAATAGTTTCCTTGATTAATCCATCATAATGCTATAAGACTTTAATATTTTTCTTAGATTTTTAGAGTGAACAAAAATACCATAATATGCTATTGCAAATTTTATTAGTATGAAGCATTACAATATAAAGTTGGGCATTTTCAGTGTCTAAGTATGTACTGTGATTCTCAGACTTCAAAAGTTACACTGATGATATTTTTCATAACAATCTTAAGAATTCTGTGGAAATTTCTTTTTCAGAATCTGGCCAGCCTGAAGTGCCCTTGGACAGAGAGTTTCTTGTCAAAGAGCTGAATATTGTTGAAGATGCAAATAGCAGATCAATGTAAGGCATACTTTGGGAAAACACAGTATTTTCTGTTTTGCACATGACATTCCACAGTCAGTAACATTCATTTCACTTTAGTATTTTTAGAAATCACATTTAAATGCTATTTCCCTAGTTGTTAGTGTGACTAGAGCACATGTCTAGTCTAACATGCAAAAACTCAAACATGGACCTGTTATTTGCATTCAAAACCACAAGTCTCTTAACAGGTAAAAGTCTTCCCTACAGTCAGAGGTAGAGAATAAATATACTCTTTGCCTATCTGTCAGTTTTTGCAGATCAATAAAAATTATTACACTCCGAGATTAGATATAAATTCATAATATAATATGACATGGTCCATGAGATAAGATACTGAAACAGGTTTCTGAGGACAGTGCTCAATGTCCTCTGTAGTCTGGGCTCAAACCATCTGTCCTGTGGTAAGGAAGAATCAAGTTTGGGATGTCTGGTGGTGAGTAGAGTACCAAAGTCTGATACGTATTGCATGAGTGGAAATGTGAGTCTGTACTCACATGCAAGAAGGCTGTGGTTCTTTGCCTACAAGGAAACTGGAGTTCAGTTGACTGTCTCCAAGTGCAGGATTTTTGAGATGACTTTGGTCTTCAGGATGAGCTTAGGTTTGTGGTTACTTGTATAATTGCATTTGGCATAATATTATAAGGACATTTGTACAAGTTCTAAGAATAAACATTAAGGTCTAAAAGCTTAGCTTTTTGTTTGTTTGTTTTTTAGCATAATGCTTAGTATTTCATAGGCTTCATAGACTGCTTATGTCATTTTTCTTTCTTAAGCAGACCTCTATTGTATGGAATCATAGCTCATTTCTTACATCGTGGTAAAGAAGAAAGCACATCAAGTACTCTTCCAAAAGTGTCTTTGCTGAACTATCCAAGGCAGAATCTTGGTAAACCGACTACTGAAAGAAATCAAAAAGGTGAGTGTGGACAGTTTTGATGAAGTTTTCTTTGTGATTAGTGTTTCCGCATAATACATTTGCTTGTAACCACATGAACATGGAGGTGAACACAGTATTACTTCTGTATGCAAGGAATGTTTTGAATTGACACTTTTTTTTTTTTTGGTAAGAAAAATTCCTCAATACAACACTGTTTATACCTCAAAAGTAGTTGACCTGAACTTGCCTGTTGCTCATGTATTCAATTAAGAAATGTCCTCTTGTATTCAGTTCATGAAAGACCTACCTGTGACTTCTGGAACTACCTGTCTACACTTCTTTGTTTAAATAATTGACCGCTTAGAAAAGCTCCTAGGCCTCCTCTTTTCTACTATTTTGCTAATGAAACAGCATAAATGCCATACAAATTTATCATCCTCAAAACTACTTGACTTGCCATCAGATGTGTCAGTAGTAGTAATTTCCCTCTTGAATGGGAATTTATTTATTTAGAAAGGCATTTTTTAAAATTGCAGACACCCGAATTTATATAATTTTCAACAGTGCATCTTAATAAGAGATTCCTGTTCATCTTAAGATAGCTGTAACTATTTCTTAGATACTAAAAGGAAGGATTAGGGGAAAATAAATTATTCCTCTTTATTTTTTTAAAGCATTAAGACTGTAAAATTAAGACTGCATTAATGTGTTAAGACTGAAAACATTTAAACTGGACAGATGTACTATTCTAATCAGTAGATGGAAGAAAATTTGCTATGGCATTTATGCTAGGGTTTTAGAAATAAAAAATTACTGATGCAGCTACTGGTAAAGACCAGAAAATCTTATCAATAATCTTGTCGATTAATTTTTTCAAATCTATAAAATTTGAAAAACCTGAGGACTGAGATATTCTTAAGAAATGTAAAAACTGTGGGAGCAGTGCTAAGTACTTTTTTTTAATAATTAGATTGAGACAATACTGTTTCCCTTCTGCCAGAAGAGGGTGCCAAAGAAGTAAAATTTCAGTACCAAAACTGCTCTAACTGGTCTCTCTGTTAGAAAATTCTTATTTCTGACAGAAGCTTCTCCATTTTTCAAATACTAAATTAAGTGTTATAGAAGGTTCTTTTCTTTTTTAAATAGAACTTTGTATCTCAATTTTGAAATTGACACTGTGCAGGTCACCTGACTTTGCTGACCCCGAGAGAATTTTACATAGATATTTAATTGTTTAGAGGCAATTAAAAGACTCAGGTTTGGTTATCAGATATTATCATTTGTTGCTCTTCAAACTAAAGAAAAATAGAAAAGTAAAGCTCAGCTCTAAGGCTTTTAACCATAAGATAACTGTAGTCTGATGCATTTTTTTACATATGTTTCAGGAATATATCAGTGGAGACCTAAAGGCAGTGAGTGGGTTTAAAGTACCAATTGCCTAGCTATTTAAATGAGGCTTCATATTAATATGATTAAGTGCATTCATAAACTCATCTTTTAGGTCTTATATTTAACATATAAATTGTTTTGCATATTAGAAAGTGTCTTGCTTATGTTGTTGAATGAGTGTTTCAATAAACTGTTATATAAGAAAACAGAGAAAGAATCCTGATAACAAAGAATGAAAACCGATCGTTCTGTTAATTCCTTCCTTCACTGTACCTGAGCTGAAGTTTTCTTAGATCTAATCTTAAATAATGTGTTTAAGAATCTCTTATTTTATATGGTTGTGTAGACAAAATATAACTGTAAAATTGCCCAGCCTTCCTATGATAATCTTCTGTACCAGGTTCCATATTAGCAGAAAAAAAAAATTATATCCTTGGATCTGGAGATGCATAAAAATACTCATGAACCACTTGTCTGTGCTTCATTTTCAGACAGAATTCCAGAACCAGGAAGGATGGCTGGCACTGTCATGGAGGAGCCCCTTGTTTTACCAAGTATAAACAGATGATGTTTTTGAGACATTCCATTCTTATATAAAGATCTTTGGGCGTTAATTTAAGAAATTACTCATTATATTAATTGTTCCATCATGTCCAGTGGGACCACTTCAGTTTGTAAAAGCTACCAGACAGGAAGACGTGTCATATTGATTGCCAGTAAAAAATAAAAAAAAAAAAGTTAGCAAAGGATGCTGATAGAAGGAAAACTGTGTATCAAGTCAGATGAGTCAAACCTCTGTCTAGATTGGACCTAAAAGTATTTGGTTTATTTTATAAAAATAAAAATGTATCAGAAAAGATACAATTCCTGCACTTATGATGTCTTATGATGTCTTGGAGTATTTTTCTTACATTTTAGAATAAAAATGTTGTTTTATGTGTGATGTTTTGAAAGAGTTCAAAATAAGAATTTTAGTATTTTTTGTTAAAAAGTAGCTTCTGTTATTTTCAGTTAAGTATGGAAAAATACATTTGAAAATAAAATTAAAAGGGTTTAAAGAAATAGTTGTTTTTAATTCTCCGGAAACCAGGACTATATTTATCTTCATGCCAGCAAACAAATGAGGGCAAGTCTTTTCCATCCGGAGTTGCTATAAATTGTATGGTGTAAAGCTAAGTATATGGGAGGGGGAGGAACTTTTCTTTTTTCCCAAAGACCACGAAGGTCAAAGTCAGGGGAAAGTAAAAATAAAGTTGATAATAGATTACTGATTCCCATAACTATTTTTTGGCTGCAGTGTTTACTTTTCATAGGAGAACATGCAGTTTGTGAATTTTAGTGAGAGTACCCAGTGCTGTACATTCTCTGCCTTACACATGATTAAACCCATTTAAGCCTTACAGGTCTTTTTCACTACAATAAGCAGTCCAGACTATGAGGTGAATGTTTACGGGTATAATATAATGAGAAGCTGCATTTACCTGCTTCAAGGATGAGCAGCAAGTTTAACCCCTGCTCGTGCCTGGCCATGCTGCCAGCTCCCTCCACGTCTGCTGATTCTTTCCGGACTGGTCCCACGGCGGTGGGGAGCAGGGATATATTGACAGATTTACTTCATTCAAATACATCTTTAAGACATTCGTAACTGACTATAGGGTTAAGTAAGCCCGTTAATCCCTGTGTATACCCTGGCTGTTTGCTCTGTGTTAACACTACAATCAAATCCAACTGCTTAGCTGAAGCTCTGTGTTAAAAGTTATCATCGGGGATTCTGCCTCATTATGGTTCTTTCCTGCCATGTTAACAGAAATATTCGTTCACATCATCACCAATCTCTCTCTTAATCATTCCTCTCTCTAAGAATGGAGTGGAAAACTTGTATTATTTGCAAATATTCATTTTGCAACGAGCTCTAAGTGCCTATATGGTAAATTGCAAAAAAGAACTACTAAGGAATGCATCTGTGATTTCTCTGGGCACGCAAAACATTGAATTTTTAACTTGGTGCATTTTCAGAGGTTAAATTCTAGATGCCTCTTTCTCCATAACCAAGTGAGTCAAATTAATATGTATGCTCAGAATCTGAATCATCTTTTCAAGAGTAAAGAAAAAGCCTTTGCTGGAAAACACAGAAGCTGTAACTTTCAGTGCTATGCAAATCTTGCATTGTAACTAAAGCCCCATAAACACCTGCTTTGTGTCTTCCCAGTACATGTCATATAGAAACTGCCAGTTGTCAAAGAGCTCCCCAGGACATACATACATCTTCAGTGGCAGAAATGAAGCAATATTTTTGTTCTGATGGAAGAAGATGAAAGAAAGGTTGGTCCTCTTCCTTTCCCAAGGACAGAGCTCAGCAAGATCATGGTCTCCACAACCATGAAAGCTGAGGCTGAACACTTCTAAGTGAAGGTGCGTATCTGAAGTCAGAGTAGAAATCCATTTCGGACAGAGAATTTCAGGATCATTCTCTTTGGCCTGGGCAGTAGAGGAGCCAGCTCTCAGTGCAACGTTCTGTGCTGATAAGGAGGGCGGGAGCTGGCCTATTTGCTCTCTGGGCAACGTTAGTTTCATCTAATGCTGTAATACTTCCATAGCAAAGATTTTGGGTTTTTTGGAACACGAGAATCCATTGCACAAACAAATACTATGCTTTTAGTAATATTTATTTGTTCAAGAAAGCTTTGAAATTTATCTATGAAAATATACTTGTGTAATCCCATTCTAATGGTCCAGCATTTATCCTGACAGTAAATGAAACATGAATGCATCTTTCTAATTCAGACCTGTAGCAAACTCTCTGAGTGTCAGCTTGCCTTCTTTGTTAAAGTATGAAGAGGAAGTGCAAATCCTACGCTATAAAGATGCACTTAAAAATATTCCTTAAAAGTTCCTTCCTAAGCTAGTTCAGTATTTAGGGACAGGAGTTAACTTAAAAGAGGCTGTTCTTTGTCCAAGTGTGGTATTGCAAATGAAGGTGACAGGGAGGCAGTCTGGCATGGATATCAGATCTGGAAAGCACATCGGAAGAACCTAACACACAGGTTTAAAAATGTCTTAAAAAAGAAATTTTTACCCTCCCCTAAAATCAGAGGAAACTGCTTCTAGAATCTAGAGCATCGGTGTTATTCCAGAGGTATTAGTTTCTGTCATGTACACAGAACAATTTTTTCTAAGCTTTATCAGCAGGCTCCAGGGAGTCGGTTACACTTTCCTTCCTGAGAACTCCTTCTATCAAGTGGCATCTTGGTGTCAGTTGATCACTTTTCCGGACAACTGATTACCACTTTATGATTATGTTTAGGAAGAGAAAACCAGAAATATTTGTTCACACTTTAAAAGACATTCTTTCATTAGCAGTTGGTTTCCAGCTGGTTTAGAGTTGACCTGTATGCTTCATATAGTCCGAGTTTATCAGATTAATAAAAATTTAGTTCTGAGGTGGCTGAGGATTCTGACCTGCGTCCAGCATTAAGCACAAGGTGTAACATTAAGCAGATAAGCAGTTTGTGCCTATTTTGCCTTGTCAGATTCCTCTCATGCTTAATATTCTTCTGTCTTGCAGGCAGACTATCCCTCATGTTGCAAGTGCACATCTTTACATAGGTGCTAATCTGCCAAGTATATTTGTTGGTTTCCAATAACCCACCACTTATATTTGTTAGTTTCCAATTACATTTGTCAGCTTAAAGAAGAAATATAGTTGCATAAACTTTAAAATAATAACTTTGAAAATAATTTGTTTACCTGTATTAAGCGCATTATTTAATAATGTAATTCATTACATGTTTTTGTACTTTTCCTCCGTTGTACTGGGGTTCAACAGTGGTAAGACAGCTGGAAGTTGCTTTCTTTCCTTCTCAAGGCTCTTTCTTTTCAAGTACAATATTTTCTGTGCAAATTCAGCACAGAGATATTTAAGTGCAGATTGCACAATACTGTATTTTAAAATATCATATATATAAAATATTTTTAAAATAAATTTTTTTTAATTAAGCTTATTTTGTTGGTGGCAGATTCAGGGCCCCAATTTTAATCATCTATTTTCACTATCCTTCTTTCTGAGGCAGCTTTGGTATAAAAAAGAAAGCACCTCAACATTTAGGAAATTCCAAACAGGCTGTATGATTAGTATGTTCTTATGTTAACTTTTAAGTCAAGGTTAGAGGCCACGCACTTAGCAGATCCCACCCCGCATAGCTCAGGAGCGCCACTGGTGCATTCCCAGCAGTAATATTCTTTAAACTTTCCAGTTCAGTTTAAAGTCACATCATATATCACCCTCTACCACTGCCTCTGTTAAACACACTACCCAGACAGCAAGCCTGCGTGTGCACATGCAGTGGTTTGCAAACCAGCAGGAATAATTTCCACTCCTTTTTAAGCTACTATTAAAATGTGTCTGGTTTTGTGAAACAGCTGTATGGGTTTACAAGCAACTTCTTAGGATAAGTTTTATGACTGCTAATCTGATCATTCTTTTCAGAAGATCCCCTTGCATTTCAATATACTCCTACTTAAAAGCTAAGCTTGCAACAGAGAAAAGGCAGAAAAAAGCAAGATGAAGTACTCAGTGATGAACTTTCTGCTAACGAGGGTCAGCTTCTTGGCTTTACATGTGGGCTATCAATCCCCCTGGCTCTGTTCCAGCACAATCACACGTGCAGGAATTCGCTATCACGGCTGTGCCGGAGGGCTCTGCGTGGCGAGGCGGCCGCCGGACAGTTTGCAAGGCAGCAGATGTGACCCTGCATCTGAAGCTCCCGAGTGCAGCCCGTGACAAGTCTCGGCCTGGATATGATCAAAAAGCTGATGCTGGAATGTGTCAGGGAAGGAATTCCCGTTCTCTGCCCCTCCATGCTATTTGCCCAGATTTGTGCACCACTGGGCAGATCTAGACCCAGGGTCTGCCCCACACCTGCAAGCACTGGCACTGAAACCTGATGACAGCAGAAGTTTGCAGCCCAGCCTCCTTTCGGGGGGTATTTTTTTGGGATGTTGAGACCAATGAGACTCTCAACCATCCTCCACAGGAGAGCTTGTTTTCCGGAGAGGACAGAACTGTTGATGTCAAGGGAAATTATTCCACCCAGGACTGTGCTCTGATCCTTTGGGTATACACCATATTTAGCCTGTTGCTGAGTGGGGGTTGTTTCGGTATTTTGTATTTGGCAGGTCGATGGGAATTCCTAGAGGATCCTAGCTTTCCCTTTTTGGGATGTCTCCATCCACAGGTCCTGCTGCACAAGGCTGTTGGCTACTAGTGGAGGCTGGGCCTGAAGGCTTCGGGGGTGTGCGGGAGGGTTGACGAGGAGCAGATCATTCCATAGGCTCCCAGGTCTGGCTCCAAGCGCCATGTCCTCCTTTCCCCCCTCCCAGCAGACGGTGCTGCCTCCTGCTCTTTCCACGGCATCCCAGGGCCTGCTCCCCTTGAGCTCTCCCTCAGTTCTGCTCTTCCTTTTATGGACAGAGGGAGGTATTTCTTTAAAACGAAAAAGTATTTACAGTCCTTTCTCAGGAACTGAGCTGAGCACCGCATCGCAAGAGCAGCTCCGGGGAATCTGCTGGGGAGCTGGGAAACAACTCTCTATTCCCAGGGGCGAGCAAGGCCTGTGCAGCCCCAGGCTCTGCACGTTGCATAAACACGAGGAAGGCCGGCACAGCCTCCACCCCCGCATCCCGGCATTAGGAATAACCCCCTCTCCTCCGCAGCCCCTGCACTCAGCTGAGCCCGTGTAAACGCAGGGCCTCCCAAGTGACTCGGCACCATAGTCTGGCTTTTGTCCTTCCCTTGGGCTGGGGCCATAACGGGTGAGGCTGCTGCCACGGCAGCAAGGGGTTAAAAGGCCCATTTCCTTGGCCAAATCGTTTCATTCTAGGAAAAAGCAAAACCTCTGAGCTTGTGAGCTAGGGGCACCTCTTTGGTGCCTTCCTGTGACACAAACATTTAAGAGAGCCCAAAAAGCACCTGCCTGCTCACTCAGGAGCAGCCTAGGGAAGAGGGGGCAGTAGCTAGGCCCTCCTATGCACAAACAACTTGACTGAAGTCTATCTTGTTTAAGCCAGGTACGGCGAGGATTTTCCAGCAGGACGTGGTTTCCAGGGCCCCTCCCCACTGCCAAGCTTCTCCTCCTCTATATAGGGAGGCTGCGAAGGCAGCGAGGACTTGGACTGTCCCGGCTCTTGGCTGCACAGGTTCCCGACTCTCCAATTCACTCTCTGCTTCCCTAATTGGACGCCCGTAAGTACCACGGGGCCCCAGGAGATCCCTGCTGGGGAAGGGGCTGGGAGCCAGCGCCCTGTAGGATGGGATAATCTGGCAAGCCAGATATTACAATATTTTGCAAACACATTTAGCATATTATCCGAAAAAGAGTTTATCAATGAACAGGAGCAGTGATTGATTTACTTCAGAGGTGGCAGCAAACCTACCAGACACACTCAGCGGATTTACCCTGGTTTGCACGACATGAATTGAATTCTGCTTGAAATGCAGCAAAGACGCTACCTTGCTGCGCGCGGTACGGGGCCGGTGCAGGTGTCACCGCCGGCTGCAGGGCAGCAGCGGTGCCCGTGCCCAGGTCTGCGCTGCGCAGGGCGGCCGGGAACAGCAAGGGACCCTCAGGTGCCGGGTCCTCCGCCTCAAATACTGCTGCGTTTTCACTGCTCATAAAGGGGAGTAATACGCTTCATGTCCTGTTTAATGAGAACATAACCGAATAATTAGCTTGTCAGTCACTTGTTCTTTAGCAAAAATGCTTAAAAATGAAGAAATAATTGCTTGCTATTAGATATATGTATTTTAGTATGTGGGGAATAAGGCTTAAGGCAAAACTAATTAGACAAGTCATTGAACTGCATTAATTTGAGTAATTTAAAAAATAAAAGACAAGCTTTTAAATTTTAAAGATAAAGCAACAAACTTCTAAATACTGTGATTAAATTAAGAAAACAGTAGATGGCAGTAGAGAAGCTGGCTTCAGGGTTATCCCAGGAGTTAACAGGTTGACACACACACATAAATACCTACATGTATATGAATGTATGGGTCTGTATACACATCCACACACAGGAGTGCATGTGAGAGGTGTATGTGCGTGAATATAATGACTAAGCAAAATGAAATATTTTAAATATAACAGAAATCATAAGATAGTGCATCATTAATATATTACCTAATATCTATTTCTCAATTAGATCTTTCTAAACCACACTTGTTTAAAAACAAGGTGACCTTTTATTTTACTGAAAATTTCCCTCAAAGGGTCAGCTTTCAAATAAATGCTGTGCATGGACCAAGTTTCTGAACTCTTAAAGTTCCAGATCTTTTCAGCCTCTAACACAGAGGCTAAAATGATGAACCCCTGGAAAGCAAAGTGCTTGATTAAGTCACTTGAGCTTGGTGCATGATACTCTCTTCTGGCTGTGTTCGCTTAGATGTAAACAATGATTTTTATTATCTCATTTGCAATTGACACGCTAGTCCCTAAAAGGTATTTGTTTTGAATTTGTTATCATTACATTTTTGCGGAACAGCTAGTATTGAGAAGAACATCGCCATATATGGTAGCAGGCATAGATGTATGCAGAGGATCCAGACTCTTTATAACTCACTGAGGCTTATTAGTTGCAAATCTGCTGGCTTTTAAGTATGTTAATTTTAGAAGACACAAAAAAAACAAGCGACAACTTTCCAACTTGTGCACAGTCCAGTTAAAATAGGGATTATTTATGGATTCTAATGAACTCACAGTATCTGCTCTGCTTAATAGAATGGTATTTTGGAGTATTTGCAATATCTGCTATTTCCCAGATAAAGGGAATTTATACCAGATAATGGACTCCATTTTTTCCCCCTCTTCTTCTCTTTCTTACAATTTATAACATAGGTAATAACCTGGGCCAATTTCTATGGAGAATTAAAAGAACTACCATGTATTTAATCAGAGTTATGTAATAACTTGCCTTAACGGAGGTTAGAAAAGCTGACAGGAAGAGCAAGACATTTACAGATAATTCAGTTGAATACATTGAGTATTTGACAAAAAGACAGCTCTGTGAAATTACTAAGAATGTTATCTTTTAAAACACAGACTTCCCCTCTTCTTTGTTGAAAAACTTTAATAAACTAATAGTCATGATACCTTCAGGTCTAAACAGAAATATCTGTGATGAGAGCAAGCCTTTGAGGGGGATCCCAGGGACCACCTGGGAGAGGTACAGGGCCAGCGAGGAGGAACAGCAGTGCTCCTGGTGGAGCCAGCTGTGCTAGGGAACAAGTTCCCAAGCGAAGGACACAGGATGAGCATTCATCCTATTTTTTGTTTATTTTCTTCAAGTAATACTCCATTGGGCAATTCAGTTAAATACTGCAAAAGTAACACAAATGCATCCTGGAAAGACCTTAGTGAAGAATTAATGCAGCCCAAGGAATGCAGTTCGAGTCAAGTGGCAGGTTACTGTTACATCCTTCTATCAGAAACCATTTACATGAGCAGGACTTCATTTCTGGAAACAATTCATAGACTTGGAGAAGTGTTCCCTCTGTTTTAATAGTTCTTCCCTGTACAGCTATGATAAGCTTTCATAGTGACACACACATCCTGCAGAGGAAGGGAGAAATGTCATTTATATTCTCATTAGGGGAAAAGCAGTCCCTTTAAGCTATGACCCAGGAGGCAATTCTGCTTGGCCAATAACCTTTTAATGAAGTGCACTTCCTGGAGATACTTATACTGGATACTTGGAATAATATACTCAGGATAAACTCATTGTAAGGACAGCATTCAACTTCTGTCACTAACACGATATGGGAAAGAACAGTGAAGATCGGCAGGACCTATGTGCAGCAGGGCACCAGGAGGGTGACAGAAAGAATCCTCCCTGGCAATGCAGGGACCATACATGCCCATGCCTCCATGCTCCTTCGGGGTTTAGATGGGAAAACACAGGTGTGCAGATCTTGGTAAAATTCAGCACGTTTCTAAGGCAAGAAACTTCATGTCAGTTGTTTCACTATCACTGCTTCTCCTCCCTCTCCCTGGATAGCTCCCATCTGAGTGTAAAAGGGGATTTAATCTACATGATTCTACCATCTCCTCAAGCAAGTGGTTGAAAATCTCTTACCAGAGTTTGCATAGATACTAGTCTCTCCATTTCTCTTAGGCAGCACTATGGATAAAACTCAAGGAATGGCTAAGGGCTCACTTATCTCATCAAGAAAGGTTCTCAACAACAGTTCTGCACAGCATGTCACTAGGACAAGTCTGAGTTCCTGCAGCCCACCTTCTACCCCTTCCATTTAGAAAATTTCCTCTAGTAACCAGGTTAATTTATCCAGACTTTATAATCCAGATGCAAACTGTATTCCTTCTGTTACTACTATCTTACACAGTTGCTGGTCGGACTTCACCTTCTAATTGCACAAGACCATTCAAAAATTTCTTTTTAGACAAATGACAACTTTCCACTTATTGTCTATGTTTGAGATGAGTTTGTTGTGCCAATTCAGATTGCATATCTCCTACTTCTTCTTTAGGGTACACTCTTTAACGTGTTTAAACTAGTATTGACAGGATCATACGGTACATTCAACAGCAAAAACAGTGCTTAGATCTAGGGGTAAATCCTCCTGCCTCCAAGCTCTGCAGCTGCTCTGGTGTCCGTGCTGTCCGGGCAGCACCCGCTTCTCCTGGGACCTCCGCCGGGGAGCAGAGCCACTCTGGCTGGAGGACCATGGAGGTCCACGATGCTGTGGCTCCGCAATGAGGTGTCGAGCAGCATCGAGGGCTTCCCCTGCTCCTTTTGCCTCCCTCACCACATGTTCTGCTTTCCCTATGGCAGGACAGGCAGTGGGGAAATGCTCCCTGTGCCTTCCTATGCTGCTGGGCCACACAGAGTCAGACCGGATTCACCCCCCGGGCTCCAGCTGGAAAACACGGCCAGAGAGAATACCATCTCCATTATTGGAGCTGTGCAGCTCCACCAGCCCTCTTGGCAACACAGGAACATTTTCTGCCTTAATCCACACAGAGGTCAAATAGTTTCCTCTTGCAGCGCTCTTCCAAGATTCCCCTGGGAGCTAGCGCAGGACTGCATCCAGCAGAGCTCCCTTGCGGAGACCTGCTGGACACGGCCACGGCGCGGGGAGCAGCGACCCACAGGAGCCACCGGTGCCGTCTCCCTCCCCGTCACCCACAGCACGACGGACCCAGAGTGCACACACCGGCCCTGGGTGAATCTTCCTGCTAGGGCTTCCCAGACACGGCTGATGGCTGTAGACTGAAGACGTTTAGAGGAAAGCTGGGGATGTTTAGATAACAGAATTGTCAAGGGAGTTTAAGGAGCTGGGACATCTAGTTTCCACTGAATTTCAATGGGATATCATCTAACGCCCTCAGGCAACTCTAAAATCCTAGTTTTGTTTTTTAAGCTTTCTGTTACCTTGTATATGATCCAGGCTGCTCTCTCAGACCCCTCACACAGCTTAGCTTTGCAACAAAACAAAACCATTAGGTTGTGGGATGACTTTTGGGAAAAAAAAGACCTTTGGAAGAAAACGGGGTGTCCATTTGGCTAAGTACCACAGAGCCCAGTCTTCATAAACATCATTCTGCTTACAGAGTTTGATTGCTGGCTTTTTCAGCAATCAATTCTCTGAACTCCCTCAAGATTCATGCTTGTTCAAATGCTGTAAATACTAAATCTGTTCTCAATAAGGAAACAGCCTTTGTCTCCCGGCGATGTTTTTCTCAGCCACGCGCTCTTCCCCGTGCTCCCCGCTGCAGCAGCTCCTTGACCAGCACTGCCCCTTCCCAGCTCTCATAGGGATCATCGTACACAGTATCTAATAGCTACTATAATTGCCAGGCTTATTTTATTTATCCTTCCTCTCTCTTATGGGTGCACATTTACCTTTTAAAGATGATAAACTCTCACAGTCTGAACCATGGAAAGAAGACAACACTAAATTAGTTCTCCTTTACCAGCATACTGATAACAATGTTTTTCCTAAGTCTTTTTTTTCTTTTAAACTTTCCTTAATCTTATTGATCTCCACATGAAATGTCATTAGAGTAATTAGAAATAGTCCTCAACAAGCAAAGTTTGTTTCTGTCCTTTCCGGAACCCAGCCTGGGAATTGCTCTTCTACTCATTATTTCATTTTTCAGCTGGTATTTTAGTCTGCACCCAAAATTACTTGTATGACGGGAAATTCTGGGTGTATACAAGTTCAGTTAACTCTGTGATGGGCAAGAGATGAGGATGCAGGAAGCTGGCTGGCAGGAAGCTGGTTGGCTGGTAGTCTTGGTCCTGGCAGTCTAGATGCACTGACACCAGTTGCACCTTACTCTTCTGCCTGACGTGTAGTGCAACATCAACTAGCACAGGTAATAAGCTCAGGACTTCCCACCTGTTTTATTGCCATGATGCTTCTGCTTCATGTCATTTCAGAAATGGTATCAAAGAAATAGGACAAACATTTCCCCTGCTAAACTCTGCCTGCAGGGCTAACTGTTACCTCTTACCTGCGCATTTTGCAGCTGGCCTTACGTAAGAAATCTTTAAGAGCCCCAGAGATGTGACCTGCTCTGCCTTTACAGACGAACACAGAGAAGGGCAGCCCTGGCGTCTGCCCAGACCTTATATATCCCCAACAGTAACAGACACTCTTTGAAACTACTGCATAGGGCAGATCTGACAAACATGTTTTGGCTAGAGTTTATCTACATTTTCCTCTCTTTAAACCAGAATACTTTTTCTTCTTCAACAGGTGACTACTGAGTCAAAATGGCTCAAAAACCTCTCAGCGACGATGAGAAATTCCTCTTTGTGGACAAAAACTTCATTAACAACCCACTCGCTCAGGCTGACTGGTCAGCGAAGAAACTGGTTTGGGTTCCATCAGAGAAACATGGATTTGAAGCTGCAAGTATCAAGGAAGAGAAAGGGGATGAGGTGACAGTTGAACTGGCAGAAAATGGAAAGAAAGTGACACTGAGCAAGGATGACATCCAGAAGATGAACCCTCCCAAGTTCTCTAAAGTGGAGGACATGGCAGAGCTGACTTGCCTCAATGAAGCTTCAGTGCTGCACAATCTGCGGGAGAGATACTTCTCAGGTTTAATTTATGTAAGTAGAATTAACACTCGCACGGCGTTTCCTATTCCTTGCTACCTTGTGCGGTTATTAGTGAGAGGCATCCCAGGCACAGCCAGAAACACAATCCTCATATTGCCATGCAAGTCCTCATTCCTCAGCAATGGGATCCCAACCCCCAAAAATTAGTTCATCTTTTGAATTCTTTTGCATTCAAAATTTCAAAGATTCTTTTGAATTTTTATATAACTACTTCACTTAATGAAGTTAAACTTCCCCAAAACTTAAAAAAAAAATGAAAGCATCTTACTGGATTTAGAAGTTTCCTCTGATAGCTACCCAAGAGCACAGTCCTGCTGCTTTGAGAACAAGGGCCTTCCAGTGCTTTTCAGTGGGAACTTGAACAACTTTTCAGATCACGTACCACAACTGTAACTTGGAAAAGGCACATATGGAAAAGCCAAATCATGCAGCCTTTTCTCAGGCCAAACTCCCACTGAAAGGCAGCTGACAGTTCTGTTTTAGTAGGTGCTTGAGTAAAAACCTATCTTTGAATAAATGAATAATCCCACTGAAATTGAAATGAGGCTATTCATGAGTGCTACTGGGCCAAACTCACACATCCACTAAATCAGGGTTTGCTTTCCCTTGTTGCACAATTTACCGATTGGCAATTCTGGGCAAACTGGAATCTCCTCTATGTTCATATGAATTTGGATCAAGATTTTTCTGTCTTCCAATTCACACGAGTGTATTAGCACATGCCTATTTTTATATTAGCAGCCCTGTAATCATTAGTAGTTATCAAACAGAAAGAAAGACCATTACCATGGAGTTAGCTACTACCTTTGACTTTACAAGTAGGTTCCCTATGCTATGCTGTAGAGAAGCAATCCACAGTTTCAATTTATTAAAATTTTATTTCCATGGCAGACCGCTGATGAGTGAAATAAAGTGTAAAGCTTAAGTAACATGTTTTTGAAAGCAGAATTGAGCTCTCAATATTAGCATAAGGAATGCTAATAAGGAAGTTAGGAAATGAAGCAGAAAATAAGATATAAATTATATATAATATAACATAGTATAGTTATATATAGTATTCTGTTAGTCATTATGCTTAACTTAAAAGAGCTAAAGCTCAGGATCTTTCTTTCAGAAATGCATTAAAATTAACATCGTTAAGATTCCTGGAAGAAACTAGATTTTTTCAAGTGTTTTTGTTCTCAGCAACACTCTGTGAACATATATTCTTGTTTCTAACATATGTTTACTCTTGGATTCCTGTGGGACTTTAATTTCACTTCCTGGAGAAAGTTAGTTTCTAAAAGTAGATAATGCAATTATAAGGTAAAGAATTTGTCCTACAGCCAAAAAAAAAAAAAAAAGAAAAAGGCGAAGTCTCTGAAAATCTGAAATTCAGCTTTGCTACTCAGAAGACTAGATATAAGACCGTCATAGTTATTAATAAAATATTCTGTCTTGTATTACAATGAGCTATTACTATTTTCAGACATCTAAAAACTGCTTTAAACTGCCCAGCAATGGACATCTAAAAACTGCTTAAAACTGCCCAGCAATGTACAGTGCTGCATTACTAGACACTCTCATACCTTTTGAGGAAAAAATAGGAGGCACCTAAACCAAATTTTTGGCTTTGAATTAATTAACTTCCTTGGAGTCCCACACAAACAAAGAAATTGTAGCCTTTAATTTTTAATATTCTTCCTTTAGAATATCAAAAATGGGGATTGTCAATTCTCCCATAGATAAAAAAGTAACCTTCCCGAAAAAAAACAAATGATCTGCTCCATGAATTTCAAGCAAATACTATTAAATAAAAGCATTCAGTGCAGAATGTGAACTGAAAGTCGCAGAGTGACTGAACACTGGAAGAATTCCCTGGCCTCTCCCTTCACTAAAGATAATTAAGAAAGAAGGACAAAAATTGCCCTGCCACTAACTTATATTTTACATTGCACAGGATATGCTTGGTCAACAGTTACACCCAAAATGACCATATAAACATAACTTCAGCTGAATTGAGGGTAGATTCAATTTACTTGTATTTACTTGTATTTACAATCTTTGCCCCACAGTGCAAAATGCTTTCTAATATATGAGAAACTACAATACATAGTGGAACCAAAGTCAAGATTTCTCTGCGCAAACTTGGGCATTTACAGCACAGATGTGTGTATCTATCTCTTGAATGCCCACCAGGAGTGACTGTCCAAGGGACAAGCTAACTGGCGTTGTCTTCAAAGTGTTATATATATTAATCATTTTTAATTAGTATTGGTAAAGCAGATATCTAGAATTACAAACCACCAAACTAAGAGGTCTTGGTTAATTTTCCTGAGCTGAGCTAAGGTTCTTGTCAGTCCAGTTGGAATTAGGAATTCCTGAATGTCATTAGGTCAAGGTTTTTCCCTTCCTTAATAACCTAAGTTTGCACTGAGCTATGATAGCACATGGCTAACCACACGAACAGCCTTGCTGAGGCCATTGGATTCTCTGTATGATAGAAGTCAGGCACATACCTACAAATCCCAGAGAAGGGAGGTTTATATAATTTCCTGATCTGGGAATTTGTTCTCTTACTTGTTTAGGAATTATTAGCTGAATGTATAAAGTAAATCTATTTGTACTGAAAAAAAGGTGCAGCTTTCCTTTCCATAAGAGCCCTGAGGGTCATTTCAGTATAAAAAGTCCCACCACTTTTCAGGTGTATTGTCCCTGCAAAACTGATGTTCATTTCAACATGATTAACACAGCGTTTCATCCTCAATTACAATGTCGGTGAAATTCTAGCTTGATAATTATTTACCTTCCTCATCAAAGGTTTTAGCTTAGGGATATTGAGAACTGGTGAAGATCTTCAGCTTGACTTTTCTGATATCTCACTTGAGACCACACAACAGCAGTAACAACCTGCCCAGGTAAAAGAGAGGTATCGTCAACACCAAGAGGACCCAAGAGGCTCTCCCGCCCGGCATGGAGCATCCAACCTGCTCCCGGGGGCTGGCAGCTGGCGGATGCTCTCTCCCCGTTTGCCGAATACCATATAAAGTGCTCGGGCTGCGCTGGGACCGCGTTGCGCCATTGCCTAATATGGTCAGGAAAGGGAAATCCCTGTGCCCAAGGCCCCGGCTGAGCCAAGCCGCCCAGATGCCCTGTCACGGTCCCCGCGACGGCAGCCACACAACGAGCGCCATCCCCAGCCGCGGCCTGGGCGCTGGGCGGCCCGCAGAGCGGCCACGCACCACGAAACTCCCACTCAGCACGGGGGAACAGCCAGACCTATGGCTAAGTCATAAAGAACAAATTCATTATTTCAGCTTTCCTGGCATGGTTTTAAAGCCAACAGCCATAATCTGTCTGAAACACCTCTGCAATTATAATCTCAAAAATTTATAGGGCTTTTCTTGTTTTGAGACTTTCTTTTATTTCTTTTTTTTTATTGGATATTCTTACAAATTGCTCACTCTGGGTAGCAGTGATACATGGCTCATCACCTATCGCCATGTGCTATCATTTCTATTGAAGATGGAGTTTTCTGAAATAAAGAATTAAAACAAAACACAGATGGGCAACTATCGACTTGTAATTGATATTCTTTTTTTGCCTACATTTACATTTCTAAATAAAAATCCTTTATTAGAATGTAAACAATTTTTTTTTTCTTTTTTTTTTAACAGAAATAGTTAAGTAGTGAAGGCATAGGTCTATTCCAATTAGACACCCACCTGAAACTACTGTATTTTTTTTTCAAGGACTCTCTCACAAAAGTATTATTGCTTTGTGGTGTACACAGATTATTTTTAAAAGACCTTCCAACATCAATCCAAGATTGTTACCTAAGTCTTCAGCCTACAAAATCTGGCAGAGGTTGTATTCCAGTATGCTTAAAATACTTATACAAAGAAACACTGTAAAGTATCAAGTATCTTATGTAATCCCAAATAAGGGTGATTCACTTTATGTAGTGAAAATAACTGAAGTCAAGATGCTGTTAAGAGATCCGGGCACAACGAGATCAAAACATGATGTATCTACACATTCTAGCAGTCAATTATTAGAAATTATTATTTATGCACTTGGAAACTTCACCTACACACGTACATTCACAGTCACTACTTCATTTGTTACACAAGACAGAATACAGAAGAGTAACTTGCTAAAATCCTGTTAGTTAAATGCAGCTGATGCTTGTGTTTCCAGACTAGACACAGCATGTGATACTAATTTGTTTTTTTATTCCTTGCAGACATATTCAGGTCTCTTCTGCGTTGTGGTAAATCCATACAAACAGCTGCCCATTTATTCAGAGAAGATTATTGACATGTACAAAGGCAAGAAGAGGCACGAGATGCCCCCGCACATCTACGCCATCGCAGACACAGCCTACAGGAGCATGCTGCAAGGTAGGCGAGTTTAGGGACACACCAGTTCTTAGAAATCACTGCAGAGTAATGGAAATGTGGTAGAAAACACCTTGTAACTTCCACATTTGCCCCTGCAAGGAGGAGAAGCAGGGGCAGAAAAGCTCTTTTGCAGAGAGCTACCCAGGCTTTCGGGAAGTTTCCTAGGAATTCTTTGGCAGGAACGGCAGTCCACAAACACTGTGACTCAAAAAGGAAAAACAATCCTTTTACCCATCTGTGTAGAGGCATGTGGGAAGGTTTCAAAGTCAAGCAAATAGTTTTGGCAAATACGGGCATGGAAAATGCTCCCTTTGTACGAGCGGAGCCTGCTCCAAAGTTAGCTGCGAATGCTGCTGAGCTCCGCGGCGCTGCCTCGGCCGCCACAGCACAGCGAATGCTGCCGCAGTTTGGGGCTGCTTTGGTTGCAGTCTTATATTCCAGAGCCCTGAACTGGGATGTGTTCTGTTTCCTAACAATAAAGGCAATGAATAGTGATAGAAAATCAGTCAGGTCCAAAACGGTATGAATGAAACCACGGAGATCCATGGTGTGCTCCTCTGTATGCAGGGACTGCTGACAGATGAAGGGCTTTTTGCTCTAAGGGAAAAGCATTTGTCTGGGGCCAGGGCCGCCCTCGTCCCAAACAGAAGATGCTGCACACCTGCAGATCACAGGTCTCAGAACAAGTCTTGGATGCCCCAGAAACTAGGGTGCTGCTGAACGCTTCACATTAATGGTGAAATTTAAATGTGCCCATCAGGGACATGACCCTGCAGAAATTATGGCCTATGTCTCAGGAAGGCAATCCAGACCTGAGTACTCATACGTTATAATTACAATGTTTGAAATATAATTAATTTAAGGTAAAATCCTGAGAATGAGGTGTTTGCTGTGCTATATCAATCTTTTTTTCATCCTATGGCTTATGTGACATTTCTTCTGTCTGGAGCCATATAATTTTCTTTAGCCAAGTGGATCCCAGAAGGAAGAATTACCGTGCAATAGAGGAGAATCAGTGTTACAGCACCACTGAAGAACACAGTGAAAACGGGCCTTTCTGTAACAGCAGCTACTCATAAACTAATCCATGTAAAATATGTTTAGAGCTAAGTGGGCAGGTGCAAGCTTTTAAAATAACATGATTCAGTAAATCTCACTTTTGCCAGAGTACAGCAGAAACTTACTTGGCATAAGTTGATCCCACTAAGTCAAGTATCTGTCTTTGAGATCCTCTCTCACATTTGGCATAACGCAGCATCTAGAGCCCTGAGGTTATGAAGAGCAGTTGTCCTTCCTCACTCAAATTCATTAAGCAGTTGGTCTCAACTCCATGGCTTGTGAGAAGCCAGCAGTGGCTACCTCCTTGTTCAGTAATGCTGAATATTGCTGTTTGGCCCTAAAAATAGGATGGGGAAAAAACATCCAGGAAATGGCCACAAACTGCCTGCAGGAAAGGTAAACGCAAAATGGAATCGGTTCCGTGCCTGATCCCAGCAGCACAGGCCCTCTCCACTGCTCTCCTTCCCAGCCCACCCTGGCTGTGCCGTGAGGTGCCTCAGCTCAGCCGGGCTGTGGCTGCAGGCGCTGGGCCAGGCACAGGGAGCGGAAGGCAGCCAGGAGCCACGGAGCTCTCCGTGCTTCCCCTTCGCTCTCCAGGCGCTCCAGCATTTCCTGGCCCTGCTCACACTGGGAACCTCCACACCTCGTGATTCCCTAGCCCCCTTGGAAGGAGTATTTCCCAAACGTGGAGAGGAGAGGGGGCAGGAGAAGGGAAGAGAGGAGGAGGGAACAGAGCATAACGTGAACCGTTCACAAAGTGCTGCTCCACGGCCTCCCAGCCCGACCACGCGGAGCTGGCACTGCAGCCGCGGAGCGGTCCCACGGGCCTTACGTCACGGGCCCGGGACACCCACGCTCTGCTTGCTCACTGCCTTGCACAGCTATCCTGAAGCTTCTCCATCTCAAGAGGGCCCCAGCTGCTTTTAAAGCTGTGCTTTTGTTGGTAAAAATGTACTCGTGTTTTGTGCAGAAAACTAAACCGAACCTCAAAATAACTCTAGATGTTCAGCCAAATTGTATTTGTGTAGGAGTGGTGAAAGTGGGCATCGACATGAATGTCTGCGTGTGTGCAGCCAACATGTATAGACACAGAGGCCTTCACAGTTTTTTTGCAAGAATGTTTGCCAACAGAATAAAAACAGAAATTCATATTTGTAAGCGTGGATCAGGGCACTGATCATTTTCTTCCTTAAATGCTGGTATTCCATCTTACCTGATAAACCTGCACAGTTTCTGCTTGCCAAAGTAAAACACATCTTAGATTCATGAGATTGAATAATTATATTTGAGTACTGCATGACCAGAGCTGCTTGGCTAAGACCCATCAGCTAGTTGTTATGCCAGGGGAACCTCTATCCATACGTGAATCGAGCCTGAATGCTCCTCAACTTCCTCATCTCCAGAGAGATCCCATTGCAGGTGCATCACCTGGGAGTCATGGCCCTCCACCCTCTCGCCTTCTCTGTTGGCATAGAAATTCCAGCAGAAACCACCAGCTGTGTACATTGTGCTTCCTCTCTGTTTTAGAAGTTTATTTGGTTAATGTAATCAGCTGGGATGACATCAGAGTCCCACCAAACTTGTTCTGGTAATGACACTTAGCCACAGTTAACAGAAATCAGACTTTCTTCCAAATATGCAGAAAAGCTAGATTCTCACAGGAGCGATAAATAGACAGAGATGCTCACTAAGCATAGATAATATTTCTACTTATTTCAAGTGGTTCTGAGCACTTAAAACACTTCTAAAAATCTCAACCATGTTGCTGGATGTCTTGTTAAATCTTCTGATTAACACGTCAGCCATCTAACTGACTGTGGCCCGGGCACGATCATTGCCTTAGAGACCACAATCATAAAAAAATCGCATTACGTTTCCCGACCTACCTCTTGTTCCCTTGTTATTGATGAAGTAGCTTCCTGGTGGCAGAGGCACCCCACAATGCGCTCTATTCCGTCTCTGCAGTGTGCTCAGTTCCCTCAGTCTTCATGTAGGTACGAAGCAAAACTGATCCAGGGGAAAACCACCCCTTCCTTTTCACTGGATTCGTGTGAAGCAGATCAGCTCCCCGTCCTGGTGGGCAGTGTGGCTGCAGAAACACCTGGAGCCGCAGGAAGGAGAGGCCAGTGCAGGACAGGGAAGAGGATGTGGACGTGGGTGCTTCAGCACTGCCAGCTTCCAGGCATCATCCGGCTAAGACACTGGGAGGATGGATAATTCTGCTGCCTTCTGACATCTTTCATGCTCATAGCAAACAGCAAATGGCTGACAAACAATACAAATATGAAAATTAAGGTTACGTAGAAGTAGCAATGAAGTTTTCATATGGATGATTAGGCTTTTTTTAAAAAGTGCTTTGGCAAGATGGTCATGGGAAAGATTTATTATAGCTTTCAGCAGATTCAGGGAGCTGCTTTTTTTTTTTTTTTTTTACAAAAATACCTTTGTGCAATTGCTTTATATTCAAGCTTGTGGTGAATATGGCAAAAAAAAAAA
>JAWLRI010000988.1:284286-327544 GCA_034781795.1 Crypturellus tataupa | reverse complement strand
ATATGGATGATTAGGCTTTTTTTAAAAAGTGGTTTGGCAATATGGTCATGGGAAATATTTTTTTTAGCTTTCAGCAGATTCAGGGAGGTGCTTTTTTTTTTTTTTTTTTTTTTTTTCCAAAAATACCTTTGTGCAAGTGCTTTATATGCAAGCTTGAGCTGAAGATGGAAAAACAAACAACCTGGTAGTCACTGAGAGGTATAGGAGGGAAACAGTTCCCAAGATCTAAGAAAAAAGAGACTGCTGCAAAAAGCCATCTGTTTACTGTGTCCTTAGCAGGACTTACAGAAATGTCCCCTTTTGGCAGTGTAGTTATTAACAAATGTAAAGAAGCAGCAAGCGAGTGTTGGAACATGGCTTCAGCCTGTTTTTTCCTTTTATGGTAAAGCTGCCAACTTGCTGCTTCATTGTGATAAACCATCTGATTTTGTTTGTGATTAAGCAGAACTAGCTGGTCTATTGAGAACAGAAGGGCATATGATTCTTACAAGCAAACTGAGGTTTGCAGTGCTTCAGTCCTGAGAAAAAGCTAAACAGATTCCAGGCAAAAGTCAGTTGCACGTTTAAGTAGGTGGGTGGTTTTCAGAATGTAAAAGTAGCGTTGTCTACTGCTAAAAATCAAAGGGGAATGCAAAAGTTTCTGCAGTGTTTAAAATAGACAAGTGGACGGGTCCATCTAAAATAGGGGATGGACATGATGTTCTCCTAGGTCGTGTCAAATTAAAAATGGCTTTAACTAAAGACATTTGTGGGCCTAGAAGACATATTTTGTTCCCGTGTAAAACACGGAACACCGTGTTTTATGGAATTGTGTTTAAGAAGGTTCATTTGTGCCAATCATTCTTTTCTGATCTATTGGCATAAAGTTGCAGATTCCTTAAATAGGGCATAATTCTTTAAAAATAGAATAGAACATTTTGGAACACAGCTAAGAGCAATCAATGTGGAGAGCCCTTGAGACAGGTATTTGTAGGTTGGGGCATAACAGAATAAGACTTGGCTTATACAGTTTGTTCCTTCTCCCAAAAGGCACTTCTTCTCTTACACTGTCAGCAGAAGTGCCCATATGCCCCATGCAAACACCTGCTGAGGCCAGTCTACCTTCAAGCACCTTGCCACATCTCTTGTGCTGCCTGTCTGGTCATGCTCCCTTAGATGGGAAGCAGGCAGGGAAGCTGGTAGTAGAGAAGGCTCCCAGGACGGTCAGCACTGTCTGGACAGCACATGGCGAGGAAAGGACACTTGTGCTGAATGCAAGGTGCCACTGCAAGGAAGCTTGAGTGAAGATCCTAAAGAGAGAAAATACTGGGGAGAAAAACAACAGCAATGGGGAAGGAAGAGTGCTGAAGAAATATCAGGCTTGGAGGAGACCTACTTTTTCTAATGTCCCCTGGGCTCAGAAATTCCACAGACAACTCTGTATCAAGGAATAGCTTTTATTTTATTTTGGTATTTATGGGTTTGTGATGCAATATCGATATATGCCCACGGTTTCTATTTACACAAAATGTATTTTTAGCAAAAATTCTACCGTGTTCTCACTTTTTTTTTTAACTTGAAAGAAAGTCTATCTCCATATCCTGCAGTGAAAAGTAAACATGGCTCATAGCTCCTCTCATCCCAAATGTTCATGTGGGATAACCCTGCTGTGCTTAGTGCTGACAAATATCTGCAATGGAAATGTAGTGATTCATTTTGCATCAATTTACAAGCTACAGCAGTTAACTGGTTCTATTTACTGTGAGAGTGTTCAATAAAGCAGTTAATTATTGGATTTACTTGAATGCTGTTGAGGAACTGGGCATAAACACAGTTGTTTAATATAATTCCATGGCAAAGCGGAATCCATTACTGCTTCTTCCAGGCTGGCTGTGGTCCAGGCAGCAATTAAAACTGGCAAGCTTAATAGGTTGAATTTATTTCCATCATCTTTACACAAGGCAGAAAGCTTGTTTACTGTAGGCAGTTATATGATATTTATTACATACAGGGTCAGTTTTAGGGGCAGGCAATCAGGTGGATACCTCTGCAAGGTCACCAACCCACTGAACCAAATGAGGAAGTAGTTGATGCTTTACCTCTGCCCAGGGGCCCAAGAGCTGTAACGCTAGCTCTGCATCTGATAGCTAATACGAAAACATACAAAACCCCTTTGTTTCTGCTTTAGTTAACAGACTGCCTTAAGTCTGAGATCTGTAAATTATGCACATATTTCAAAATCGTATTTCACCTGCCTAGGATTTTATTTTTCCTAAGCAAGCAGCTTGTTTGCAATCTGTGCAAGGCTATTTCTGACAGCCTAGCTCAAAGAGGGCAAATATCCCACGGCAGACCCATTTGCTCAGGGTCATGTCCAGTCTATTCCGATAATCTCCAAAGGTGGCGATAACACTCCCCTTGGGACAATCCATTCCCATGCCTGACCATCCTCACAGTGAAACTTTTCTTCTATTTAGAGATAACCACTGCAAGCAGGCTAGTCAGGTGTATTTATACAGAGGTCAAATTTTATAGCTTTCTGTTATCACAGACCTTTGGGAAAGTCTCATTTCCTGGAGAAATACTACCTATTCTACTGAGCATATGATGAAACTTAAGCACGTGCTAATTGTGCACCACAGCCCAAAGATCTTAGTTTCAACCCTGTGGTAGAAAATTGCCTGTATTCTGAGGTGAGAGAGATCCTGGCCTCAAATGCACTAGGAAGGATGGATACAGCAAGAACAGGTTAAGGAGTTTGGATGCAATCCTGAACCTTGCTGCCTCATTACAGCATATTGGACTCTGCTGCTCTGAAACCTCCCACATCCTTTTCATAATATATATTGTCTAATGAAGATTTTGGTTCACCTTTTTACAAATTTCAATCCAGTATGCATTTGGTGGTTCTGCTAAGAGTTAAATACAATGAAGAATACTTACATACTTGTTAACATCTCCTGTAATATATCTGAAGTATCTTGTTTTGGCTTATTCTTTGGAGGAAACTTAAGAGGACATATTTACCCTCTTGATAGAAGTCCTCTCTAAATCTGAAAAGAAATAGAGCACATTTTTCAGGTTTTTGGACTGCTTTGCTTTGAAAATCTAAAGCTTTGCATGACCAGGTAGCTTTTTATACCTTGTCTATCCAGACTTCATCTTAAATAGAGTTTGGCCATACTTTGTAAACACAGTAAAAACTTCATTTTCAAGCTTGAAATATTCAATTATAATCTTCTTACAGAGGGTATGATCTTTTTGGTGTTCTCATTACAGTTTATCTCTAAAGGAATTCTCAAAAAATATTTTGAACTCTTAACCTTTTGTTCAATTTTGGTACAAAATATTTTCACTAGAGATGCTTATTTAAATGCTAGAGCACATTAAGTAAGATGTAAACTCAATACTTTTGACTAATTGCAAATTGTCAGATTTTGGAAGATCTAGACAGTTTGTTTAATCAAAATCCTTATAAATATAAGTGCTTCTGTCAGGACATACCCATTTTTCCTAATTAATAGATTTTTTTTCTTTTATTCACAGATCGAGAAGACCAGTCTATTTTGTGCACGTGAGTAGAATCAGCTATTTATCTCCACATAATGATGCTTTTCCTTATTTGAAGTTGCCCAAACCCTGATGGAACTGGGTCTATGGCCCTGGCCTTCGATGGGCTTAACTTCCAGTCCCACCAAAAGATTTACCTCTTCATTAAACATGAAGGTGGCAGCAGGCCTGTAGAAGTCCTTAATGCACAAGTCTTGCTTTAAAGTGACTTTATGAATTCCAAGTATTTAGAATGAGGAGGGATGCTCAGGGAGTCTGGTTGTCAAACTCTATGTGTAAAAGGAAAAAGGGATTTTAAATATTCCCTAGTGGAGACTGAGCAAAGCAGAGCATCCTGGACGTTTCTTCAATCACTTATCATATTTTGCTGTTGGTACCTCACCATCAAATCCTAAATCAGTTGTCATTACAGAAGACATTTCATGGTTGTGTGGTTATTTTGTGCTGCTTGCATGCATGATAGCTAGTGTTGTGTTAGTCTTGCCTACCTGCCCCCTTTGGCTCGGTAACGCGTGCCCCGCGAGCTGCTCGGTTCCCCGGATCTGTGCAGGGCTCCCAGATGGTCTGGACTTGGCACCGCCGCATCTCCAGCCCTGGATGCTTGGCACAGCGTGTTTGGGCAGGGTTAAAGCCCTGTTCTCCTGCGTCTTGCCTTGCTCAAGGCCTCCTCTTGGAACACTGACCTGACAGTGCTCAGATGTCGTCACATTGAACAGTTCAGCCGTTGTATTGGATCAGGCCCTGATTTTACTGCAATCAGCTTTGCTGTACAGAACATACTACTTTAATATCACAGGTAGTTTCTATTTGGCCTTCCTTTACCATTTCTTCAGTGCTTCATCACACTTTGCCGTTTGGTTGGTTTTATTTACTTGAATGCCATTGAGGATGCCTTTGAATTAATTTTGTGTTCACTGCGTCTTCCTGACCAAAGGTGGGATTTTATTCTGTGTAAATATGAGTTATCCTGGTTGCAGAAGGTGGCACATGTACCGTTTGTATCAGCTCCATACTGTGAAGTTGTGGTCTACTAAATAGTACATACATAGTCCTGAAGTGAACTGTTCTGAGAGGTCATCCATCAAAATGTGATTACTAAATGAGTGAATATATATTTATACCATAGTTTTAAAAAACAACGCCACTGATCACCAACATTATAGCTATTTGAGAGTGCCCCTGCTGACAGGAACAAATTTATCATCCAAGAAAGACTAAAATTTCAAATTGGATTCAAAACCCATGAGGGCCAGCATAACTCTGACCTCTGTTCTAACCAGATACCATTCCATTCCATTGCCCAAAAATGCATTAAAACCAAAGCAAGTCTAAAATTGATGCAATGATGAAATAAAAATTGACCATCACTATCTTCCCAGGATGAAACTTGTCATGGTAATGAAGACTAATTTATGATATGCATTTCCTCCTTCTATTACTGTACTTCAGTTTATTTTTCCACTCTTCAGATCTTCTTTTAACTTTGAAATATTAGAATTTTTAGGAGATTTCTTTTGCAAACCTATGCCTTTTTTCATTAAAATCCTTTAAAGATTCCATTTCCAATAGCTACTAAATATGTTGAATATGAAAATAAATATTTTTTCTTATGTAGCCAGCTAAACTGGGAAACCTAATCAAATCATTTCATACCAGTAATACATAAAACAGAGATAATGTCTTTCCCATTTTGAAAACAGTCATCGTTTGTGATTGTTGTATATTGAATGGGCACTATGACCCATAGTTAAACTGGGTCTCACCAGTTTCAGTCAGAAAGATTAGGCAAATTAAAATCGATGTACACAGCTTTAACCACCACTGCCTTATCATCCTTGGCCTTATTTGGCTGTACAGAAACAAGAACGATCGTTTGGCTTTTAGCTAGGCAGCCCTCCAGCAAAAGCATGTCGCGTTATTATATAATTGCTAAAATATCTAAGAAATTATCTTTTTGTCTAAAATTTATAACAGTAACTGAAGAGTTCATGGCATTGATCATCTGGAATCTTTTATTTAAACAGCTATAGACTCAAACTTTCCAAGGTGCAGTACCTCAACTGTAAAACAAGAAAGCAGCTATAAGTATTCATATGTAAATAACAAGAATTCATTAATATTTCATGATACTGCAATATAGACTCTTATTCTTCCACTTACTACTAGCACATCTGCCACAGATAACTTTTGGTTATTTACTTTATGGGAATTCAACAGGACAGCCAAAAATAGGTGCAGAAATACAAGCAGAAATGGTGTACCTGATTTTTAAAGCCCACATGCAGTATAGTTTCTACTGTTTCTCCTGCAAAATTATTTCACTGTTAGTACAGCTGCCCTGCAAACCAGGGGCCGGGCAGGGGTGCAGAGCAGCCCAGACTCACCTAGCATGGGCTGGGCTGCAGCACAGGGGATGTGTTTGCCCCCAGGTCTGAGAACTGGCGGGTGATCCCCTGTTCGTTGGATTTCACCCTCAATGCATTGAACCCACTGCTGAGTTGCTAGATACCGTTTTCATTCTTTTCCGTCTCCTCTGTGTGATTAACTGTGGTATGTTTAAAATGCTCCGTCTTTAATGCCTTAATGGGTTCTGATGCTCCCACAAAATTCCCTGTGTTTGCTAGACTTTATTTCCTCTCCATTTTGTTAATTAGTGTGTGTATGCTGCCTTTGATCTACTTCCCCATGCACGCGCTCATTCCCACGTTGGTTCTGGGCCATGGGCAGCCTCGTCTCATCCTCTGCCAGTTGTTCTTTATTGGCAACTGTCAGCCCAAACGCCCAGCGTCCGCGCCGTGGGCAGGCCGTGGCTCTGCTTACTGCTCATTTAGGTGGGGTATTCCAGCTGATCTGAGAGCATGAATTACTATTATTTCATGTGTCTAAAAATTCAGGCAATTAAGATTTTTTCACCATTGTGCTTCAGGTCCTGTATGTCCCACACAGCTTCCACTCTCTCCCTAGCTACTGGGATTCCCTGAAATTCCTGCCCCCCACTGTAGTCTCCCTGTGGCTGAAGGAAAAATCCCAGCAAATCTATCAGGTTACTCAGTAAACTAAGCAGCCTCAGTGCATCACCAACTTGGAGTGAATTGGACTAAACGCTGCCCAGGGAACAGGCTTGTGACTTTACATAATAATAACTAGCATAGGAAAAGGCAGCAGTCCTCAGAAGGGAGTTCGGACCCCACAGGTACCCCAATAAGATAAATTAGGTTAAGACAAGTGGATGTCGCACGGAGTTTTCAAAAGACCTTTTTACTAAAAGTTGTGCAGGGCCTAATTGCATGTGTAAGCATACAAGTCCATTAAAATCTAGCTTTACACCTGTCTGATCCTCAGGTTGTCATATTTCAATCACCTCCTGAAAAGACTGCATAGCTTTTGTTTTGTTTTGTTATGTTTTGTATTCCCAGAAAGCTGATTTGTCTAAAAAGACTGAGCAGTAGCTTCAGTTAAGCAAACAGTCACCATCAATGAATAAGAAAATATCTGATGAGAAACCAGAATGACTGGAGAAATGCAAAGCCTGAAAAAAAAAGATTATTAAATATATAATCTTTACACTTATTTTTTTGTTATATTTTACTCCTTTATAGATTCATTTAGTTTGAACATACTCTATCAAAACATATGATAGCAGGCTGCTATTTCCATTTAATTGGATACAGAAAAAGACAAAATACTGGTGAGGTAGCAACGACCCTGCCCTCTTCTCCTTCCTTCCCCTCTCTGCTAATGGGCAAACTTTCCAGAGCCTCACACGGCCAAATAACCTCAGCCTGTTTTATCCCTTGCATATGTCAAGAATCAGAGTCATCCAGAACGTCCTGTAAATTGCAAAGTCCCATTAGTTAAAAGATTCCTTCACAAGAGAGCAAAACTCTTCCCTTTCCCAGCCAACTAAATCTCAAAGGCTGGAGCTGGCAGGCTTCGCTGCCTGGCCCTTCTCCCATATAGATACCCCGAGGAGCGTTAGATCTGGGGTGGAGCTTGATGCCGAATCAGCTTGGTCCCTTTGGGGAGTTTTCTTTAAGTAAACAAAGAGGATCCGTGGGCCGGGTTCTGAGTCGCGTCTCTCAGGGCACAGCTGGACTGGGGCAAAGCTTTTCATGATCTCTGCACATCCCATATTGCAGAATTGGAGCTGCCAAAGCAGTGATGTGATTTAGAGCACCTCATTGACTGCTCTGTGTAGGAGGCCTCCCGCAGTGCCAGCGCAGCCAGATTAAGAGATGTGTGAATGGTCAATTTTTGTGGTTCGTTGCTTACTGAAATGAATGCTGAAAATAAATGTTACTTTTCAGACTTTTCCAAAAGTGGAATTAAATTGAAAACCACAAATATTCAACTTAAGTTTTATACCACAATTTTAATACAGGAGCTTTCAACTTTTCAATATAAAATCACTGTTATTGGTTTTTTTGGTTTGGTTTGGGGTTTTTTTGCGCAGATAAAAGTGCAGGCAGTCTAGCTACACCACTGGCTTAGCCCACACCAGCGGGGCCAACTTGTCACTCTCACTCTGTCCTAATTTGGCAACCTATTCCAACCAGGATATTTTTCAACTAAGGTGGAAGCAATGGAGTCATGAAGGATTTAGTAGTTAGTATGTCAAAAAACTCTTATATATATGTGATCTTATGTGCTTTAAACCCTGTATTGAGTTTCTAAAACAAAGCCTGGCAAGAAGCAGGGAAGGAATATACTTAAACTATGCCATTCATGAAGAAAGGAGTGTTTCTAACAGAGATAGCCTCTGAATGCCATGAAGCTCTTCACTTTGGGAAAACAAGAGCGTTTCTTAGGGGGAAGATGTGTGGGAAGTAGTGGTGTTGTAGTCATGAGAACTGCGAGCCGGGGACTGCTTTTGCTTTGCTCAGTTTGTACTGCGCATCTGAGCCAGGTCCAAGGAACTGCACTGTCAGTAATTGTGCTGCCTCGATGTATGGCAGCATGAGGCACTTCAGCTAGCCAAATGATTAGTCTGTGCCTGGAAGATCATAACTAGGACAGTGGTAACTCAGTTAGTATGATGAGCTCTCACTTTGGAACATGATTTGGGGACACATACTGAGAAAAATAGGCTCTCAGAACAGAGGAAGAGCTGCCTCCTGTGAGGAGTCCCATTGTGAACGCCTTAATCATTGAAAGATGTTACCAAGAAAAAGACCCCAAAAATTCAAAAACTGAGATTAAGCGTAGAAACGATATATATTTTAAGGATATGTGAGAGGAGTGCTTATCTCAGGATATCACCTAGAAGCTGTACCACAACAGAAGTTGTTTCTGTCATTCCAGAAACGACGGTACTTAGAGCGACAGGTATTTTATGACTGAGATGAAGTCTAGTAGTTGACATACAGCTGTGCTGTATCTTTCAGATTATGAAGGTTGCTTACATTGTTTAATAGATACTTGTACATCAGATCTGTGTATTTAAAACTGACTTTTAAAACTGCTCTAATATATTAAAAAAAGGATGTATCCATTAGCTAAGAACTGTATCTTTCCTTACTTAATGGCCTTGGAGACTTCTTATTCCATCTGTAGCTGTTAAGATCCTGTTGGTCAGTTTTCCATTACATGTTAAAGAACAGATTTTTTTCTTGTCCACTTGATTATGAAGTTAAGGCTTCAAAGAGGTTCTGCAAAAAAGAGAAAACTATCAGCATGTGCAGGAGCAAAGAGTTAAGGAAAGAAAGCACAGAATAAAATGTTAAGTAACTTAAGCATTAGTGTATGGTAGGATAATTACAAGCAAAATGCTGCCATATATGGTAATACTTACAGGGAATCAGCAGAAAGCCAAGTGATGGGCACTGTGGCCCTGAGAGAAAGGAAATGCAATTCCTGTAGTGATGAACTACAAATAACCTTTGATAAAATGGAATAGTTCAAAGCCTAGGGTTTGTTTGAAGAAAGTTTTTATATTTTGAAAAAGAAGCAAAGTTGTAAGGTAGATTTATTTGAGAACTCTGTAAACGTCTTCAAATTGGTGTGCTTGGTTTGGAAATGCTCCCAGGACACTTAATTTTTATCAATAAAACATGGAAATGTTTCAGCATTGAAGACCAGGCATGGATGAATTCAGCCTCTAAACTGTGCAAATTAACCTCAGTCTTTAGAAAAGGAACATACTCATCTCATTATTTCTTGTAAAAACTCTAAAAGCCAGAAGAAACACTTATCATCGTGTACCTCAGGAATTGTTTCTGGCTTCCTAAGGTTTACATCAGTGTCATCCTGCCTTAAAAGTTCTGTCCAGCACTTACTCATATTTTTTAAGCCCATTTATCACTGGTCCCTTGGTAGAAAAAATTAACTCCTCTATTTCCTAATTAGGAAAAAGAAACAGAACTGCAATGGGTCCAGCTAAATAGTTTCAACTTCAAAAGAGTTGACAAATATACATGGAAATTTTAAATGTATTGTTCTTTTTACTTTTAAATATATTTTAATTTAAATACAAAACCAGAGAAGTCCGGCTTATATTTAGACTATTACCCTCCTTATAGCACCAGCTTGGTAAGAGTCAAAATAATTAGCCTGAGTTTAATTTAACCCACACCCACTTAAATGTCCTTTTTCATTGCTGAGCCAGAGCAATTTAAAAATATTTTGCCTAAATAATCATCCGAGCCAAAGGAATCTAAACGAAGTGCGACAATGTAATGTGACACGTAGGGAGGACAGAGGTGGGCTGGAAATGTTTTTACTTCTGAGAAATAGCCACACAAATCTGACCTTTGTGCCTGTATTATGAAATTTTTACTGTAAGGAAGGACTTAATTGTTGTAAATAAACTTACCCTTGGAAGTCTTCTGCAGGGTGGAAGGCTAACACTGCCTTCCTGCTTCTCAAGACACACTGCACAGAGCCATCCCAGCTGGGATGCTGCCTCACCGGTTAGAAATGTGCCTACATGAGAGATCCCAAATGCCAATACCTGCTCAGGCAGTTATGTTTTTTGATCTTAAAATACGAGCAGATTCCCTGCCAGCCCCACTTCTCATAAACATTCAGATGCTGCCAAAGCAAGATGAACTGCTGGTTAAAAATGCGTCATGTTTTAGGATTGCCTTAAATGGACCAATGTCCAGTCAAAACACTAATGGGACCGAGCAAGAGCTCTCATACTGCGTTCCTGGGATGCTGAAGTCAGGTGGAATTGGAGAGATGGTGTTCTGGGGCAGACCCCGAGCTGAGCCTTTTCCAAGCTTGCTCTTGTACTGTATATGCTTCACATGGTGCAAGGAGTTCACTAGTTACGTACCTTCTTTTGTGTTATTTTCGTTCCTCTCAGAGGTGAATCTGGTGCTGGCAAGACAGAAAATACCAAAAAGGTCATTCAGTATCTGGCTTTCGTTGCTTCATCGCATAAGGGCAAAAAGGACACCAGCGTCACCGTAAGTGAGCTCCTCTGTGTTCAGTTTTCCTTCAAGCTTGTTAGGACTGTGCTGAGCTGACTGTGCTAAAAGCAAGTCAACATTTGTGGCTTGCCAAATAGGCGACATATTAAGAGTACACAATTATGTCACAGCTTTATGTTTATGGAAAAAAAATGTCTGACATCCCTTTAGGCACCAAATCAGAATGTACTTTGCTAGAAGAGAATTATTAATAGCTTTCCATATGCACTGTATCTATTTACTGCCTAATATGAAGGCCTTGGAGTCTGCAAGGCTTAGGTCCTTATTTTACCCCTGTCAACTAAGAAGTCTGAGAAACCCTTTAACTAGCACATTGTCCAGTTGCATCACAGAAATGTGTGCCAACATTTAAATGTCCAAAGTTTTGATCGGCTTCATTAGTAGACATATTTTCTTACTACATAGCAAAGTGTCCCAATATAAAACCTTCACTTTTTTTGGTTTCTCTTTACTCCTCTGACAGAGAGAACAATTTTGAAAGATGAAATTCTTTATGAATAGTTTGTTGCCTCAAAACTTGCAGCAATCCCGTATTAGTGACTGAAGTTCCTCATCTTGTTATGAACCATATTATGAGCTTATACCTACCCAGTTCCACAACCACTCATGTGGTTGACACCTCTATGTGTCCTTCTTTTCAAAGATGCAACTCCAGCTCCTAAGTCATTTACAGCCTTTTAAATTTACTCAAGATCATCTGTAGAAAGATGTAGGAATTGACAGGCCTAATCTAGGAAGAGATTTCAGTGTGTTCAGAATGCAGGACTGGATCCAAAGTGAGTAATTCCTTCTTTGGATCATAATTTAAAATCCATCTTAAATTAAAACCCAAAGGTAAGGACAAAGATCCAAGGCGACAAGGAGCTGTAACCCGGGCTGTTCAGCTTATCTGATTCCTACTGGAATAGCAGTGTAGCTGTGTGCAGGCAAGCAGGCCATGACCAGCCCTGCCCTGGATCTTGCTGCTCCCTGCTTTGCCTGTCTCGGACTTGAGCAGGGAGGGGACTGCAGGGACGGGGCAGAGCAGCCCCTTCAGGAGGCACTATGGGGTAGGGACGGCGGGTTTGCCCGTGGGGCAGAGGGAGTAGATGTCCCTTTGGGCAGTACTCTCTAGAAGTCTGTGATTAGGTTGGATGGAAAATAACCAAGACTAAGGTGTAGTTTTTCTGTTTTGAATGTTAATAAGAAAAAAGTAATTCTTTCTACTGAGTCCTGCTCAATGATAGGGGAATGAACTCATGGTTTCAGGCCATTTCTAATGGGCGAGTAACTGGAATTGCTGCCGATTCCTGTTTTCAAGGGGAAGTTCATGAAACTCAGGATCAAAGTAGCCCTGAGACAGACCTGCAGGCAAATATCCAGCAGATGAGGGCTAAGAGGAAGTCCAAACTGTTCTGTAACATGCTGTCTAATAGCACTTCAGTGGCTGGGACAACTGGCACTGCAAGCACAGTCATTAAAAAAGAGTGAGCGATAACAAAATGATTCAGTTGCAATAAAGAAGAAATATGGGATTTACTATTAAAAATATTTCTCCTTCTGTGGTCCTGGGAGATTAACTTGGGACCAGATCCAAACCTCATCCTTTTGGTTCAGCTTTTTCTTTCTTCAGTTAAAATGCTGTATGTATGTTAACTGTGTTTGTACTCTTTGTATGTCTGCAGTGTGTTGTTTTTATTTGTATTCCCGGTTTATTTGCATGGAAACTGTATATTGGTTATTTTAATACAGGAAAAGCAATAAAAATGTCTGTGTAATGGAAATGATACTGACACTTGTTTTATACCACATTATTCAATACAGCAAGGTCCATCTTTTGCTTACGTGAGTAACTTAGACTGTTTGGTGTGTGTTTAAGGCACTGAGTGTAGACCTGCATGCTATTGTTGCACCCCAAAAATTTAAGAGAGACTTTGTTGAAACATGTTGTATGATATGAAAAGCAACAATAGCACCAAATGCTCTCACAAATCAACCCTAACTGTGTCAGGCTCCAGGACAAAGAATGAGGTCTGACACAGGCAGGGGTTATCTTTCAAATATCACCCTCTTCTATATGCGCGCGTTCAAATGGCCGTAGTCTGAATGAATTTTCCCACGATCCTGAAAGAGCCAATCAGCCTGAAATTAAGCAATGTGCTCTCTGAATGAAAATACTCCAATGCTTTCTGTACTTCAGGTTGAACTTTTTAGGACTGTTGTGAAATAATTCCTAAACCTCACGGTTTGTGTTTGATTTGTTACTCTGCCTGCATGCTCTCCATTTGATACTGCTTTCGAGTTTACCTTTTCATGTAACTGTTGAGAATTGTTCACATCTGCCAAAGGTAGCATGTTCCTAGCTTGCTGCTATGATGTATAACAGAGCAATTACCACTGCAGCCTGTGTCTGCAAGTGCATTACGGCAGATCCTTATAGGCCTCGGAGGGCCCTAGGTACCGGGGGGCACAGCACCAGCACCCCAGCATCCCAGGGCTGGGCAGGGGGGCAGCTTTCCTGGCTCATTCTTTTTAATTTGTATGCCAGAGAAATGGGATTTTTCTTTGTACTAGATCTTTTTTTTTTTTTTCCCCTATTCTGACTGCTGCCATTCAGCCTTTGGCGATGTCAGAAAGCAATATAATTGCAATACCTGCTATATTGCCCCTCAGTTCATTTGACAAGTTTAAATATATATATTTATTTATTTTGCTACTCTCCGTAAAGAAATAACTTCATGGCTGGCATAAGCATCCCCGTGGAGTTCAGCGGAATTGTAGCTACATACAGTGCTGTGATCTTGGAGCCACAGTTTTAATACTCCCCCATTTAGAGCACCCATTCTCACTAGAAGTGGATGTGTTTCTGTCCAGTTCTAGTGGCCAAGGTTGTTCTTCAGCTGTCACCATCTGATTTCAGCAACAACATATGTCCATAGTACAGGCTTTAAATCTACTGACTGTACATTTGCCCAGTACAGAGAAACTTCAGAAACCTTCGGGAACTCATTACTTCCTGTAGGATCCCCTTTTCAGAGTGTTGAAAACTTTTTCCCCTTTCTTCCAGCTCAGCAGATTTTTTGTTGCTGTTTTGTTGCAATTTTACTTTAGCCCTTAGCTCCCAACGGAGGTATGCTCTAGGAAATCCTCTCCTCCTCTCATTACCATTCTGATAAATTTAGCCAAAAATATGTTGCCTTTTAACTGTATTTTTGAGGCAGTTATCATTGCCGCACAAGTTACAAAACATTCCACAACTGGATATAGAGAAAGGTTACCAGTTTTCCACAATGATCATGAAAAACTCATTTTTCAATTTTTACCTCTGGATTCAACCAAAATATTCCCTCAAAAGCATCTAAATAATATGATATATTCTCTATCATGAAAGTTTTCTGCTGTTATTCAGCAAGAATTATTTGAAATGATGCATATCATTGCTGCAGAGTAGGATAGGATGCAGAACAGGATGACAAGAAACTAATGTGAAAGTTGAGTGACTTCATAGCACAGAGCTAAGTAAGAAGTTGAAAAAAACTGTTTTCATAAAGTATTTTTTCAACTTCATTGGTTTGTTTAGAAATAGGAGTATTAAATGCATGCTTGTTTCATTGCATGATTTGTTTCATTAGCAATTACCAATCACAATTAACAATATAATACAAAGTTTGTGTGTTTGCATGAGAATTCATTACCTTAGTTCAAAATAAATTAATGCATTTCCATATTTAACCTAAATAGCCTTGCATGGATCATTATTAATAGACTTGGTAAAATCTGCTTTGTAGCTTTGTGCTGCATTACATTAAAATGATTCTCGGCAAGTTATTCTAATTACATCATCATTTGCTAGCAAAGGTTCTCAGTACACTAACTTAAAAAAGACTTGCAAGAAGTTCCTTTAAGAACGTCCCTTCTGAAAAAATAATAATAAACTGAATATATATATATATGACAGTGAATGACCCTTTTTATTTAAAAAGGCCAGTCATTATGCTAAACAGATTAATACACTTTGATCTGTCACAAGCAACAGAGCTGGAAAAGGGTCATGTATACAGAAGTCAACTGCACAAATATATAAACACAAAGATTTACAGAGAATGAAAACAAATCTACATGAAGTGCAGTATTCAGCAAAAAAAGTTCAGAAGCTTAAATTATTTTAAATGATTTTTCCTCCAATGTACACATGCTGGTTTTAATTAAGTAAATATGGAGTAAATGGATAACTGAGTCTGAATGAATTTTAGGGCGAGCTGGAAAAACAGCTTCTACAGGCAAACCCTATTCTTGAAGCTTTTGGAAATGCCAAAACTGTGAAGAATGACAACTCCTCCAGATTTGTAAGTAGGAAAATACCGGCCGGGTCTGTGTAGAGGGACATACGGCATCTTTTAAAACAGAGTGTACAGACAGTGGCCCTCATCACCATGCTCTCTCATCCTGCTGCTCCATAAAGAGCTTCTTCAAACTAATCCCTTCAAAACAGTGTATAGAATCCCTCTCTGAAATAAAAGAATTGGTCTTTCAAGAGATTAAAAATAAAGTTCAGACTTGACAGTACCATTGTCCTCTTATAAATTAGCAGCCCGTATGTGGTCTTCCAGAGCTAATTCCTACTCCAGATCATTTCCAGCTCCCTATCCACCTATTTGCAAACAAAATCTGTTCTTTCTTTTTCTTTGCACAGATATTGAACATACATCTTGCTTTAAGGTGTGATAGGTATTTATCAAGGTTATTTATTAACTACATGAGAGAAAATGAGAAAACAGTCAGAAGGAATCAAGTTGGATTATATGAGCAGGGACTGTCAGTATTTGATGATGCTTTTTGTTGGGAATAGCGGTAGAAGCTTCCTTTCCCATGCAGGCCTTGCTCTCCCTGCTCTGCTGTTCTCCTACTGAGTTCAGGGATCCATGCAGAGGAAACTCAGGAGAGGGAGTTAGGCAAATCTAATTCTATTCCCTTTCTGACCTTGTGGAAATGCAAGTAGAAAAAGATGTTGGCATATCCCCAGCTTCCATAGGCTGCTCCAATTGGGAGGGACCCCTTCTCCTCTAAGTACCTGAACAAAACGTAGAGCAGATCTCCGCAGATGGAATGTCAAAAGAAATTCAGTTCCTTTCAGCCTTTTCCCATGGGTTTGCCCCAACGGATGTTAATCTTAAAAGCATGGCCTATATGTCTCTCTAAACAGGCTAAACACTAATGCTGTAAAATCCAGAATAAAAGGGTGAAAAAATAGCTCAATGTAGGTCTTCTTTTCATTCACAGGGTAAATTCATCCGCATCAACTTTGATGTGACAGGCTACATTGTCGGAGCAAATATAGAGACTTGTATCCTTTTCCATGAGCTGCACTGGAAGCTAACTAGAGTGAGCAGAAGGAAGTAACATAAACAAGCTCCCCTGCATGTCTAAGAAAGGCAAATATTGCTAAGGCTGCTATAAACAAAGATGGAGGGAAGTGGCTCCATTTACACTGATACCAGCTTCTCAGCTTGTCTTACTCTCATGATTACATTTTCAGGTCTGTTTTCTCAGCTATAGGAAAGTGTGCTATTCCCCATATGCAACTTCAGAAAATGGAAACAACATGCCTAAGCCAACCGGAGGGGACTTTGAAAACAGCGTCTCAATAAAATGATAGAGAAGATTTTTCTGTGGTTAAGATTGCACATGGTCTTCAGTCCCTTGTTCTGCTTCAGGGTGATCCTGCATGGATCGCTCCCCTTCCCTGTGATCTACTTTGCCCACCGTATAAATAGTTGGAAACTTTCCTGCTTCTCAGTGGTGCTGTGATTGACAGTTTAGAAAAATAAAAAAGCATGGTATTGTCACCATATTGTATTTAGTAACTTGGCCAGTGCTTTCCAGTTTTCCGGGCCTGCCAGTGGGTCAGGAAGAAGCCCGTGTAGGCAGTAAGGCCACTCACACTGAGCCCTGTGCACACTGGCTTCTGCATGGGAAGAAGCCCCAAGGCCCTGGACCATCCAGGGTGAGCGCTCACGGGCCTCCTAGATGACACATATGCCTGTAGAGGTCACACGTATATGGACAGCAACAAGTTCCACGATAGCATTGAGAATAACCTGTCAAGGGAGATGTCTAGGTGACATCTAGTACGACAGGTTTCTAGTTCATGTCTGCAGGAGGCCTATCTTAATAGAAGTAACAAACTTTTGCTTCTGTCCCCCTGAAGTCTTTATAATAATGACAAAAGGGACAGAAACAAGATGAGCTCTCAGAGCCCTCACAGTTGATCTCTTTCCCCAAAATTGCCTTGATCTTTGCATATGTTATGAAATCACCACGGCCAGAAATTACTTCTCCTGAAAGTCTACACAATTGAAGTGGAGTAAATATTTTGCTGGTGCTAATGTCCCAGTCTGCACCAAGTGCTGGATATTTCCAAAGGACTTGTCTGCTCCACATACTAGATAATGCCCTGCTATATTAGATGAGACACCCAGAGCAGTGTGCTGTATATCAATAACCTCCATGCATTTTTTTCAGGAACAAAGTATAAACATTACAGAAAAATTCAGCTTAGCCTGAGTTTGCTTGCCAAGCATTGCTGACTCTTTCCTTGGCTATGTTTATGAAATAGTGTGTTTTAATGTGTGGCCAGATTCCTCAGTTGCTGTACTGCTTATCTTTGCACAGAGAAGGAATTGCTATCTCCAATAAATGGGGAAAAACAAAGATTCAGCTATAAGGAAAGAATTTCCCTCTTGGGTGTAGAATCAATAGCAAGCATTTTATCCTCCTAGTTTTATTCTAAAGAGTGATCCTTATTAAAAATATATGTTTCTACTTCTTTTTGCTCTTAACTGAAGTTTTATCTTTTCTACTGATGCCTCTACTACAAGTTTAAGCAAGGGGATAAACACTGGCATTTAAAGAGAGAATCACTGATCAGTGCAGAAATACTTGGCTTTTATTACTCTTATACTTACAATTCTGGCCTTAAAAAGCTCTATATCTAGCAGCTCCATCTTATGCTAAAAGGATCAAATTGATATTTCATCTTAAAAGGTGGTGGGAAAGATACTGTGAATATTATTTCTATATATCTAATTTTGGAAACACATATCTATTGTAGTGCTTACAGCCATGATTAGCAGCATTTGTGGTACAGTAAGTGGTAGGAAATTAATCTATTAATTGAAGCAAGAATTAAACCAATACTAGCACTCCTGTCACTGATAGAAAAAATGACATCACCAAAAAACACTTGTGTGCTTATTTTGTGTGCTAGAAAATGACTGCAGAATTAGACCCACATTCATGTTACCCAAGCTTTTGGCAATGCTATTTATGGTTCTGAGGCTGACGGTATAATTAAGGAAGGACTGAAATATGTTATTGATTTTTTTTAACATACTTGACAAACAGATTTGCTTGAAAAATCCCGTGCTATTCGTCAGGCTAAAGATGAGCGAACATTTCATATCTTCTACTATTTGCTTGCTGGAGCTTCTGAACAAATGAAGAGTAAGTCGCTAACAATTCTTACCTCTCATTTACCAATGAGCAATGGCTTGGTTGCATTGGCTTAATTTCTTTATCTGTATGTCATATATGTCGAAGTCTCAACTGATGGGCATCTGTTTGCTCTAGCTGGTTTACATTTCATAGAAGAATTCACAGGGCATGTAAATCCATTCAAACATTATCTTAAATGATATCAGAAATGAATAGGGAAGACGTATTCATTATTTATTACACAAAAGAATTTGGTGTTCCCAATAATTTTTTTGGCTAGCAGTTTAAAAATATACAGCACCTAATTATATTGTGAAGTCCATTGCTTCAGGATGTTGAGAAGGTCTAAAGAATAAATAGGTCCAAAAAGGATGTAGAACATCATGGATCAAATCTTTCCCTAAATAGCTAATTGCCAAAAAATTGTATGCAGGAATGGATAATTCTCTATTTGCACTGTTTGTTGTTGTTTTTTAATGCTCCTTGCCCAAGAATCTGTTGCTGGCCATAGTAGGGGTCTGCAGAGTCTTTTGGTCTGCTCCATTATGGTTGTTATTTTCCTTCTGTTATCTGAGTCCCCAGCTAAAAAAGAGCAAGTACAGATGTGGAATTCTGACTAGGTTATGTATGGAACTAAATGAAAGACTTACAGAAAGAAGGCTCAGATTTGAGTTCTTGGGATGCTAAATTCCACTGAGGGGTAGAGACACTCTCCAGTCACTACTGAAAAGTGGAAACTCAGGACAATCAAACTTGCTAAATGAAGAGTTAGTCTGAAATATTTGTCCATCACAAAATCCTAAGATTTTCATACAAATAGAGACTTCCTTGGATAAAAACAAAATCTCTTCTGTTGTGCTTCTGTGATTCTGTATTAGGAGAATTTATTAACCAACAGCATTAATTTTATGCACTTAAGTTGATGAAGTCAAGCTTTTCCTCTTTGCCTTTTAGATGATCTGTTGCTGGAAAATTTCAACAATTACACCTTTCTATCTAATGGCTATGTGCCAATCCCTGCTCAACAAGATGATGAGATGTTCCAGGAGACCTTGGAAGCCATGAAAATTATGGGCTTTAGCGATGAAGAACAAACAGGTATGAAATGTTGGTAAGGTTATATTTGAGGTATACACCTCTGCAAACAATAGATAGGATATAAATGCATAGGGGAGAATTCTGTCCAGGATGTCATTTGCACATGAAGTAAGATAGTGCATTCATATAATAAAATTAATATTTGGATTTAACATCCATGTTTCTCCGGAGAAGTGTGGTCCTGCATAAAGCAGAAACCGCAGGGTTCTAAACATACCCAAGTGGTTTAATCTTTTTGCTTCTTATTTCCTGTTTGTAAAACTATTACCAACCAAAAGTGTTACCTAGTAATTGTTTCTAAAAAGTGCACCATGAATTCGAGTTCCTAGAATTCCTTCCTTCTCTCCTCCCCAAATGGTATTAGATGAATTAAACGATATTTCAAGGGAAGAGAGCTAAGGGTCTCTCATAGGGAAAAATTTCTTAAGTAGAGATATGTTTCTACCCTGCTATAAGAATAAAAAGGAAGTACATTTCTGCATGATCAGGATAGACATTACTCAGAGAGAGAGGGACAATATTAAAGGACAGCTGAATTTTGTGGTGTACTTTGCTGTCCTCTGGACACCTCAGCATGCAGCTTCAGGAATTCTGTGAGTCTTATGTTGTTCCTCCCTTGCAAGGAGACCTAATTAGGAGCTCACTGCTTTTCATTTGTTATTAGAAAATATCTACCCCAAGATTGCTAGCATGGCCTACCTTTTCCCGTTGTTGCAGTGTGTACTGCTAGGAACAGATGAAACCAACAGCAAAGACTTACTTGCAAAACATCTCCTTCAAGGGTTTAAACAGGCAGCACTTGCTGAAAACACTGGAAAAAAACCCAGAATTACTGTCTTTATTGGAAAAGAGAGATATTTCATCAGAGAGAACTTATCACTGTGAGGCACAGAACAATTGGTGAAATGTATGGCAGCTCTACACAGTAATTTAACTGTGGATCAGATAAATAATTGCCACAATGTTTTGCTGTCCAATTTGATTAAGACCTGCATATTTTTTTAAAAATAAATCTTATGAATTAAGAAGACCTTCTTGTAGAAGGAACATGACATGCGCTCTTGACCAAGTTGCATTCCAGCAGTAAAGCTGTGAGCATGCAGAAGTGCTATGAGATGTCGTGTTTTGAAATGTAATTTGTGTCTGTAAAAGGACAGACTTCAGGCATCTCACAGAGCTCCATGCACACCCAGAACAGATTGCTGAATTCGAGCCAGCTCTAACAACACTAATGACCATTTAAAGCCATTTTTTGAAACTTTCCAACAATGACTAGCATGAAAAAAAAAAGTTGGAAAATGTTCTGATTTAATTTTGAAAGAAATGGGTCAGCTTTGAATAGTTAATATTTGTATTCACCCAGAGAAAAGGGAAATAAAACACATGCAGCATAAACAAACTAAACTATCTTGAAAATGCCTGTCAGAGCCTTCAGCTGGGTAACGTTTACAACCCCCTGTCCCGGGAGCGTGCCAGGGTTTAGACACCAGTGCGCAGTGCCCATGGCGGCAGTGCCCATGTCCCCAGTGACACCTGGTGGCTGAACAGCAGCAGCCCCTTACTCGAACCTCGGGCCAAGGGAGGCTGCAGGGAGCCATCCCTGCATTAGTAACCGAGGGTGCCAAGAAGGAGCGTCTCGCCCTGTCGCACAGCGGTGCAAACCCCAGCCTTGGTGGGGTCAAGTGACATGAGGAGGAAGAAGGAAAGAGGAAGGAGGAAAGAGGAAGGAGGAATTGGGGGGAAGACTGGCTCATCCTCCCACCCTGGCATTTATATTGGCAGTGACTGCAGCGTTCTTCCTGACATCAATAGAAGTCTTCATATAACTGTCTGAATCCCTTTCGTTTTACGATCTAAAATATAAGCCCCATAAGAGAGTACTTTTATCCCATGTAAGCTACCAAGTTAAGATAATGAATTAAATTCCTACATTAATACAATAGCATCTGAAACACGATAGATTTTACCACCTGAAGTAATGTAGCATCACGTTCATACATGTTTTAGTAATCAAATATGAATTAATTGCTTTTCTACACAAAACCTTTTGCGCTAATCTTGTAAAGGCCTGGACACGTTTTGGTTGCATGATTGAATGTCCACATTCCTCTGCCAGCTGTAGTCTTAGAAGTATCCCCTTTTGAAGCTGTTGGCATTTCAGTGATATATTTGATTTTAAAGACAGAGTGGCAGAATGTGAACTGTCCAAATGGGTAAAATGCCACAGGCTACTGTGTATGGGAGATGAATCAAGAGTCCCGCGAGACCTGAGAGGTTGACCAAGGTACAAATACAGCTTAGTGTGGCAGTACAGGTGTTCCCAGACTGACCTTTTTGCTCCATAACATGGATCATCCAAACTACTCTTCATTTTGCTCTCCAGCTTTTACAGTTTATAGCATAGTTTTTAAAGCAAATCCAGATCTTTCCATAAAGGTACAGACTACCCCAGACAGTATATCGAGCCTTCTGTATTGCAGAGAATGGAGTTTTCAGAATGTGCACAACCTGTTCCTCATTCATATTATCTATTTATCTTACAGCTATATTGAGGGTTGTTTCATCTGTCCTACAGCTGGGTAATATTGTCTTCAAGAAGGAGAGAAACACTGATCAAGCTTCTATGCCAGACAATACTGGTATGATTAGTCACTTAAATTGATTAATATTAAGAAATACACAAACTATCTGCTGAGTAAATAATATTTATCAGTATTTTTAATTTCTTTATGTTTATTTAATGTTCACTTATTTAATATTCCTTACGTGTATTTAATTTCATGTCATTATAGAGATACTTCAATGGTGTTAAAACATATTCTATACTTAAAATCAGCACAATTATCATTACCTTTTCTTGAATCCATAAATTGATGAACAGTGTATTTGTTGCTGGCAACATGAATAATATTTTGTAGCACATTGCACCCTGTGTGTATAAAAAAAAGGAATTTTTAAGGAAAATACAATAATTTCACATGCTTGTTGAATTGCTTATATTCATGCTTACTGATCTACTAAGAGAAAATTCATCCTGAAATAAAATATCACTCTTATTTTAGCTGCACAAAAAGTGTGTCACCTGATGGGGATAAACGTGACAGATTTCACAAGGGCTATTCTAACCCCCAGGATCAAAGTAGGACGAGATGTTGTTCAGAAAGCTCAGACCAAAGAGCAGGTATGTAATCCTCAAAATAATTTTCTTTTTTACACCTTGTCTAAAGGGAAATGTCAGTTTTCTGTTTCCCTATTCATTTCCTACACATAAATTATTTGAGTTCTTCAAGTTTCTTTGTAAACTTACAATAGACTCTTCTTTTCGCAGGCTGACTTCGCCATAGAGGCTTTGGCCAAGGCAAAATTTGAACGTCTGTTCCGCTGGATTCTGACTCGCGTAAACAAAGCTCTAGATAAAACAAAAAGACAAGGTGCTTCCTTCTTGGGGATCCTTGATATTGCTGGATTTGAGATTTTCGAGGTACGGGCTGTGAGGCACATGTTGGCCAAAATTCCTTTTTGTCAAAGCTGTGGGTTGTTTTACTCTCTGTTAGAGACTATGGAGAACATAGCTGGCTTAATGCCTTCACTGCATCTGGACAATGTTCCTCTCATTGTTCCTCTGAGTTTGCAAAACAGTGTTTTGGATGCACAAACCTTTACTGCACTCCATTTTATTATTTTTTTTCAGTGAAGAGATACATGTAATATTACCAATAAATTAAATCAGAGCTGCAAAAACAATTTAGTTCTTCAGGTTGGCTAGCAGCCCATGGCCAGTCCATCTCACAGGACTGTTAATCTGGCTGCTTGCTTTTCCTCTAGAGAAGCAGCCCTGGCAAGAAGGGTTGGGGGTGTCTGCAGTCTCCTATGGTGCCTCTGTGGTGTTCAGTGCTTAGAACAGGGGACTTCATGGCTTATGAAACAGGTCCCAGGGCAGAGATTTAACAGCTAACAACTTACTGAAAGCTTGCAAAAGCTTAAATAAGAAATATCTGCATCCTTATATTTGAACTACTAAGCTCTTTGAAAAGAAATAGAAGATATCTAATTTTACCTTGTACTTTAAGTTCCTCCTTGCAGGAGTCTTTTTAACATTAACAATTCAGTAATTCTGTCTTTCTTCTCTCTTCTCTACAGATCAATTCCTTTGAGCAGCTGTGCATCAATTACACTAATGAGAAACTTCAGCAGCTTTTCAACCACACAATGTTTATATTGGAGCAAGAGGAATACCAGCGTGAGGGCATTGAATGGAACTTCATTGACTTTGGCCTTGACCTGCAACCTTGCATTGAGCTGATTGAAAGACCAGTAAGATTTTACCTCTACAGGGGGGATACTACTACCAGGTTTAATCAGGATCTGTTACGTAACTGTGCAGTAGGAGAGCCATTTAAGATATTGTGGATCCTCTATTGCCTGGGGGGGATTAATCTCACGGAGGAAGAAGAAGGTGCATTTTCTTTGTCTCTGGCTGTGATGATCCTGACCTGGCATTGCTCAATTGCAGACTAACCCTCCTGGTGTTCTGGCTCTACTGGATGAAGAATGCTGGTTCCCCAAAGCTACTGACACATCTTTCGTGGATAAACTATGTCAAGAACAAGGCAATCATCCCAAATTTCAGAAGACCAAGCAACTTAAGGATAAAACTGAATTCTCTATAATCCACTACGCAGGAAAGGTACTGGGCAGATTGAGCTACTTTGACTTAGGAATGTTTGTTCTTTGATGCCCAAATGCTGAATAAGAAGTAGTTCAAGTGTTCCAATTAGCATGGAACAGCTTTAATTTTACATGTATATTAAGTACTTTAATTATGTAATGCATGGAATAGGATTTACGAAACAGCCATGGTTGTGCTATGCTAACATGAAAACAAAAAAAATATTCAGCACCAGGGCTTTTGAAAATCCATATAATTTGGATTTATTTTTGAGAAAAAAAAAAAGAAAAAACAAAAGCTTTAGATTTAAATACTTAAAACACCCATCCACTTTCATCGACAGAAAGCTTTTCACATTATTATTATTTTGTACTATTTTGTGTTAATACGGTGCCTGTGTTCTTAACATTTTTAACCTACCACTGTTTCCTGCAGGTTAACTACAACGCAACGGCCTGGCTAACAAAGAACATGGATCCGCTAAATGACAACGTGACTGCTCTGCTGAACCAGTCTTCAGACAAATTTGTGGCAGACCTCTGGAAAGATGGTAGGAAACACAATTCTAAATCAGTAAAGTGGTCTAGAGGAAGAAAATTCTCCTACCAGAAGTGTTCTGACAGCCTCCCCTCACTGTCAGGAAAGACGTATGAAAAGAGATTGAACTAAAAGGCAGTAATATCCCATTTTAAATACATGTTTAAGGATTTATTGTTGAGTAGTTCTAAGTACTATCAAATATTTTCCCTAATATTCAGCAACATAATAAAAATATTCATTACATCATTGTTCCAATATTGATAAAAATGGGATATTGAACCATTTATCTAATATAGGTCATCAGTGCCTTTCATGAATGTAGGCAGTCCTTACCTCACATGCTCCTCTCCCAGAAATCTTGCACAGTGCTTTCCAGTGACATGTAATCTCAGGTAAAAACCATTAGAAGGATGGCTGTATACATACAAAACGCTTAATTAAAAAAAAAAAAAAAAAAGATCTGGAACCCATATATATGGGTTTTCAATATAGACGAATATGTATATTTGCATTATATATTTACATATAACATGTATGGATATTTAAAACATGCACAAAAACAAATAGGAGAAATACCAGCCTCCTTGGAAGCCCAAAGGAGTGGGTTCTGAATTACCAGATATTTGAGGGGAATTATTAGCTAGACTTTGAGAACCATGCACAGATGGGAGTTTTTCTGTTTACTTTAAAATACATTCTAGTGCTTTTGTTTGTTAGCATGCTTCTATGGCACTGTAAATATCTGTATAAAAAGTATTTCTGAAGTCACACTTTAACAATATGATGCGAGATAATGACAGTTCATTTGAGCAGCTGGGTTCACGCTTTCTTTTACATTTCAGTGGACCGTATAGTTGGGCTGGACCAGATGGCCAAGATGACTGAGAGTTCACTTCCCAGTGCTTCCAAAACCAAGAAGGGCATGTTCCGTACTGTTGGCCAGCTCTACAAGGAGCAGCTGACCAAACTGATGACCACCCTCAGGAACACCAATCCCAACTTTGTTCGCTGCATCATTCCAAATCATGAAAAAAGGGTAAATTTCAAATGCTCAGTTTTCAGAATTCTTAGCCCATTATTTATGCAGAGTGCTGCTCACTGTAGCAGCACATTGCAGCACTGAATGCCTTCAGACATACATATGTAGCCAGTAACATTTCTGCAAATTTTAGTGTCCTAAATATATTGCATGTTCCCTTTTCAGGCTGGCAAGCTTGATGCCCATTTAGTACTGGAGCAGTTGCGCTGCAATGGTGTCCTGGAGGGTATTCGGATCTGCCGTCAGGGCTTCCCCAACAGAATTGTCTTCCAGGAGTTCCGCCAGCGGTAAGGAACCCTTGCCTTGTCCTAACTCTTTGTGCTGAATGTACATGCCTTCCTGTGCAAAATAATCTGATGACTATTGTGATTATTGATGATCTGTGCAAAGTAGTCTAAATCCCCAGTCTAAATCCCCCCCAATCTTTTGACAGATATGAAATTCTTGCTGCAAATGCTATTCCTAAAGGATTCATGGATGGGAAGCAGGCTTGCATACTGATGGTGAGAATAGCATTTTTGCTTCTGTTGATAATCAAATTTATACCTCTTATATGATAGTTATTGGGAACAAACAGAAATGAAAAGTATTTTTAAAAATCCTAAATCTCAGCACCAGTGTTAACAAATATCCCTGTTTTCTTCCAGATCAAAGCATTAGAACTTGATCCCAACCTGTACAGAATTGGACAGAGTAAAATCTTCTTCAGAACCGGTGTTCTGGCTCATCTGGAAGAAGAGAGAGACCTGAAGATCACAGACGTTATTATTGCTTTCCAGGCTCAGTGCCGAGGCTACCTGGCAAGAAAGTAAGACAATGTGCTAAGAACACAACTTAGCAACAAAGCATCGACAGTGGCTTTTAGTTATCTGTATAACAAACTGAGGATAGGAAGATATTGTATAGTGTTAACTACCAATTATTTGTATTGCTTTAGAACTCAACTTGTGTCCAATATCCAATTAGACTGATTAGAAAGAATCAGCTACGTTGTAAGACTGCTTACTCTATACTATAAGCAAGTTCTCTGAGGCAATAGCCTTATTTAAACACGTGTTTGTACAAGGAGCACAAGGAGCATCCTTGCCTATGAATGAAATCTTAAGCACTGCTACGATACAAATAGCAGCACCATTGGAATGTCTGAGATAGTAGTCTAGTGCCATGTAGTAAATTAAGTCATCCAGCATGATCTCAGTTATTCTGCATCACAAAACTATTATCAGTAATGCCCCTTTCAGCACTTTACCAAGGCTTTCAAGTTACCAAGCAACCAAAATTAAATTTAATAAGTTTAAAGAATGATCATCAATACCAGTTCTGAATGCCCATGCACTCTGAAAAGATGCTCACACCCAGAACTAGATCCATATTTTGTGGTTTGTGCCCACCTAATGACATAAATGGACAAAAAAGTAGAAGACTAAACAAAATCTGGATAACATAAACATAGGCACAGTGATAAGAGAATTTGGCCAGACTTCCCAAACTATGAAGCAAGTCAGCAGACTCCTGTGCAGAGCTGTTTTGCTTAACGTGTTTATCTTTAAGACACCGTGTGTTCCCAGACTGAACAAAACTGTTCTGTGTTTTTAATCATAGAGCATTTGCCAAGAGACAGCAACAGCTAACTGCAATGAAGGTTATCCAGAGAAACTGTGCTGCTTACCTGAAGCTGAGGAACTGGCAATGGTGGAGACTGTTCACTAAAGTGAGTGACTATTATCAGTGAATCCACAGTTTTCCAAAAGAAATGAAATGCATGTGATACCAAGTCATGTCATGTCAGGAACACTCCACATTAGAGGAAACACTAGACATATTTATGCAGTCCTATTAACATTAAAGGTAGTTCTAATTCAGAATGAAAACTGCTAGTTAAGCAAAGATTCATACAATATTCAGCATGTTTGGGGACTTTTACTTAACTGTCAAAATGGAACAAGTTCGCATAGGTAGGCAATGAGAAGAGTGTAAAACTGAATTTTGTGGATACACAGTTATATATCTACAAGGAACTCGGTAGCTCAAGATTTCCCTCATTGGGACACTAAACATGTTACTCCTAAGCTCTTTTCTTTTGAAGAAGGCCTGCCTCTTCAAGAATGGCCTTCATTTTGGATATAAGAAGCTGTTCCTAATTGCACAGACAGCAACCTCAGCTTCAGGCAGAAACAGACAATAACACCCAAGTGTGTACACTGCCCTTTGGTGCAACAGACAGAGCTTTTATACTTCTTAAGTGCATGAAGCCAGGCTCAGAGTTCCTCCAAAAAGTAATGCTATAGAAGACAGAGGAGCTGACAAGACTTAAAAAGATAATGCAGATGTGCTTAAGAACAATATTACTAAGGTTTGCTGATGTAAAGATGCATGCACCAAGCTTGTGCACCACCCAAGCAACAACGGACAGTGCTATTAGTACCAGTTAACCTGGCACTTCTACTTATTGCATTCAGTAACATAAATACTGAAAGGAAACATTCATAAAAAAAAACCCTTTTTCCCTACCAGGTGAAACCACTGCTGCAAGTCACCCGCCAAGAAGAAGAAATGCAGGCCAAGGATGAAGAACTGCAGAGAACTAAGGAAAGACAACAAAAAGCAGAGAGTGAATTGAAGGAGCTGGAACAGAAACACAGCCAGGTGATACACAGTGCTGGGCCTCCAGGAAATGCTAATCACTTTTTTTTTTTCTTTCTAGAAGCATTAAAATAAAAGTGTTTCTTTTACTTTTAATCTCACGTCTAGTCATAGCAATGGACCCAAATGGAAGTTCGGAGTAGGTAAATTCCCAGGTATTTCAGGGGAGGCCTAGCTTTCACACATAAGACCCACTGTACAGCCAGAACTTGAGCACTAGAATTATGTATCAAAAAGACACCATAGGCCATTTACAGCCTAAATTTTAACTTCCTACCGATTTTATCTGTGTAGCTTTGTGAAGAGAAGAACCTCCTTCAAGAGCAGCTTCAGGCAGAAACTGAACTATACGCTGAAGCTGAAGAGATGAGAGTCCGTTTAGCTGCTAAGAAACAAGAGCTAGAAGAGATTCTGCATGAAATGGAAGCCAGAATTGAGGAAGAGGAAGAACGCAGCCAACAGCTGCAAGCAGAAAAGAAAAAGATGCAACAACAAATGCTGGTAAGCAGGTAGAAGCCACAAACACAGGCAATAAGCAGTAGACAGAAAAAAAATCAAAGACTGACAAACTTTGAATCCTATGAAAATGCTTTCTGTACAATACTGTAGAGTATATTAATCCCACTGAAGAATGATCAACAGTTTCTTTTTTCCATTTAGTTCTTTATAAACATTCTATCCCTCTCTCAGTTTAAATCATTTTTTTTTCTAGAGAACTATTTTAACAAACTTTTCCTTTTAAATTATCTAGGCTAGTACAGGTCATCTATTAATTGGTAAAAACAAAGCTTGCAAGATAGCCAACTTGGACTGACACATATTAACATTTCCTAGTAGTAGTGTCTTATTTCCAGAATTCACGTTCAGTGTGTTTCTTTCCTTCTGCAAAGGACCTTGAAGAACAGCTGGAAGAAGAAGAAGCTGCAAGGCAAAAACTGCAACTCGAGAAAGTAACAGCAGATGGCAAAATAAAAAAAATGGAAGATGATATTCTCATAATGGAAGATCAGAATAACAAGCTAACCAAGGTGAGTACTGTGGGTCTAGCTTTGAGATCTGCTCTGGGGACAGTATTTTCAAAAAAATTGCCCACAGCAGTCAAGCACAATCAGTGGAGTACATGTCTTTTTGGCCCCTAGAAGACTGAATCATTCTCTTGGTACATAGAAGTGGGTTTTTTTCTTTTTCTTTTCTTTTTTTTTGATAAGGTATTTATCATTATCTGGCTCCCACTTAAGTGCTCCTACTACTGCTTGATAGAATTTCCTTATGTCTTTGCCAACTAAATGTGTTACTGACTGGGTTCTACCTTGGTAAGAATGGCTCATCGATCCTCCAGTATTGTTTTTCATAGGGTTCTCTATACACTTTCATGAGCCTTTCAGGCAGATGCCAAACACTAATTTCAACCAAACCTCCTGTATAAAATTGAAAGTAACAATGTATTTGGGTACTTTTTGAAAGAGAATGTTCTTCTGAAATGGATCCTGTATTTACAAGCTACTAGAGTGAGTACAAAATCCTAATAGCAACAGATTTGAGAATATAGAAGTACTAGAAACCAGTTTTCATTACTTTAGATATTGGCAGATTGGAATATGTCACTACAATTTCAGCATATACAGCATTAAAAACACAGTATTTTAGTTGGTTTTATGTTCACCAACAAGAGACACTTTGGATAATAAAAGTATTTTGTTTTTCTTTAGGAAAGAAAGCTCCTTGAGGAAAGAATAAGTGATCTAACAACAAATCTTGCAGAAGAAGAAGAAAAAGCCAAAAATCTTACAAAGCTGAAAAATAAACATGAATCTATGATTTCAGAACTGGAAGGTAACATGAATAAGTGTTTTACTGTATGTATCACTTATTATTTGACACTTTAAAAAAAAGAATCTGGAGAGAAATTTTCTACTTTTTGTGTGGTCTCCCAGATTTCATATGTTGAAGCAACTTTATTTCAAAACAAGACCCGTGAATGAGATTCACCAAAATCCTAGAATCAGAACAATGCATAATCCATAGATAGCTACTTTTTTATATAGAAAATGAAAGGAAAGAAAGTTAGGAAAAGTTAGTGCTTCTTCTGAAAAAAAGAAAAATATTTTATTTTTCTGGAGTGGCTGGAAGTAAGTGAGGACAGCAAGGTCCTGCATGGTTCTTCAGAAACAGTGATTTGTAGTTAAACATCTGGCCTCACCACAAACCAAAGCATTCGTGTCTAAATTCAAAATTACAGTAAGGACTCCTTGTGTTAATGCACTCCCATGACCAAAATTTTTATTTTTTTCAGTGCGACTAAAGAAAGAAGAGAAGAGCAGACAAGAACTGGAGAAAATGAAAAGGAAATTGGAAGGGGACTCGAGTGATCTGCATGAGCAAATCGCAGACCTCCAGGCGCAGATTGCTGAGCTGAAGATGCAACTGGCCAAGAAGGAGGAAGAGCTGCAAGCTGCTCTAGCCAGGTAGCTCTTCACTCTGTATCTGCAGGCACACTGAAATTCTCTAGCTGGAGAACCTCTCCCTTCCCAGATGCAAGGATGCTGCTGCTGTGAATCTCATCTCTTGGTTACATCCTATCTGTATGCTTCCCCTGCCTCCAAGCCTCCATTTGCTAACAAAAATGACATTACCTCATAGACATAGCTAATTTGCCCTACAGATATCAGTGAAAAGTTTTGTTTCCAATGGCCTTGGCAGTGCTGCCAAGTAAAGGATAGAGCAACATCACAGTTCACAGGTTTTGCCTTTGGGACAGGAATTACTTAGTGGGCCCCTGATCCACTCCAGTCACTGTGATTTTTTTTCTGTACAGACTTAGCGGGACAACAGTCATCCAAAGCTTTTGCTGAATCAGCTGATTTAGCATCTCCAGTTATTGTGCCCTGATAAAGTCCAGCTCTTAGGTCCCTCTCTCCCTGCCTCTGTTCCCCTTCTCCATTGGCATTTTCTTGCACTGGGAGCCAGCATCTTCCATGTGAAACACCTAATGTAGCCTACAATCCTCTTAATACTATATATCATGTGGGAGAGGAAAACTTCAGTTTTCCTGTTCATTGTTTAGGACAATCTGCACAATGAGCTGAACCTACAGTTTTAAGGTAGGTACATGGAGAACTAGTGCCAGACCTCCAAAATTTTTTCTGGCATACCCTTCTGCTCACAATTACCAGTTACCAGTAAGTACCACTGAGAACTGAAGCACTAAATATACATAGTTCAAGCACACAGTATCACAAGCCATCTTGAATACAGGTAGATACAGTATTAGATAGATTAATCATGTTTCTTATCAAAGTGATAACATAAAACTAATATACTTCCATTTTGCTAAAATTAAAATTACACCTTGGGTATAAATCTTCAATTTCCAAAAGATCTTCTCAAACTGTTCTTTTTTTTTTTTTTTACTATATAGAATGAAATAATTTTCTTTCAGGCTTGAAGAAGAAACTGGTCACAAAAACAACGCCCTCAAGAAGATCCGTGAATTGGAAGCCCATATCTCTGATCTCCAGGAAGACTTGGAGTCTGAGAGAGCTGCAAGAAACAAAGCAGAAAAACAGAAGAGAGACCTTGGTGAAGAGCTGGAGGCTCTTAAGACAGAGCTTGAAGATACTCTGGATACCACAGCCACTCAGCAAGAGCTCAGGTATGGACACCTGGCATGCAGGCCAAAAGTAAACATCACCAAGCTCTATACAGTACTGTCTAATGATTCATACGGAGCAAAGAAGATATATTTGTGCATTTGAAAGTGCAAAGTAGGCAAGGTAGGTGGGAGCTGACAGCGATGGTCTCCAAGATCTACACATTTAGGTCTAGACTTAGTCCATTTAGGTTATCTACATTATTTTTCTGTAGCCAGGTATTTTCAGTCATAGCACTGCCTAAGGCACTAAGTAATTCAGTCTTGTACTTATTTAGGTAATAGTTCTAAATCTGATTCTCTTCCTAGCATCAGAACTTAGCATTTCCACTCACACTGCTTTCAGCTGTGTTAGAGCATGTAGCTTTCCAACTCCAGAATCTCCAAAAATCCCACATAAAAACTGAATATGAGTTTGGCAGCTGCAGTAACTTTGTACAACTGCGCAGTAGTGCTGTTTTCCCTGTGACTGGAAAACTCTTACCTGCTGCTGTTCCATTTATACGTGTTACCTTCCAGAGCAAAGCGTGAACAGGAGGTCACAGTGCTGAAGAGAGCTCTGGAGGAGGAGACCCGAACTCACGAAGCCCAGGTCCAGGAGATGAGGCAAAAACACACTCAAGCTGTAGAAGAGCTAACAGAGCAGCTGGAACAATTTAAACGGGTAAAGAGTAACCCATCTCATTGAACACCATTCACTGGATAATATGATTTCCTTCTGTAGATGACTTTTCTTCATTTAATGCTTTTAGGCTAAAGCAAACTTGGATAAGACCAAACAGACACTGGAGAAAGACAATGCTGAATTGGCTAATGAAATTAGGAGCCTGAGTCAGGTCAAACAAGAGGTGGAGCACAAAAAGAAGAAGCTGGAAGTACAGCTGCAAGAATTACAGTCCAAATATACTGATGGAGAGCGTGTTCGGACAGAACTCAATGAAAAAGTTCATAAATTACAGGTAAGAGGGAGTGTGACCTTTCATATTGACACTGGGGGTTTGAGAAGACCAGGTAAACTCTACTCTATCTGAGCGTATCTGAAAAAATCCCTTGCCCTGCTGACTTCAGATGGAATGTTCCCCTTTTTGGCACCTGTAGGGTTCTCGCATTGAATTCTTACTTTGGTTATCACACCGTGAAATGATTATAACCACACTCTCTCGTGGTAGCAAAAGCTTTAAGCTACATAGTCCGTTTATATATGCTATGGCCTGTAGTGATATCCACAATGAACAGACCATGGTGGTCTGTTCAGTGACTATGTTGCATATTTTACAGAGATTTGTTTTTTTGGGGTCTTTTTTTTCACTTGAGGTAACCCAGAAGCATAGGAGCAGATTCAGATACTGTCTGAAGTTGGAATTTCAGCCTAGAGCTAACTAAAGTTGGAAGAAGGTACTGAAATTATTCAGAAAAAAAAGAGTGTATTCACTGTCCTCTCTCATAGATTGAGGTTGAAAACGTTACTGGTTTGCTCAACGAAGCAGAAAGCAAGACAATCAAATTGACCAAAGATGTTGCAACCTTAGGATCCCAGCTGCAAGACACACAGGTAAAGCTGCATCCAGTACAGCTCACCTATAAAATATATAAAATTCTCTATGAAAAGACCTAAACTAATGACCGGTTGATATGGTGAATATAGGAGCTGCTTCAAGAAGAAACACGGCAGAAGCTAAATGTGTCTACCAAGCTTCGTCAGTTGGAGGATGAGAAGAACAGCTTGCAGGAGCAGTTGGATGAAGAAGTAGAAGCAAAACAAAATCTGGAGAGGCATATTTCAACACTGACAATACAGGTATCAGTGCCATAGCTAAATCACTAGCTTCATCTTTGAAGTTTTGTCAGTAATTCCAGAGGTTTCAGATCTGTAGAAGTATCCTCACATAGCAGGTGGACCTTTAGGGAACTAGCTGTTAGCCCAGATGGCATCAGTGAAGAGCCGGCAGTCTCTTTTACAGTGTGATCTCTAAGATAGATTCAAATGCAAGACAGGTATCAATGTAAGATACATTCCAACATAGTCCTGCACACAAGGCCTGTTTGGGCCTACTAGTCCTGTAGTATGCTTCATTTTATGAAGGGTGGGTGATTGGTAACTGCTGTTGACTTCATGTGGATCAAATTAAATAAGGTTTTTGGGTCATAGATGTCTTAGGGCCACCTTCTAGGCTAACCTTTGCTGTCTCTGCTGTAAGATTCATTTCATTCTCTGAATTCAAACTTTAGCTGTCAGACTCAAAGAAGAAACTGCAAGAATTTGTCATCACAGTAGAAACATTGGAAGAGGGTAAAAAGAAATTCCAGAAAGAAATTGAGGGTCTCACACAACAGTATGAGGAAAAGGCTGCTTCTTACGACAAACTGGAAAAAACAAAGAACAGACTCCAGCAGGAGCTGGATGACCTGGTGGTGGACTTAGACAACCAACGTCAGCTGGTCTCTAACCTGGAGAAGAAGCAGAAGAAATTTGATCAGGTATGAATTTAAGGTTAACTCCCTTGCTGTCTTATCACCTAACTTCCCTAGAACTTACAGAGAACCACTGCTTTAGTAAAAGATAAAGCAGAGTCGGAAAATAAATTAAAAATGAATTATTCATGAAACAGATAATTTTCTATACATATACATTTATGAAAATACACTTTTTTTCCTGTCATTAACAACTGGCAAGATGGTTGCAACAGAAAAAATCTTATTGCTAATGACTTTTTGTATCAATTTACCTTTTTACAGATGCTAGCTGAAGAGAAAAACATTTCTTCCAAATATGCAGATGAAAGGGACAGAGCAGAAGCTGAAGCTAGAGAAAAAGAAACAAAGGCTTTGTCATTGGCTCGGGCACTTGAAGAGGCTTTGGAAGCCAAAGAAGAACTGGAGAGAACGAACAAAATGTTGAAAGCTGAAATGGAAGATCTTGTTAGCTCTAAAGATGATGTTGGCAAGAATGTAAGTTTCTAGTGCAGAACCATTTCCACAGTAAAAAGTTAAAATAACATTTAGTGAAGAAATCATTGATTTTAGCACAAAAAGTTCTCTGTAGCACACAAATCCATTCAACAATATCATATTTCCTGCAGAATTTAAAGGTTATCCCATTTGTATAAAACCTTCAAGAGACCTGGCAAAGTAACTGTAAGCATCTTTATTCTTGACATGACTTCAAGCTTGAAGAAGATTCTTACAGATTTCTGAGACAGAATAGATTCTAAGTCATTTGCTACTTTATTAGGCAGCTTTGAAGTTGCAAACCCTGCAGATCTAATTTTGCCAATTATATTGCCAATTATATTTGACTGTCCCACAAACCATGCATAGGGCTACATGTAGCACCAGTCATTCATATAGCTCCAAGAAATTTCTACCATGGCGATCTTTTTTTTATTATTATTATTACAATGACATGATAATATTACTTACTAAATGAATTCTTTGATAATACTTAATTAGATTAAAAATGAAAAGTGTGTGATACAGAATCTCAGGTTGCAAGATCTTTTATCTTAGGACAGATGCCTAAGTGTACAAAAATGCTAGCCTGTCATTTTGGGTGCCGTTGCTTATTAACCTGTTCATTGTCCACATTCAAATATTGCAGACTATGTTTTAGCTAGAATTTTTTTCTATGTTTTATAACAATTCTATTAATTTCTTATTGCTTGAAAGGTCCATGAATTGGAGAAGTCTAAGCGTGCCTTTGAACAGCAAGTAGAAGAGATGAAGACGCAATTGGAAGAGCTGGAAGATGAACTACAGGCTACTGAAGATGCCAAACTCAGGTTGGAGGTTAACATGCAAGCCATGAAAGTACAGTTTGAGAGAGACTTACAAGCCAGAGATGAACAGAATGAGGAGAAGAAACGACAACTGCTTAAACAGGTATCACTCCCATTATTGTCTCTGTAAATGTCTCATGAAAACAGTTGAAAGTGCCCAGTCTTATGTTGTTACTAAAGCACTTTACAGTCCTTTACTTTTACAGTGCATATACAGTACCCAGATATATACAGAAAGCATTTAAATGTGCTCAATGACTTTCCTAAACTTATTCATCTTCTTTAATGATCAGCTCCATGAATATGAAACAGAACTGGAAGACGAGAGGAAGCAACGTGCCCTTGCAGCTGCAGCCAAAAAGAAGTTGGAGATTGATGTTAAAGATCTAGAAGGTCAAGCTGATTCTGCTAATAAAGCTCGGGAAGAAGCCATTAAACAACTTCGCAAACTGCAAGTATGTAATTCCACAATTCTTTTTCCACTCCATTTTTTTTCCACTTTCATAATGCCACGATATGAAAGTTAGATGATTTTAATTAAAGAGTCAGTTTTAACTAAATTCCCACAACCAAGCACCTATGATGCCCAGTTTGAGTGTCAGTGGAAAAACTCAGCAAACCATGCGAATCTGAAACTTCACCAGTGCAGGGAACTTCCAAAAGTACTTGGCCAGCACTCATGTGCTATTGACTTACCCACACAAAGGAAAAGATAGATTCTAATCTATCTGGTACAGAAAAGACCATCAGATAAAATTTACTATGGGGCTTCAGCTGTGTTCCTAACACTGATGAAAACGCAGGAAACACTATTCAGAAATAACTGCTATTTCTGAAATAGCACTATTTATACTGTAAGTCTTCATATCAATTGTTTTGTGATATGTTGACAGCTAAGCAATGACTGGATATATTCTGAATGCTTAAAATCTATGCATATTTAAATATTCAAAGAAAATGGGGACAAGAGGCATTACAAAAGCTGCAGCACACAAGTAAAAACATCTCTTGCTTTAGAATAGTACATCCTTAGAAAATATCCTTAAAGCTGGCATTATGACTGTGTAAATCGGTATGTATTCTGATCCGCTAAAACTTCTTTTTACTAAAGTTGTGAAAAAGCCAGACAAAAGTAAATTGTTACTCTTTTCAACTAGGCTCAGATGAAGGATTACCAGCGGGAGCTGGATGATGCACGGGCTGCCAGAGAAGAAATATTTGCTACAGCAAGAGAAAATGAGAAGAAGGCCAAGAGCCTGGAAGCAGAACTCATTCAGCTTCAAGAGGTAAAATGGGAATCTTTAGAGCAGTATGAAGCACATGATCTACCGTTAAATATACATCATCTTCATCTGCAAAACAGAACTTGTACTTTTAAGAACAGAAACAAATATAATAGCTATTATAAGCAGAACACCTTCTTTCCATGTCCTCTGTATGTTCCAGTGAAGCTGTGAGAACTACATCTGAGCATTTCCGGAGTAAAGTGAAAAAAATACCACAAAGGCAGGCACAATCCTCCAGATTTAAGAGGAAATGAACTGTATAATCCAATATAAATTGTTTTCAATAGCCACAAATTCCCCAAGCCTTGTTAATGATAGAACTCCTAGGTGTATTAAATGGAAATATTTGTCACTAAAAACAATAAAATAGAAACCAGCTGTGTGTTTTGTTGTGCTTCCCGAGGACTCAGAATACAATAGGAAGTTATTCTGTTAACCAGACAACCCAGCTTACATTGGTTTTAGGAAAATCTCAGTCTTGCATATCATGCTATGAGTAATTTCATCTGAACTCTGATTGTTTCTTTACTATGCTGTTTTTTCCTTTCTCCTAGGACCTGGCTGCTGCAGAGAGAGCTCGCAAACAAGCTGATCTGGAGAAAGAAGAGATGGCAGAAGAACTTGCAAGTGCTTCTTCTGGAAGGTAGGGATGGACTGGCTTACCTGAAAGGCTACAGTCATGAGATATTCACCAGCAGTTTTGCCTAGAGAAGGTATAATCCTGTGGCAATCTACCTCTAACAAAACAGTAGGCACATATATGACCCGATTCACCAAAATACTTAGTTCTTTTTCCTCGTGAATGAGGTCCTGAAAGTTTCAGACACATTCCACTGGTCAGGGCCTAACTACACATTTCCTGAATTTAAACTTACAGGACAAGCCTTCAGGATGAGAAACGGCGCCTGGAGGCAAGAATTGCACAACTGGAGGAAGAGCTAGAAGAGGAACAGAGCAACATGGAAGCCATGGGCGATCGCATGAGGAAAGCAGTACAGCAGGTAGAGTTCCCTTCAGCATGCATGTGTCCCTTTGTTTGTAATCCAGCTAAAGTTATTTGTGGTTCTGAACAAATATTTGGAGGGTTTCCACAAAGAACGTTCCTTGTCACTTCCCCAAAAGCTGGCAGCACTTTAGACAGTATCCATTCTCACCTTTGCAGGCCGAGCAGCTGAACAACGAGCTAGCAACAGAGCGCGCCACTGCACAGAAGAATGAAAGTGCTCGGCAGCAACTGGAGAGGCAGAACAAAGAGCTGAAGAGCAAACTGCAGGAGATGGAGGGAGCTGTGAAGTCCAAATTCAAAGCTACAATTGCTGCTCTGGAGGCCAAAATTGCTTCTCTGGAAGAACAATTGGAACAGGAAGCCAGGTACTGAATTCTCAGAGGGCACAGACATCTATTTACTCACTGATCCAGTTATTCAAAGACCCAGGTAAACCAAGGTGTACAGATTTGTGTCATCAAACTCCCCAGTGCCACTGGGGTTTAGTAAAGTCTTTCCCACACTTAATATTTCTTAGAGCCATCACCAATTATTATAGATTATAAGGGATAGTTTATTACTGGAAAGTTCTACAGCCATCAAAAGATCTTCTCCCTTACATTATTAGGGTAAACCCACCAGGCTTTTCTCCATTAAACTCCATGCAGGATTATTTCATGAAGAAATCACCCTTTTAGATCAGATCTCTTTACCTTGAGTTTCTCTAGCATCCAGCAGGAACAAATGTATATTTGATTTAATTTGAGAGGAGAATCTCTCACTTAAGTTTTGCTCAGAAATCCTCTGTTAACTTCAATAATACCTTTAATATCTTGGTCCTTGGTGCCAGTTTCATAAGCAACATATTTGGGACAGGTAAGCACTATACACTTTGCAGATCACCAAGTGTCACACTGTCATCTGCAGAGAGAAGCAGGTTGCAGCCAAGACGTTACGCCAGAAGGACAAGAAGCTGAAGGACGCATTGCTGCAGGTGGAGGATGAAAGAAAGCAGGCGGAGCAGTACAAAGAACAGGTATCAGGCTGCGTCATGAGGGTTTTAGTCTGTGGCAAAGGGACCTCTGGGTTTTACCCCCAAGAAAGGAAGATTCTCTGCTCTGTCTCAGAAGAAAGAGAGAAAGGAGGTGGTTCATTCTAGAAAACAGACTGTCTGCTTGGCTTTTGTGCTGGGAAAGCTATACAGCCCTCTACTAAACTCTGCCTCAACAGTCTGTTTCCACTTCCATCCTGAGGCAAGCCCAAAGCTCTAGTCTTTGTCAATCAGCAATCTGAAACAGTCTGACTGTGCACAGGGATGAACAAGACTGCGTCCAACATCCCTATTAGTGCATGAATGGAAATGATCACATTTTGTCAAGCACGAAGAAGGTTAGCTTTATATAATGCACATAAACCTGCAAAGCAGAAAAGCAAAAATGCAGCAAAAGAAACAATCAAATAGTGTCTGGATACAACACCTATCAGCAAAGTAAACTTCCAAAAGCTAAAACTGTTTTTAATTTTTCTACGTTTTAAGGTTCTATCTTTCATTTAGGCACGTTTAATAAAGTTCTCTCGAAATACGAAAATGAGGAAAGTAAAGCTTTCAAATCTCTGCCAACTTAAAGTATTTCTCTCCAATTTTCCTTTAGGCCGAGAAGGGCAACACACGACTCAAGCAACTGAAAAGGCAACTGGAGGAGGCTGAGGAAGAGTCCCAGCGTATCAACGCTAACCGCAGGAAGCTGCAGAGAGAGCTGGATGAAGCGACGGAGAGTAACGAGGCCCTGGGCCGGGAGGTTGCGTCGCTGAAGAGCAAGCTCAGGTAGAGTGCGCCTGTTTGGCATAGCTGATCCTATTCAGTGAGTGCCTTCAAATTCTGAATTAAACTACAAAAGTGAAAAAAATCTGTTCAAATAAAGACCAGACACTCTGAAGATACAGGGAAGTAAGAGACTCCCTGTATTAGCTTGGCAGATACATCTCATCTAAAGGTCAGATTAAGAAGATGAAGTGAGTTTCATGGGGTGCAGCACTCTCAGACTTTCAGCTGTGAGGAGCACAACTGTGACATGGCAAAGCCCTTCTGCTTTTTCTGACTGAAACTCCTGTTGACTTGGAGTACAACTAGGTTGGTTGTTTTTGAAGATATCCGTCACAATAACAGTGGTACATACTCATTTGTGCAGCTGGAAGTAGGTAGGGATGCTCATGCTTTTCACGCTTTCACGCATGCCCAACTCGCACGCAGTGACTGTAACCAGTCTTACTCAGCATCACAGGCAGCAAAAGGCAAAGCACAGTATGTGACTCTTACCCCCAAGGCCTTTGGACTTTGCCACATAGGGATTCAGTGCCATCAGACCAAGAAAAGACCAAACCTTTCCTTTGCACTTTATTATTAGAGCTGACTGGGGGAAAGATAAAATAGTGTTTAGCTAGCTACATACCTGAGTACTCTTGTACTTGCTGGACCTGAAAACACCAGGTCAAAGAAATAAAGAAACTGATTTGAATTATGAGGAAATTGCTGTATCTTCACCATCATACTGTGAAACTTCACAGTAAACAAGAGTATTTCAAGTGAAATTACAGCACCTACCTAGTTACGTTATACAATTCTTGTTCAGCTTAATAGTGCATTACCAACAACATCCATGAAATGTCAAGTGTGGATTTACTTGAAGGCAGAGTGCTAGGAATTTGGTTGTCTTTCCCATAGCACCATCTTAGGTGCTGTGTGCTCCTGGTTTTCTTAAAGAGGAATGGCTGTAGCCAGCACTTTTTATGCGGTATAGCATAAACTGTTTGTTTGATCTGAATGCAATGTGATTGGCTGTAATGTACTTTGTTTAATAATTTAAAATTAATCTACCTACCTCTGATAATGACCATGTGCTTAGTATAACTGCCCAGGACTCTCTATCTCTGTTTCAGAGGGACACAGGAACCTTCGCAATGACTAAGCAGGTACCATGCCTTCAACTTTGCAGCTAGCTTGTGTTGTACAAACTTCCATTTTCTTTGGCCCAAGTAAAATATATGTGAGGTTTCTGCAAACTGTGAAGGCTTGGATATCTTGGCGTTAATCTGTTTAATCAAAAGAGACAAATATTACAATAATCTAGCTATCATCAGCTGTTCATCAGTGATTCATCTTTCTTACAGCTAGGTTATGTACTGATGCAGACTTAACATTGCATCATCACTTCTCATAAGGTCTATCAACATGGAGGACCTAATAAACTGCTCTGATTTTTTTTTTCTGCATGGGAACTTTCTTACACTTCTTTACAGCCACATGCAGAGATGAAAATGTTGCAAACCAAATATACCACTGATTAGTAAAATTGATTAAAAACACTAATGAATATGAATGGAAACATCACAGCATGTTGTTGGAATTTCACAGTATTTCTTTTGCATATTGTAATACTGACTCTAAGGTAAGAGCCTATCTAATTCACAGGACATGTGGAAGACTTTATCTGCATGTGATTTATCGCACATTCACGCCATCCAACCACCTTCCATTACACAGCATTTGGTGCTTGTGCTGCTTACAAACAGCTGTTACTTAGGCTTTTTAAGATACTTGCAGGCATTATGTTGCTTGTCTAATATCATTTGAATTTAAAGCATAGACACAGAAATTCACAATGACACTATAACTTAGCACAGCATCTGATTATACTTCATCACTTCTCTGGAGATATGAATAACATCTGCTTTTAGAGAAGTTAAGAGCTACTGCCTTGTAATATTTGTATATCTTTTATATATGCTGGATTTTGCTATGAATACACAAATATTTAAAGTGGATGTCTTGTCCTTGCATATGTCTTTTACTCAGCTCAGTGTTTCCAGTCAGACTGATGTTCAAGCACTGTTCCAGTAGCACCTATTCAAATTTAAATACAGATGCTGAGATAAATATTAATGATTAGGGCTTGTCTCAACCTTACACATTAATCTAGAGGCAGTGATGCAAATGACTACATGAATATTAGCAAAGCTATAAAATGGTTTTAGATGAACAGATTTAAACTAGTGTTTATCCATAAGGTCTGTAGCAATTAAAGTAAGTTTTAAACTATTGCAATCTCTGTAAACTTATGTTAATAAGAGCTTGGTTTGTCATAACAAGTTCATTTCTTTGTGGCCAAAACTGTACTGCAAGGCTTGGTTAGATGCTTCCTGGGACTTCCCACTAGCTCTCTGTTCCCATATAGTACTTCAGTACATACTCAGTACAGCTACTTCACTGTAAAAGTCATCTGACAAATGACTTGCAGGTAACAGTCCAGACAGCAGCAGTGCAAGGCCTAAGGAGCCCTTTCTGATGAGGCCTCAAAGAACTTTATTGATAGGAATTTTTATTTATTGATCCACCCAAAACTTTCTTGTTTTGGTTAGTAGCAAGTATCTGCTGTCATAAAATAGCAGATACTGCTGTTTAACTCTGCTGAGGACATGATAGAGTAGAAACGACATGCCCTTGTGCTCACTGCATGCCTTCCATTACAAAAGAAGGAAGGAGAGCTAACAGGAGATTCTAGACTCATTATGGTCCAGATAATCGCTTGGTTACACCAAAGATTAAGGACAGAATAGTGAAAAATATTAGATTATGCTCCACCTTGACAACACAGGTTTGTGCCTCTGAAATAAGCTAGTCCAGCCAAGTTTTGCCCACATGCTTCATTTGCTTCAGAAGGGATGACACAGGCTTAGTCTTCTGCAAGGACAACACAAGCCTTTAAATATTTATGCATGATTGCTGTAGCCAAAAGTGTGGAAAAGGGTGTATTTAACACCAAATCAGCAATTTTGGCATAACATTCAGTGATCATTAATTTATTGCTTATGTCTGTCATTTCAAGCCTTTACAAAGGTTTGCTTAGGAGGGGCAAGTGAGAGGCCACGTTACAGAACATGAATGTTTGTAGCCCAGTAGCAGTGGCCAAGAAGAGATAAATCCATCTTCTATCTCACTTGTTCATACCTCCCAAAAGAATTAACCTGAGGATAAAAGTATCCTTGGCTTGGGCTGTGGCTATGAAATATAGGGGGGGGAGGGAAAAGAGAGGAAAACGGGGGCAAAAGGGGGACAAAACA
>JAWLRI010000988.1:267990-284276 GCA_034781795.1 Crypturellus tataupa | reverse complement strand
TGAAAAAAAAAAAAAAAGTCTCTGCAAGACACTTGCTGTGTTAAACATCAGCACATGCGCTATGATACAGTTCCAAAACATAGTGCTGTTATCCTCTCTCCGCTGCAGAAAAGGTTGGAGCTACTCACAGTATAAGCTGCAATACCTGCTGCAGCACCTGTGCTGCTCCGAGCAATACAGCCTTAAAGCAGGGCAGGTTCAAAAAGGCTGCCGATTCCTGCAGCGCCCCTCCAGCCCCAGCCTCACAGCCCTTCAGTAGCTACTGGGCTTATTAGACAAGCTCTCAACCTGCATGAGCTCAGTGTGTGTCTCCTCACACTTCTAAGAGGACAGGAGAGAGGCTTCCTTTTAAGAGGACAGGGAGGGAAACAGCTACCCTTGCAGTCCCCATTAAGGTAAAGGCAGTGATACAAAGCAGGGGCAGAGCAGGGTGTCTGGGGCAGAGAAGGCTACTAAGAAACGAACTTCAAGCACAGCAACAGGAAACCCAATGGCACTTCCAAGTGACTGAGAGTCTGAGCCCGTCCACAGATTAATTTTGTAAACTGGAGAGCAGAAGTGCACTAGGTCCAAAGCTGCTCCATGTTTTACATTTGGAAACCTCAGGCTCCCAGGTGCTATTACAAAACTCAAGCACAAGACTTAGTCATGAAGACTAAAAATTATCTAAAGCCTGATTTTCTCCTTCATGCAGGAGGGGAAATGAGCCTGTATCTTTTGCCCCACCCCGTCGATCTGGAGGCAGAAGAGCAATTGAGAATGCAACAGAAGGAGCTGAAGAAATGGATGCACGAGATGGAGATGTCAATGGAACAAAAGCCAGTGAATAAACAACACGCTTAAAAATTGCACTGCAGCAAGGGGAGGGAGGATGGTATTTAGCACTGTATAAGTCTACTCTTAGTGTCAAGATCACATACACCCACTCCTCTGATGATGATAAAAGCACAGCTGCCTTCTCTCCAATGTATAGATTGAAGTACTGCAAAACTCATTTTACCATGAAGTGTATCTGAAAAGTTTTTTTTTATTATTATTCAGATTAATTCACACTGAGGAATTTCCACAAAGCAAATTCTAGTAGCTCAACTTAAATCCCAGTGAACTGCAGTTTACACAGATTTGTGAGACTGCTGCAGGAAAAAGACAATGCCAGCTTTTCTTAAACCTGTCTACCCTTCATTTTGTCTTGAGTATTTGATTAATATATGAGTTTTCTTTCCTGGTTACTACACCCCTGATGCACCATTCACAAGGTGGAAGTGCCTTTTTAATCACTTATTGAAAAATAAAATATCATTTGTTCAAATTAAGTCAAGTGTTACAGTTTTATATGCACCAAGGATGTGCTTACACACAATAAAAGGCTATAAAAACCACTCGAGTTTTCTTTTGTGCAGGAGTCACTGGGGTGCAAGGCAGCATGCTGGAAGAGAATGGGAAATGCAACAGCTTCTTTACAACTCAAATACCTTTCACAAAAGATGAACTGCAATCACTGGAATGAAAGATTGTTTTTTTCTTAAAGCAAAGGATTGTGAAGGAAAGCGGTTTGGCCCAGTGCCCACCTCAGGAACACACAGTGCTCTCTAAGGTATCCTAGGATGCATCCAAGGGCTGGTGGACATGACACAGGACCTGCAAGACTGGCACTCTTCTGCTGCTGCAACCAGAAAACAGACAGGGCCATAATAGCCTATGTCTAGGCACTGACCCAACCCCTGAAGTCTGTATCTGTAGGGATAGTTCCAACCACAGCCTCTAAGGCAGGGTGGAAACAATTAGGAAGAATAACCCACACGGAATGCAGCATCTAAGCCAAGCTATTCTGTATCAAGAGACCAGCACTCCACCAGACTGCAGCCCAGGCCCAGGAACTACCCAGATTGTGGCAGCTCTAGTACTTCCAGAGAGCAGCTGGTTTTGCAAACACAGAGGGGCAGCAGTCCGAGATTGGAATGGAGGTGAATGCAGTATAACTACTAGAAAAGTCATACTGAATCATTCACCTTGACAGCTAATGTGATTATCTTAAATCTAAACATTGTCCCCCACAGTAATGAACTTCAAATTAGGCACAATTAAGGCAGAACAAGAGCCAGAGGAATTCTGTCTCCTCAGAAGATAGCAAAGGAAGAGTCTAACTAAGAATTCATTTGCAGCCATTAAGTCTACACACTAGAAAGGAGGAGCATGAGGAGTTGCAGAACAGCACACATAGTCAAGTTCATTGCTTGATCAGCCACAGAGCTCAGTGCTGCAGAAATGCTCAAGAGCAGGTTGTTGAGCACATCACTGTATGCTTGGAAAGAAAATGAAGTCAGACTTCAAGCAGCATGGTCTTAAACACCAATGCTTAAAGCAGAACCAACAAACAACCACACAACTCTTCTAGCAGGAACACATTTGAAAAATTCACTTGGACATACGTAGCAGTAGAAATTGGTTCATTGGTTACAACAGCATCCCAGCACTTGAGAAACTCAGGTTTCAGTCTGGGTTCTGCAAAGCCTGTGACAGAATAAGGAATCAGAGCACTTCTTTAATAAAACCAGCACAGAAAGCATCTTTTTGCAATAGTGGCCTAGCCAAAGTTCATGAATCTCAGAAGTGTTGAGGTTGGGACTTTTTTTTTTCCCCCCCTTCTCCGGGCTGAACAGTCCCAGCTCTCTCAGCTTTTCCTCCTAATAGAGTTGTTCCAGTTCCTTAATCATCTTCTGAGTCCTAAAAGTAGCTATTAGTAGTCTTCTCCCAGAAGATGCCCTGCTACATAAGTGGCTATTCTGGATTAGATCATTTTGAAATTTTCTCAATGGCACAACAGCCAGTTGTCTGTATCTGTAGTTACATTAACACAATCTAATATACTAACAACTTATCTATAGTACATCTACATCCAATATCTGTAGTAGTCACTTAAATTGACAGCTGGGGCTCTAGAATGACCCCAACTCTCTACCTTATCTGAGTGGTAACTCCCAAACTTGCTGCAAGCCAACTTTCACATCAAGCAGGCAAATTCTGGCCATATCATATGGAAAATGTAACTTGTCCCAAGTCATCCCTCCAAGCTACACAGAGCACCGAGTTGGAGTCCACATTTAAGCACAAATGGCAAAACGGTCCATGCACTTCAGTTCCTATGTGACAGGAGAGTACAAAGTCATGTTAAAACAGATTACAGCATTAAAACAGATTACTGAGCTAAGATTATAAGCAAGCACTATGTCAATAGCAGGCAGTATAAATTCCAGGGGCATCTAACTATAGTATTATTTACATCCTCAAGGTAGAAAAACAGGAGAGAAAGAAAAAGATGCAGAAAGATTTTTGCATGTTGATTCAGCAAGCAAGGTCTCCTCAAGCTTCACTGAGGACAAACTGAGATAACTGGCAACAAACACGTGTGCATAAATCAGTGACAAAGTGAAATAAAATAAAATGAACCAACAGCTAGCATTCAAAATAAGCTTTATTCAGCTTCCCAGGTAAACCAGCTTGGTAGATGGCATGAAGAATGGGAATGATCTGTGGTTATTTACTGTTCTGGAGAAATAGATGTATCAGCGGCTGTTTTCATAGTGTTTTCTTTTAAAAAAATATCTATGCATTTCTTTGTGTAAGCTCCCCCCATCCAAAACTAAACTAAAACAACAACAAAAAAAAGTTTGGCCATGATTAAGTACCAGCTTCTGTAACATATATATTAATACTATGAGTGAACTCATTCCATTTGAAAAATGATAAACAAGACAAAATGCAGTACTTTCTGGCAGGGAAGAGTTCTAATTTAAAAATAACCCAGTATTCTGATACCTTCAGTCAACAGAAAGGACTTTTCAGGTTAGAGTCCTTTCTATTCATTAGTAGCAGCTGAATGTAGATATCCATATAGAAAAAAAAATAAAAAGCCTTTCAAACAACCAAGGCACATTAAAAAAAATTACGTCTGGAAAGTAATATAATTCATCTATTAAAATGTTAGAACTAACAAGTTGATCAATTTCTTGCTTCCTACAACAGCCAGGGTTTGTACACTGTAAAATGAGTTGTCTGCATGTTAAGCCAGTGCAAAGTCTCCTGCTTTACAGTATGCCTGGGATCTCACACATACTCCAAGCATTAGACAATCCTCACCTTTAAATGTGATCTATTCCAATTTCAAAAAATTGCTTACAAAACCTTCTTATTCCTATAGAGACAGGAATTTATATTGCAAGATTCTGACAACAAACATCCTGCAAAGAGCTGAGCAGCTTCCCTACAGAAATCTCAGGATTCTCAGGTTATATATAAATAATATATATTTATATATAATAAATCTCCTCTGATCTGGGTGACTGAAGCATACAATACCCAAGCCAGAAAGGCAGTGCTAGAATTCAAGCTTGAACATCATGGTGCTGTATTAAAAGCAAAAGCCTGAGGACCTGCACAGGGAATACTGCCTCTGCCATACGTGCAGGGGCACTGGCTTTGACAGTGTCAGAGAAGTGACCTTTGAGTAGCTATTTATTGCAACTGACATCGGAAGCGATTTCAAGAACTGTGCTGGCAGGCAGCACTGCTTCATCACACTAGCCACACAGCTCAGCTCAAAGGCCATTGGGCAAGAGCACAAGAGATCAATGACAGTTATAGCTTCTTGCTCAGTTCTCACCTACCCTTATGTTGATGCCTGGTTGCTCAATAGTATTCTCTTTAAAACTAAAGTTTAAAATACATATATATATTCTTTTCCTAAGCCAGACAGTTTTTCACAGCAGCATCTTGACAACACCTTGTGAGGGATGGCCCATTGACCCTGAAATATTTGAAGGCCGAGTTCCAAAGTCCAGGCGTTTCACTAACCTGCAAATACAAAACAGAGCAATTAGTGCATTTCCTGTTCATTTTTACAGCTTTTTCAGATTAACTGGTCACTTCTAAAGAGTCTACTCCGGAGGAGAAATCAACAAATAAGAAAATACTATTTTGAAGATTTAATTCCAAACAGAACACTACTAGCCACAGGGTTCTCACTACAAAGCAACAGCAGATCAACACTAACCCTGTATCACACAGAGGCTGGTGAGGACTCAGGCGCGTTTCAAGGACATCTCTGTTCATGTACATGGACACCATGGTTCTGTTTGGGGACTGGTCATACACAAAGTTCCTGCAAGATGCAAGTTTGGACTCCAAAGCCTAAAGCAAACACAGATGACATAAGGATCAGGTAGCATCTGATCACACCTGCCTCAAGACATCAAAATGACATGCAGGGCACAGCCTTTTGTTAGACAAGCTGCCTAGTGGAGGAGCCTTGCTAACAAGTATTAGGTAATGTCTGAGGTAACTGAGCCACTGATACCCTCTTCTCCACTGGATGCTCCCACCTTAGATCACCCCCTCCATTTGTTGCAGGTTATCTTTCAGTTCTATCACTTCTGCTGTTCAGCACAAAGAGTTATTCAAGTGCTTGAGCCAAAAAAGCATAGGGGTTATGGAGAAGACAGAAGGAACACATGGATAACACTTTCAGCTGCACCACTGTCTTAAGTGTCAAGCCACAGCCTAACGTGGCATTAAACTCCGCTCAAAACATTACTGGGCAGAACCCATCACATCGCTCCTGGGCAACAGGCAATAGCCCGTTTTTTCTCTCTGCCCTCCATCTTTATTCGGAGGTGGTCAGAAACAAAAAGCCTGTACCAACTTTCAAGGTGGATTTGGTCAACATAGAGGCTGAGCTACTCTTTCAGTTCTTCATCTGAGCAACAAGGAAGAGGGTCAGCTCCGGCTGCTGTCTCAGACAGCTCTGCCTTTCCCAGGACACTGCTAAGAGCTAATCACTCACCCCTACTTTCCGCAGCAAGTCTCCCACGATGTTAAGTGCAGATATTCTGGCAGCAGGTGTAAGAGGGGTTGTACTGTAACTGTCCTCAAAACCTGCAGGGCAGGTTAAAGAATAAAACATTACCCACTGTGAAAAAAACAAAAAAAACACTTTGACACTGGATGACAGAAAAGAGTCTGACAGTGAAGGGAACACCAGTATTTCATCTTTTCCAATCTGACCTTCAGATATTCCTTGTCCATTAAAAATATGAAACTCTGTCTCACTGACATGGCTCAAATTACACTCTTCTAAGCTAAAGGCTCCAGGTATACTGTGGCTTAGGTTTCTAGAGATGTCTACTAGCACCCACTCTGCTTCTCTATTGCTGGCAGTGAGATCACAAGAAATATGTTCTTAAAAAATATCTTCATCTCTCATTTTGCTAGAATTTCTGAATCCTATCTTTTACAGAAGCACAAGTAAGTGAAACTTAAAATTAAGTTTACAGAACCTAAGCCTACACTCAGATTTTGTTACTAATCAGAGCTAAAATATCAAATAAGTGTATGACAGTAGAAGAAACTCTCCACTGTCCTTGTACATATGAAGATAATCACTTTTCTAAGCCAATTTTCTAGCTTTTTTTAGATAAAAAGATGGAGAGCTAGTGTTGGACGTTGGAATATATAAAGTAATACATGCTCATAAACGGGTAAGTATTATTATTGGCATGAAAGCAGAGATGAAGTAATTCAGCACAGACAGCTAAAATGACTTACTCCGCTGTTGCAGTTAAAAAAAAAAAAAAAAAAAAGAGAGAGAGAGAGACAGATCTCTGACTACTACACTACCGAGAAGTCAATTCATAACAAAGATGTGGCATCCAAGATCACACCGAATTTTCAAAAAAATAATAAAAAAATTATTCTCCTAAATTAGCCCAACATATCTGGGACAGTTGTGAAGCGATAACTAAAAATCAAGAGCTCATCTTGTGAACTGTCTAGCAATAATCACAAGGGACATGAGTGGAAATTAAAGGCCTACAAATAAATACACAATACCAGCTGTGAATACCAAGACCACAATGAAGCATGCATCGCAGTGCCTTTTTTCTCACTCCTCCTGCAGCAAGAAAAATCTGGTGAAAACAAGTATATCAAATATTTGTGTTGGTCATTTGTTCAGTCACCTCTCCTAAATGTCCCAGGAGTGGATATGTTCATGTTGGGTGGCCGGTGTATCGAAGGGGTTGAAGGCACAGATAAAGAAGCTTGCACTGCTGTGTCTGTTCTTTCTGTTTCCACGGTGGTTTGTATTGGTGTTTTAGGTTTCTCTTGTTTCTGTTGCACAGCAAGCTCTTGTCGAAGATCTAGGAGAGAAGCAACGCGCAAAAAAAAAAAAAAAAAAAAAAAAAAAAAAAAACAAAATGGGAAACAAAAATAACCCAATAAATGCAAGTGAAAGTTTATTTTACTCAAAAGACTACTTCATCTCCATAAGGAGAATCAAGTAATTTTTTTCTTCTAAAGATTACTCCAGGCATATGCTCAAAACCTAGATGATTACTAAAGGCTTTGCTGGGACTCAGACTCCAGATGTTTTTGTAGTATTAGTTTAGTTACCTATATCTGTTTGAAAGTTTTGTATTCTTTAAAAAGGTTTCCTTTAGGCGGAAATCACCTTCTCGCCAAATATTACAGACAACAAGCACAAGCACAGCTCTCTTATCACCCAGTCTTACTAACAGTTACCAGGACACTAGCACCTGAAGTTGTTAAGAGACAAAGAGAAACTAGTCTCCGATCTCCCATTTCATTGCCTCATTAGCATCTCACTGGCTTCTTTTCTCACAGGCCAGAAAAAGAGAGGGTTACAGTTATTGACAGTTATTGGCAGGTTCTGAAAAGCCAGACCAGTGCAAGCACAGCTTGGCTGGTTCTTCTGGACACCTTAAGACCCTAAGGAATCAGAGATGGGAAAGTTAGCAGATTTTAGCTGCAGGGAGCTGCTCTGGAGGGAGGTGAGAAGAAGCTCTGGAAGGGGATAAAGTAAGAGGTAATAGCAATCCACTAGCCAACCTCTAGCTTCATCTTTCAAACGCTGCACAGACTCCAGAAGATTCTCCTTCTCATCCAGCTCACTCTCCAGAAAAGCATTTCTTTCAATAGCCTGGTTTAGACGCTGTTCAAAATCCTCCAAAGACATTATAGTGGCTCTGAAACAGAGTGTATAGGAGTTGTCACTACTATATCTTTTAAGCACAATCCAGGACTGCTTGTCTTGCAAGAGAAAGCAGGATGTGTTTTTTATTTTTGCTTCCAGGATATGAAAGGGGAGAAGTGCCTGGGGAGGAAAGAGGGAGGTGTCACATTTCTCATCTGCCACAAATGTCACCATCAAAAACACTACATAGAGCGATTAGTTTAGAATGGCACTAGTAAGTGCCTCAGTGGCTCAGGGCCACCCTGCTCAGAAGACAAGACAAAGCTGGAGAGGGGAAAAAGGCAAAACAAAGAAAAACATGTCACCTTTTTGCTCTTTCCAAGTCATCATTGGCTTGTTCAAGTTCTCGAATATATTTCTGAAGTTGATCTTTAATAGCTTTTGTCTGTGCTAGGTCCTCTTCCAGAGCAGAGATTTGCCTGTACCCTTCTGAATGCTGCATTTCAATCTTTTCCTAAACAAAGGCAAATCAGATAGTATATCAGGGACACAGCAATGCACATTCACTCCTTCCTTTGGTTTTGACTTAGTCCCCTTAAAGAGAGAGGAGGGGTTCTGTAAGATTTTGACATTTTACTATTATAATGTGATGTTTCTCAAAGCCAATTGCTCCCCTACTTTTGGGCTACCACTAGGCAAGCTCTCTTCCCACCACTCCTTATGGTGCTGGGGAACAACTCCCTGCCTCCACAACACAAGGATGTTCCTTTCTCTCCCAGACAATTCTCCATTGTGCTTCCCCCTTTCTCCTCTACTTGCAAAGGCACAAGAAACATCTGAATACAGAGAGCTTTGAGCCTTTCACCACAGGAAAGACTGAAACTATTACAGCTCTCTTGTTCACACACACTCAAAGGCAAAATGAAGAAAGTGCCAAGCATGCAACAGGCACAGAGCTCTAGAGCTCTCACATCACCATACAATTTGTGTGGAAAGAAAAAGGAGGCAACTGGATGGACAAATGCTACATTACTGCTGTACGGTGCAGACAGCAAGGCCCAACAACCAGCATCCCAATTAAAAAAAAAAAAAAAAAAAAAAAAAAAAAAAAAAAAAGCAGAATCCAGCATTGTCACAGAAAATTAGGAGGACCCACTAGGCAAGTAGCTGGATAGAACAGGATGGTCTGCAAACCCACCACCTCTCCCATGATCAGCATCCACCCATTGCCTGGAGCAAAGTGAATCTGCACATCCCTCACAAAGACCCTGGTGCAATTTCTGAGCCCCAAGCACTCTAACAATGCACAAAATAGGATGTGAACAAAGGCACTGTTTTCAGTGTTTGTCCTGTTTTCAACTACAGGACAAGGTCAAGTAGCACTTACAACCCCAAGTGACAAGAAAAAAAAATAAAATAAAAATCCATGCATGCTATCAGAGCCTGTTACACACTCCTTTGGAGTCTGCAAAATCCTTCACTGTCCTGTGGTTTTATTAATCCAAAGCAGATTCAGAGTTCTAGCTTCTAAAACATTTCAAGTCTAATTATGTAACACGATTGGGACATCTTAAAACAATCTCTGTCTCCCTTTAGGGCACAATACAGAAGAGTACATTTGGGAGGTTTAACTTCTCCATTCAACACTATCTCTCTCCTTCTGCCAAATCCAAATGCAGTCAGCTCTGCATCATGTGAAAAGCCTCACAGCACATCATCTACCACAACACTTTATCCCCACCACCTCAATATCAAATCACTTCAACATGCCAGGCCAGAAACTCTTTTTTGAAGGTGCCAGACTGCTGTATAACGAGCATTCCTGAAGTGCTTTGCAGTCCAGCCTGCAAGTACAATACACTTAAGTCATTTAAAACAAATCCCCACACAGGAATTTGAAAACCAGGGTGCGTAACCTAGCATGACTAATAGAGAGAGCTGTTTTACCACATGTAATGCAGAGACAAGGAGGAGGGAAAGATACCCATTCTGAGGTAAGAAATTCCTGCTTGATTACAGGATAGTGACACATTGCCATAATTCCTGCTTTCTGAAGCACAACTGCACAACAAATTTAAGCGCCCTAAGCTCTTAGAGACCTATTACTTACAGCTGCCTTTTCAGGACTCATTAAACAAATGCTCCAAAGCATTATTTCCATTTAGTTTTAAGTAGTGTGAACTCTGTGGTTTCTGAGGGAGCAAGCACACACAACAGGCTGGTAAGATGAAAACAACAAGCTGTGTGGGCCTGGCAAGCTTCAGTAGCGCTGACCTACATGTAGACACCAGCCCTCGATGGGCTCAGTTAACACTGCTGCTCAACAGCTTCAAGAGTTTAATGTTTTGCTCTTGAATTGATTCAGATAAAAGACCAGAACTGCAAGGTTTGAGTCTTTGTTTTTAGCCAATTGTAATAAACTGTCAGCTGATCTGAAGATCAATGGAGTCTCTGTCCCTTCACTGCAGGCTGGTACTGAAGTTTTCAGGCTACATGAATAACCAATTGTTACAGAGGTTGCTTTAAGTAGAGTATGTTTTTATAAGGTTATCTACTGTGAAGAATAATTAAAGTTAAAAGTGTTTGCTCTCCACTTCAAATTTTACCTTGATTCCTATTTGATTCCCAAACACTGTCGTAAGATTGCTCTTACAGTCTATTCCTCCTATCACTTCACCTCTTTCTGAGAAAAAAAACTTTCTAAAATGAGAAGCAAATGGACTACAGGTTTTATTTTTGTTGAACCTTTATGTCTTTTACCCAAGTGTAGCAGTTTCTGTGTGTGTATGTGGCTACGTAGACAGTAGACAACTACTCTGTACAACATGCAAAACATCAATACTGCAAAGGCATTGATGCAACCAGAATAGAGATCAGCCAAAAGACAGACAATGAAGCAATGTGCAATTGTTGCTATCAACATGAAAAATAAATAAATCACCAAACTGGGGGGCAAGCAGGGTAAACGGGACATCTGGAACTTAAGTGAAATTCCTTCGGACAATAATCAGGGCAATAGTCTCCACTATTATCAAAAATTTTCTCCCATCTCCAATTCATCCTTACATACAGTCACAATTGGCAAATGGATTCTATAACATTAACTGAGGTATTTACCACTCACAGTGGGTATTTTTCATGACTTCTCAGTTTCTGGTTCAACTACCTTGAAATTGTCTGTCTACAAGGGAAGTTGAATCAGCACAGCCTTGTTCATCTTAATGCTCAGGATGCAAACACTGTACAGATCTCCCATTCTTACCTTAAATGACTCCAGCTCCATTCGCAGACGATTGTTTTCTGATAGCAGATCTCTGTTTCTGGACTCTGTTTGTTGCAGCTGAGCCTCCAGTTCAGCTTCATATTCTCGACTCCCTTCCTGGAACTCACGCAGTTCCTCCTGTGTAGTCTCAGCACTAAAGAGCAATTCCAGCAACAGAACTTACCACAGTGAACCAAGCCATCGTCGCCTGTGTACTTGACAAACAAACAAAAAATCCTCCATGTACTGCTCTTCAGCACTAGCATACTCTGCCTCCCCCTCTCTCAACCTACATATTCAAAAGGAAGACGACTGTCTGCAAATGCTTCCCCTGAAGAACAAAACTACAGCAATCTAAACAAGCAGTGCTGAAGGGTCTGAATGATGGTCCAAGAAAGGATCCACCAACGCCAGGATCAGACAAGTTTGGAATTTTTCAGCCTCTAGTGTTTTTGAGTGACTTACTAAGCGAAAAGGAAGAGTAAAGCATGCTCCATCTTAAGCCAGGGCTCTCTAACTAAGCGTTGTCAAACCATCCTTTATCCATACAGATATGTGAAGGGTGAACAGCGGCATCTTTCCATTTGTGATGGCCTGGGCTGTCCATCCCAGCAAGGTTCTGGAGTGTGTTTTGTTTACCCAGGTCACACACAGAGTGCTGTCAAAAGCATAGACTCAGCAAACACAGGCCTATTCAAACCAGAGCAGGGATCCAGAGCAAAAGTGCCACAGCAGCAAGCTTCACCGCTCAAGCAAGTATACAGGACCCTGGGCTGATGTTTGTGCAGCCTGTGTCACTATATTGCTATAGCTACCACTCGAGATGGCTCAGTTAACTCGAATCTCTCTCCTCATGTGCTGCTATCTGTGTTTTTGCACACAACAAGTACATACTGAACAACTTAAAATAATGCATTTATTGCCTTACCATTGCTTATATTTCATAGCCAGTTCCTTCCAGTATCTAGACTCCTCTTCCACTGAGCTGAAATGATGTCCTTCTGAGTCTTCCATGGCAAGTCCCAGCTGAAGTTAGAACTGTTTCATTTTCCCTCCTGAAAAATTAAAGGATCAAACATAAGAGCTAAGGTTCTGTACCAAACTACCTCAATGGCCTTTTTTTTTTTTATTTATTTATTATTTTTTTATTTTGCTCCTGCACAGTGGTGCACTTCTCCTTGAACAAAATCACTGAATGCTTGGAGACCAAATTAAACACCAGCCTTGGCAAGGCCCTATTAGATATGTCATAAAAAGTGAAGTAGTAGTATCTTCCAGCAATATCTCCCCCATTTTCTGGGCATGCTGCACAGAACACAAATATTAGCCACAATCCCAGATGCAAATGACACGTGCAAGAGAACTACATGGAAATCAAGAACCTTACGTTGGTCATCCCTACTTGAAGCACTCTAATAATGAATACATCACTAGCAAATATCATTTTATATGAGTAATTCTTGACAATGGAGAAGTATCAGGCTTAATGCTCTGAATAATCTTTCCTGTGCAACCCTAGGTGAGGTAACGATTCCACACAGCAGTTTAATAGAAACCTTAATAGATCAAGCACAGTAAATAAAGGTGGAGTCAAATACCATATTAGAGTGACAATTGTCAGAAGCATGTTACAAGGCTCCAAAGGACCTATCAACTATCAAGTTCCAGCTCTAGATCTACAAAAACAAAAAAACTGAAAACCTTCTCCAGAGGTGATCTTAATGGGGTAAAGGGAAAACACAGGCAAAGACCTTAGAGAGCCTTTAGATACCAGTCCTGCCTTCTACTTCTCCTCTTTGAATATTCAGGAAACACTGGAGTAGACCTTCCCAGCTATAGGTGATAGCTAAAGAAAATGCACATCTGTGCATACTACATTCAATGTAAAAAAACCAATTCATAACCTGTGTTCACATTTCCCTCTTCTGAAAGCCATTTACCTATCTGGCAACTCTCCTGAGGCAAGCCTAAAAAATTCTTGATACTGAGGACATCAGTATCAAGGATCTCAAAAAGCCTTGGGAATCTGAAGTCTAATCTTGAAAGACCCAAGCAGGGCTGCCAAGGACAAGTGGCTTTCACACTCTAGGTGAGTTTCAGGATGCAAACCAGCAAAGACTAGGTGGCTGTCACAGCTAAGTGGGCTGTGAATACATGTCTATAGGACTATGCCCAGTCTCCTTAATGCACAGATCAGTTACAAGCTTATGAAAATTATATTCATGTTTAATAGGGAACTGGAAGGGTAAAGGAAAAGTGATTGCACTTTAGATATATAATTCAATTTCTTGAGACAAATCATTGGTTAAACAAAGCTACATCTCTTTTCTCATAGCAGAGAAGAGCACCACTTTTGACATATTGACATGTTTCTAGCAAGAAGAATCAAGACTGTCTATTTTCCAAAAGAGGGAAAAGACAGCAAGAAAGAAGCACAGATTTTCTAAAGAGTAGCTTTGCCAATTAAATACAATAAAAAGCAAGATCAAGCACAATTAACATTCCTGACATAAGTGCATTTACTACCCATCTACTCTGTCATTTTTAAGCAAACTGAAAGTGCCTTTGATGTTAATGTGCATACTTAAGGTGGTGTGAACACATTCATCAATCCATGCAGAAAGCTTCTGAGGAAGACAATTTTCTCTCCTTTACAGATGAGGGACAGGAGGGAGAGTCAGGTGCAACGTGACACAGCGGCAATGAGAAACCAAGAAGAATCAACTTCCATTATTGTGGGCAAAACACTCCAGAGAAGCAAGACAGAGTATCCCCAAGACGGTTATTTCTCACCACCTGAAGAAAGGCAGAAAGTTCCTGTTTTCCAAGAACAGAGATTCCGCCCAGGGTATGCCCAGCTGTGTTACACAAACTAAAACAGACTTCAGAAGTCTCCAAAAGGGAATTCTTCTGGTTGATGCAGGGATTATAATACCACAATGTCTTGTTGAGATGGAGTAAAAGTCATCTTGCTCCTGAAACTACTCAAAGCCAGTTTGTAATCAAAGGACCTGTGGTTAAGAGGTATAACTCCTGCGGTCCCCAAGGATTTAATATCCTTATAGCTGCATTTCATTTATCCTTTCACAATGCACTTAGAAAGAGCTAAAAGGAGCCAATAGATCTGCTTTCTTTTAAGATTTTAAGTGTTGCGTCCAAAAATACATTCGCTGAGCCAGAAATTTGAATTGGAGTTAACAGAATCCTGCTAACTTTTAGAGAAGCATAAAGATGCTGCCCCTTTCTGTTACTCAGTGCCTTTGTAAATACTAGCTTAGAAATCTACGCAGACCCGCTCAGGGTAGCGGCCATTAAGAATACACCAGTGTATTCTTAATACACAAGATGTGTGACCACAGCTCACTAAGATAAAAAGCAGGAAAAAAAAGTTAAGTTTTGGACAAAGTATTAAAGTTCATTAGTGACCAAACATAAAATCAAAATCTCAAGTACTTTTTTTTTCCTAACACACCAGCAGAAAATGTAGGGCTGGATTTTATTTTGCAATTTCCTACTGCATTTACCACTTGATCTTTAACTAGCTTGGAGCTAGTATGCAAAGTTACTGGAAAGTAATTAACAAAATCAATTAGGAAGTTTCCATTGTCTAGGATCAGTGCAAAAGAAGGGAGAGAACTAAAGGGGTTTTAGCACTCTTTAAGGGGGCTAAACATATATATACATATGTATAAAGAAAAAAGTGTTTTGTTTTGTTAAAAAAAAAAAAAAAAGTAGAGAAAGAAATCCAGTTAAGAGCATGGACATCCTAGCTGCACCTAAATTGTTTTTTTTGCACAAAAAAGGCCAGAAGATCCATCTGGCCACGCTTCCTGTGTGCAAGCAGCACAAGTTCTGGTCATAGACATTACAAAATCCCTACATCATACAGGAAGTGCAAGTGTTGATGGGTGGGGAATTGACTTCTCAACAAGAAAAACATCCTCTACATGTTTGTCCCAAGATACAGTTTCAAAGAAATAACAGGAGAAATAGATAAATAAATAAAAACACACACTACACACCACATACAGAACTACTTAAAGAATTTAAGAAGAGTACTGTAACCAAACCTAAACTCTGCCCAGAGTTCACCAAAATCATAAGGCATCAACTTAAACTCTCTTTTATGTCTAGAATAAGGGAAGGAAAGGAACTCTTCCATGTCAAATATCCCTTTTTACAGGAGAATATTCTTGGTGTATAACATTAGCCCACTGTTACACCAGAGTCTGTCTCAGAGCAATTCCTAATTTAATAAAATAGTAAAAAGGAAGATAGAAAAATTACTGCAAGAACAAAATAGCACCATAGAACAAACAAAAACGAACAGTCATCTTAGCCACGGTTCACAGGATGAAGTTCCTACCAGATGCTTTGTCCTAACTGTAAAACAAACAAATCTCCAGAAAAAGTAATTTCTCAATGTTATAAAAACTAAACCTCTTTAAGAGAGTTTTCTTGCAAGGGTGGTCCTGTCCCGTAAGGGCCCGTTTTCTCTTGTTTAATTCATACAAAAGAGAATCGCCCTGAGAGAGAAAGGGAACACAGCGGTGCCGGCAAGTGCGGGGGTTAGCGCCAAGGCCCGATGCGGGGCAGGTGCCATGTCGGGCTCTCCTCCCTCCCGCCGGCCCCAGCAAAGCGCTCAGCCCCCGGCCACCAGCGCGGCCGCCACGGCTCCCACTTCGGGGTGAATTTCACGCACTCGCCACCACGAGGCGAGCCGCCTCCTGCAACGCCCCACCTCGAGGCTTCCCGCTCTCACCCCCGAGGTGAAGGGCCGCAGCTCCCCGGGGCTCCGCAGGACACGCCGGGGAGGGCCGCGTGGGCAGCTCCGCGCACCTCGGCGCGTCCAGCGTCCGTGGGGAGCCCCGGCGCGTGGAACCGCTCCTCGGGAGGGGGTGGCGGGGAAGGGAGGCGGGGAAGGGAGGCTGCCGGAGCCGCCGAGGCCGCGGCAGCCCCGCGCTCACCATAACGGCCGCGATCTCCTCGGGGCTGTCGCCGTCCAGGTCGAACTTGAACGTCACCATCTTGCTGTTG